>CM056194.1:156567201-157002201 GCA_029692085.1 Gymnothorax javanicus | reverse complement strand
TTTGCATCCAATCATGTTACTGACTTGCAGCCAATGCTCCTAATTACCTGTGAGATGTTCCACCAGACATTTTTTTCTTTTTTTTTTTAGTACCAATGAACTTTTCCAGTCTTTTGTTGCCTCCATCCCACCTTTTTTGAAAAGTGTCATTGGCATCAAATTCAAAATGAGCAGATTTTTATAAAAACAAAAACATTTCTGTTTCAATATTTCATGTGTTGGCTTTGTTATATTTTCAATTAAATGTAGGATTTAAATGATTGGCAAATAATTTTATCCTGGTTTTATTTACATCTTACACAGTCTCCCAACATTCTTGGAAACGCAAATGTGATGATATAAAAACAGATTATAAATCCATGTACATAAAAGTGCAAAACTTAGAATTTTTTACCTTGAGTTGATAGGACTGCTTCTTTGCTTCAAAAAATGCTCAAAGACACAAATGCTGGTCTCAAGCTGTTGCTGCAAGCAAAAAAAGAGGGAACTCAACTATCTATGTCAGTCAGTCTGACTTCTCAGATATGTGACAGTGTGAAAGACAAATTGCTTGAGTCTTGAGATTTGTGTGCTTTCACTCCGGAACAAGACAAACCTGGAGTCAAGAGTCAAGTCACAGAAGCAATGAGTCATCCCTATTTTATTGAGTTATATGCAAAACTTCCGTGGTCATACTTAGTGTGAACTGCTTCCTTCATGCCATTGATACAGGGTGCAGAAGTCCAGAAAACAATGTAAAACAATTTGTGGTTGTAGCAATTTTTCCACTAATGTTTTACGTATTCAAGACACATTTCTAACCCTTTGAATGATGCTTGTTTTAAATTATCTATCTATTAAAGTAAAATTCAGTCAGACCGTTTTTTTGACATTGCATACTGACCGGCCATACCAGTAGGGTGTGCGTGCAATGCCAGTGGCATCTATGTGCTGGTATGGTAACTTAAGTGATTGTACTGCCCAGCAGCCCCAGTGCATGAGCCCACACATGACTACTCATTATGCTGTGACATTTATTTGCGTATAAGAAAATGAAATGATTCCAGATATAATGCTTGCTGCACAGTCAAAGATACATGCACTACATCTTTCTCCTAGACTGCTCCATATTTCCCACTGGTGATGTCGGTTCAAAATAAAAGTATATTTTTGGGAAATGTTGTGGTAGACATGGCTGCCTAGGAGTGCAGTATCACTTAGCAGAGCTTACTGCGGGTAATGAGTGTCATGAGAGTGTTCTCCTGAATGGAGCAAATGGATAGCCGGAGCCTGATACTGCTCTCTATCAAATGCTCTGATGCATGCTTCTGAGTCAGAGGTTGGGCACGTGCTTGCTTAAAGATAAAGCCATCAATAGTGACCACGCATCGCAACGTCAATAGAACAGGACATCACCCATCCACTCAACCAGTACCTCACTCTACTACCCTCAGGACGCAGATACAGGACTTTGAAATTCCGGAGGGCACACTTTGGGAAGAGTTTAATCCCAACAGTTATAGCTACTTTTAACAGCAGGCCCCGTTAAATCTGATTGTGTACTGCCAAATTTTTTTTTTTTTTTTATTCATTGCATTTGTTGTTGTGTGTTATGGCATTGTGTCTTTGTATGGATTAGGTCTGTCATGTTTTCTGAAGCTATCAGTGATGTCAACTGAGGATGTACAGCAACTGTGGAGAAGAAATGACAATAACGTCTAAAGTCTAATAATTTGGCAAGTGGGGTTTGGGGTAGAATTGTCACGGTCCGAGGAGGCTTGACCCCAAACGCACAACTCGGAGGCAGATATGCAGAAAAGCTCTGTAGAGCGTTTATTAAACAATAACAAAAAGTCTCAGCAAGGCAGATGAGTCCAGAGCTGGATGGGGGAGCAGGCAGGGAAGCAGGCTGGACTTGAGCAGGTCAGGGTAGGCGGGCAGGGCAGGAGCTGGTCAGGGAAGTAGCAGAGCAGACATAAAAACTTAGCCAAGGTTAAGCAGCAGAATCCACAAGACTTTCTTAAACAGAACCTACAACAAACTGGCACACAACAGAGGGCAAAGCAGGGTTATAAAGGGGAAGAGGCAGGTGAGGCGTTTTAGTCAGTATAATGGTGGGAGTGCAGGCAGGGCAGAGCCTGGAATCAGTAACTGAGTAATTGAGTAGGATGTGGTGTGAGTGGGAAGAGTTATTAATTGAATAATTGAAAGGAATTTTGATTGCATGAGTGAATGCAAGGGAAGCCAGTGAACAACACGCCCAGCTCAGACAGAAAGAACCAAAACTAGAGACAGTAGGGTTAGGGGAAAACATGGACACAGAAGGAAGACGGACTGTAACAAGAAGATGAGCATGTGTGATGGACGCGTTACTCAGCTTCATTCCTCCACTCCTCCAAGACTTTATCAGACCATCAGTGGGCCAATCCCTTGGCGCACTGGTTTTCTCATTACAGAGCCCTTGCTTTTAACATTGTTATGCCTCCACCTACATAGTTGGTGGAGCCATACTGTTTTTCCGGTTGTTCATCAGAAATATCTTGTACACTCTGTATCTTCTGAAGGAGTGGAAAGATTTTTCACCAAATCAGACATGTTAAGCAGAGGAAAGCTGAACTGATTAGTTCATTGGGCCAAAGGTGAAGGTAACATGAGGTCAGTTCTATGTCGGGGCCGAAGATCAACTTTTTGGGGTCATGAAGCTATGGCAGGTGGGGGCGTTGCTATCAATGTTTTGTGTTGAGTTGAGCCATGCTACAATTATTTTAGTGCAAAATTAAGCTTGTTTATCATTGACTCTTTGAAATACTTGGCCAGTTTGTGATCAACAAGAAATGTCACCTGGCATCATGCATATATTTGCAAACCAGCTGTGGTTTTATTTTATACAATTACAGAAATTCAAAGTCTGTCAACCAATGATGCCGTAGTGACTAACACTCAACATTTTGCTTTTTAAACTTTTGCTACCTGTACTCTGTTTTTATTATTGCCCCAAAAGTGCTCCCCTTTAAAATATAGCTCCCATCTGGTATTATCCTTCGATCATTATGTACTGGAGCCTATTTTCTTGCTACTCATCCTTAAGAACATGGCAATTTTTTTGGTCTCCTCTCTGGTCTTATCATCACTAACTGTGTGTCGCTATGGATAAGAGTATCTTGCACATAAATAGTGTTGTCCCGATATCAAAAATTTTGTTTAGATACCGGTACCAAAATGAATTTCGATACTTTTCGATACTACTTGATACTTTTTGAAATAAAAGTGAAATCCAAAAAATGTCATTATTTTTCTTTATTTTAACACAAACTCTTATAAAACCGCTGAACTTCATTGAATGTGTATGGATAATAGACGCTTCCAGTGCAAAAATGCTTTCTGTGGACACGGGCCCTTACACGGCCTGTGTTACTCAGACAGCCTGAGTTACTGCTGTGTTTCAGCATTAGAATGTAGGCTAACGTTATATATTCGGCTTTTCTAAAGGCTATTTTTTATGAGCATAACAGGGGACTGAATTAGTCAACTAATCACCTGTCGGTCTTTAAAGTCTGGTCTGGATGCCTGTCTTTCAAATGTTTTGCCATGTTGGAAGTGTTGGCACCCTTGGCGAGACAGGGTTTGAAACATCTCTTGCAGATAGGAGTCTGTGTTGTTGGGTTCCCCCTTTTCGCTGGCCTTGAAGCCAAAATATTTCGATATGGCACTATGGGTGCCCTCCTTGTCCACGAGTTGTGGCGTTTCTGTTGTAGCCGCAGCTGCCATTCTCTCTCTAATACCACTAGCGTACTCCAAAGACAATAAAGGAAGGAAGACTCCTCACCGAGAAGTAATTTGTGGTATCAGTCACGTGGGTTCCCCGCCTCTTTAGATAGACTTGCAGCGGGCCCTGAATGAATTGATTCCAATGGGTAGAAGTGAATGTGAGCACAGATTATCACTGATTATTTTTCCCCATTGTCACAGAATTAAATATTGGACTTATTTTTCACAGACCTCATATCTTCCAAATATGCTGGAGCTGCAATGGCATTTTAAGACCAACAGATCAGGAGAAAATGAACTTTGTTCAAGACCTGTGTCTCTCTCAGCAGCGCTCGCATAACATCTGGCAATACAAAAATACAGTATGGACTGCCGGAAACCACTAATTAAAATTTTAAACTGAAATAATGCTTGTGTTTATATGTTCAGCAATACTGTTATTGTCATCAATGTTTAATTGTTTTTAAAGGGGAAAATAAATATATTTGATTGCTATGATCTTGTACTGGGTTGATATCAGTTATTAAACAAGTGGGGGAAAGCGGCAAAATAAGGCGCAAAAATTAAATGCGAAGCGTATCTTGCGTTGGCCATCCTCATCAAAAATGCAAACTCTGTACAGCAATAGGTTGCGATAATAGGAAAAAGCTGTCTATATTTTCTTTTCAGAAGGACGTAGACAGGTGAGGAATAAATTAGCAACTGCCCTATTACAAACCAGCTTCACAGGCTTAAACTAGTTGATGCAATTCCCTTCAAGCTGTAGCCTATGCCAATTAGTAACTAAAGTAAAATACTTTACGTAATTTGAGTATTATTTAATTTAGCCTTTATTATACCAGGGAGTTCCACTGAAATAAAAAAAAATACAGACCTGGCCAAACATTATCCTGTTCAAAACCTAACCACTCCAAGAGTGAACGCTAGCAAGCCAAAATCTAATTTTTAAGCTCATGTTAAATAACATTCGTGAACGCAGTTGCTGGCCAGCTAACTCATATTCGTAATGCTGAGTACAGCCGTTAGCTGTGTTGTAAAATGCCTGATGTAGCAAAGTTAAAGGAAGTATACACGCAACATGCAGATATAATATAGATACTTATTTATCCCAACATTTAATTGCTCGCCCACTTAGCTACCACTTCTGACAAGATGCGACGGACAACCTGGTCAGCATTCATTCTGCAAATACAACGCATACGCAACACTTCTGTGACCGCGCCCACTTAGGAGACAGGAAGTGTGACCAATTTCTTACAATGGGGTCTATTACTCTCAGCGCTGTCTCCCACTTCCGGGTGCCTCGGCTCATAGCTGCAGGGTGAAGTTGCCTTCAGATGTCGACTTCTAGGCTGCTCAGCCTGTCAGGCTAGTAAAAACCGCCCCCACGTAAAACCAATCAGATCGCGAGCAAGAGTACAACCAATCCGCTTAGGCAGCCAATTCAATAAAAGTGGGCTTAAGAACATTAATATTGTTAAAAAACGAATGCATTTAATCGTGAGTTTTCTCATTAAAAAACTGATTCGGGAGGTAACGTAAGATACCGGCTATTTTGATTATATTAACCAATGCAAACAAGTGCTTTTTTTTTTGTCTTACAGTGAACTTGTAGACCTAACTAAACAGGTCATACTTGTTAACTTAAACACTTCTACAATATAACTTTTAAGTATAACTCTGTTGAAACATAAAATTGGCCTACTTGTGAGATATTGTTCAATAAGCTGTCTAGTTGAGCTTTTTAAAAACTTCAACTGCAAGTTGCTGTAACGTTAACTGCCTTCAAGGCTGATTGCAGAGACTAGTGCCTTGCAGGCTGGTTAGAAAGCTTTTGTTGATTTTATATTGTATAATCTTCAATAGTATTGCCTCAGATGCCTTCAAGGCTGATTGAAAGCTCTAGTGCCTTCAAGGCTGATTGTAGAGACTAGTGCCTTGCAGGCTGGTTAGAAGACTAATGTTGATTTGATATTGTATTATCTTCAATAGTATTGCCTCAGATGCCTTCAAGGCTGATTGTAGAGACTAGTGCCTTGCAGGCTGGTTAGAAGGCTAATGTTGATTTCATATTGTATAATCTTTGATAATATTCAGCCAGATGCCTTCAAGGCTGATTGTAGAGACTAGTGCCTTCCTGCCTGACAGTAGAGACAAGTGCCTTGCGGGCTGGTTGGTAGGCTGATGATTTCATATATGTGTGTGTGTGTGTTTACAATTCTGATGCCTTCAAGGCTGACAGTAGAGACTCCCTCAGCATTACTGAGGGGTCTCTACTAGGAGTCTCTACTGAGTTAGCGTTCCAAGGCAATTTAAAATCTTCTATTTTTCAGCCCATAGATTTATTACAGTTCAAAACCAACCATGTTACCTCAGAAAACTGAGATGTTGTTGCATATTGATGTTGTCTTTACTTTTTACACTTTTTTTAGGAGTTAAAACGATGTCTCCGCGCCATCGTGGAGCCCTATCTACCCGCCCTGCTAAAAAAGTTTAAAAAAAAAAAACAGCCCCAGCACCCACCCCGGACCCTGATGCTCCTGCAGCAGGTCCCGCCCCAGCACCCACCCCGGGCCCTGATGCCTTGAAGGCATCTGACTGAATACTATGAAAGATTATACAATATGAAATCAACATTAGCCTTCTAACCAGCCTGCAAGGCATTAGTCTCTATAGTCAGCCTGAAAGGCACTAGTCTGTAAAATCAGCCTTGAAGGCATCTGAATGAATACCATGAAAGATCATACAATATGAAATCAACTTTAGTCTTCTAACCAGCCTGCAAGGCACGGTCAGCCTGGAAGGCACTAGTTCTACAATCAGCCTTGAAGGCATTTGTCTGAATACTGTTAAAGATTATACAATATGAAATCAACTTTAGCCTTCTAACCAGCCTGCAAGACACTAGTCTCTACAGTCAGCCTGGAAGGCACTAGTCTGTACAATCAGCCTTGAAGGCATCTGACTGAATACTATGAAAGATCATACAATATGAAATCAACATTAGTCTTCTAACCAGCCTGCAAGGAACTCGTCTCTTTGGTCAGCCTGGAAGGCACTAGTGCTCTACAATCAGCCTTAAAGGCATCTGAGGCAATACTGCTGAAGATTATACAATATCAAATCAACATTAGCCTTCTAACCAGCCTGCAAGGCACTAGTTTCTACTGTCAGCCTTAAAGGCACTAGTCTCTACAATCAGCCTTGAAGGCATCTGACTGAATACTATTAAAAGATTATACAAGATGAAATCAACATTAGCCTTCTAACCAGCCTGTAAGGCACTAGTCTCTACAATCAGCCTTGAAGGCAGCTAAGGTTACAGCAACTTGCAGTTGAAGTTTTTAAGAAGCTCAACTAAACAGCTTATTGAACAAAATATGACACAAGTAGGCCAATTTTATGTTTCAAACAGAGTTATACTTGAAGTTATATTGTAGAAGTGTTTAGGTTAACAAGTATGACCTGTTTAGCTAAGGTTAGGTCTATAAGTTAACCGTAAGACAAAAAAAAGCACTTGTTTGCATTGGTGAACATAATCAAAATAGCTGAAATATCTAACGTTACCTCCCGAATCAGTTTCTTTAATGAGAAAAGACGATTAAATGCATTCGTTTTTAACAATATTGGCGTTCTTAAGCCCGTTCCGCTTTGAGGCGAGGAATTTGAATTGAATTGGCTGCCTCGTGAGCGGATTGGTTGTACTCTAGCTCGCAATCTGATTGGCTGTACTTGGGGGCGGCGTTTATGCAGCCTGACAGGCTGAGCAGCCTGGAAGTCGACGGCTGAAGGCAACTTCACCCTGCAGCCGGCTCATATTACAACGCGTCGATTGCTGCAACGTCACTCAGCAGCAGAGATGAGTCAAGCAGGCATTCTCATTAAAGAATAAGTATGAGTACCGTTTTTTCCAAACGCAGTATAGTATCTTTTTGAGTGCTTTGGTACCGCGGTACTTATTAAGTACCTGTATACCGTACAACACTACACATAAGTGTAATATGATATATTCAACGTCATTAAATCACACGCTACTATGGACTTGAATAAAAAAATCAATAAATATTTGAGACAATATTTTCACCGATTTCTATACACTCGCAGATGAGCGTATATTGCGATTACCCCTTTCCATCTGTCGGTCAGCCCTCAATTTAGTGTTCTCAGTCTACAGACTACAGCAGTTGTTGGACACTTTTTCTTTTTATTTTGTTGGTCAATCGTGATATGAGGATCGCAATTAATTTTGGTGATTTGTAAAATTTTTAGTCAAATAACATGTCATTGACATGGCTGCCATGTGGGCGTATAACTAGTGTTTGTGTGGCTTTCTTTTTTGGCATCTGAGGCACTTTCATTATGCAAAAATAAATAAATAAACAAATAGGGTGTGAGTTCGAATTTGGCATGGAGCCTTTCTAAGTGGAGTTTGAATGTTCTCCTTGTGTTTATGTAGGTTTCCTCGGGGTACTCCAGTTTCCTTCCACAGTCCAAAGATCAGAGACAGTTAATATCAGACAGGCATTCCATGTTCTGGGAATAAAGTATTATATATCTTGATCAGTTTGTTGAAATTAAATGCTGACCTGATCGCAATATGCAAAGAAACATCAAATGTTAGGGATTTATTGTGTAATGAAAAACTTAGAACGACAGCCAGTAAATTATGCGTGGGAATTTGTCATAAGACTGTGGCCATTTAGAATATTAAGTCCCTTGTGAATAAAATAGCCTCTCAGGTAGTCTAAGTTACAGGGAGTGATGATGAAGTTGTACTATTCCTCACTCAAAGATGAGTGCACCACAACGATATGTGGGCCATTGCGGCTGTGCGCACAACAACTCTGCAGTTTAGCTAGAAAAAGCTCATCAAAACCTTAAATTTGTTCATAAACTGCGTAAATTTGGAAAAATAGAAAAATCGTGTTTGTCAGTCCCTGCCTTAGACAATGCTCAATGTGCAGAGATTGAGTGGGCCAACCAATTGTGGATAAAACTGCATTCAGACAGACACAGTTTTCATTATTTTATGGTTGGATATCTTATGACTAGCACGTAAAAATAAATAGTTAAAACTGGTGATTAATTATTGCTGCAGCTATCTAAGCATGGCTGTTGAGCCATCGTCATTTTGTTATCGGAGTAGAGAAAAAACCACACCAATTTATCACTTTGCTGAAAACCTAAAACCAAAATTGTGAAGTTCTCATGTGAGCTTTCAGATCCACTATCAATGTAGAATTATGGATAGAAATGGGAACTGGTGGAAGTAAAAATAAAGAACAAGTGAGCATTGACTGATACAGTAAGAGGCTCTGCATTTCAGTTGTTGTGGCCACCATAAACACTTCTTTGGAAATTGTGTTTCTTTGGGAAGACAGCGAAGGGGAGGAAATGACTTTGATAACTGACAGCTTAAGTTCCTTCTGCCGTACAGAAGAACAGCCGTACCAAAGCGTCCGAGCACAGAGTCAGTCCTGATCAAAAATAGGTATGTGACAATCACGGCCATCGCTGGCTGCCAGGCGTTCCGCTGCCACCTGCTGAGCGCCGTGCTCAGTGTGCAAGGAGATTCCCCCGAAATGCGCGGTTTTCATGGGCTTGCATGGGGTAATTCCTGGGGAATCCTTCCTATCACGTGGAGGAAAAGCCCCTCTGTCACCTCGTTTTCGATTTTTTCCAATTGGACGTTTTGTTTTGATTTTATGCCCGCCTGAAAAAAAGCGCCCTGTTCGACACCCGTCAAAACCAAGACCAGCCTATAGGATTCATTCTAAGGAAAGTGGACCTTAAAAACAATATTTAATCTCAATATTGGTGAAGTTTCAACAGACAATTATGTTGCGAAAGTGGTTTTTGAACGCCCGGTATCGTCGATGTCGCCTGTTGGGTGTAAAGGACAACAGAATCGTCTCCTGTAAACCAATTAGGCTACTCTAAGAAAAGTTAACCTTTTCCCGTTTACTTTGCTTGATTAGCAATCAAATGGTGGATTCGTTTACTCTCTAAGTTGAATGAGTAGAGCTGTTTATTAAAACAGCATGTTTAATTGCTGCATTTTGAAATTTAAATGGCCATAGAAAGCACAGATCTGCACGAACACGATTGCCATTGCCACGCCATTTCGTGTGACTGTGTTAATTAATATCTCACATTCACGTTTCATCCGCTTTTCAGAATGTTTTCCACCTTGTGTATTTTTTGACGCTTAAAATCCAGGGCGATCTTATAACAAATCTGTTAATCTCTAAATTAATCTTTAATAATGTCCTCTAACATGCTACAATGAGAGATGTAATTCAGCGGAAGACTTTTTCTAATTATTCAAATTATTGGCATTCTTTCAATCTAACACTGCAGCCCAGTTAGGTTTGTCAGCTTTTCACCATCACATCTTAATCGTTATAGCTACTGGCCTCATTGCTTGATTGTTATTTAGGCCAAGTAGCCTACACGGGAGCAGATTGAGGGAAGTGCGGAGCACTGCAATTAGCGAAATCTAAACTCAGGCTTCTTCCCGGAGGCATTTTAAATCGTTTAAGCCGCTTCAGGTGTGTATGTTTAAAGAAATTACACGCGACTGCCTACACACCCCATGACGGCAAGTGGTCTCATCACACTTTAAAAAAATCCTCGTTCAATATCGCCACATCCCAACTCTGCATTTCATCTCTTCTTGTAGTATTTTAGGAGATCTACAATGATAAAATAAAAGTAAACTTGTTTACATCAATAAACGTCACGTGGGTGGTATCTTGTGACTGTTCTTTGTAAGCATATATTCTGTCTCTGAGATGCTTGATGTGACCAAATTTTGAACATATTTATTGATAAATGAAATTGGTCAGATAAAATTGTGGACATCTTATACACCTAGGTATTTTCTTAAAACTTTGACACAGTTTCAAAAATGTAAGTTGTCTTTGTCATTGTTTTAGGATTTTATTTAGTCTAGCTACAACCCCAATTCTGAAATAGTTGGGACAAAGCGTAAATTGTGAATAAAATCAAAATGCAATGACTTTCAGATCACATGAGCCAATATATTATTTACAATAGAACATAGATAATATTTCACATGTTGAAACTGAGACATTTTACATTTATATCCATAAAATGAGCTGATTTCAAATTTTCTGGCTGCAACAGGTCTCAAAAAAGTTGGGACACAGGCAAAAAAGGGCTGAAAAAGCAATTAATATATAAGAGAATCAGCAGAAAGAACATTTAGAAAGTAATTAAGTTAACTGGCATCATGATTGGTTATAAAAGTGATGTCTTAGAGAGGCAGAGTCTCTCAGAAGTAAAGATGGCCTGAGGCTCTCTAACCTGTGAAGTCTTGCGTAAAAAAATTGTGGAATACTTTAAAAACAATGTTCCTCAATGTCAAATTGCTAAGGCTTTGATGGTCTCATCATCGACAGCGCATAATATTATCAAAAGATTCAGTGAAACTGGAAAAATCTCTGTGCGTAAGGGACAAGGTCGAATACCTTTACTGGATGCCCGTGATTTTCTGGCCCTCAGACGCCACTGCATCACTCACCGGCATGATTCTGTCATTGACATTACTAAATGAGCCCAGGAATACTTCAAGAAACCACTGTCTGTAAACACAGTCCGCCGTGCCATCCACAGATGCCACATAAAACTCTATCATGCAAAAAGGAAGCCATTGTTGAGCATGATCCAGAAGCGCCGCCGTGTTCTGTGGGCCAAGGCTCATTTAAAATGGACTGTAGCTTAGTGGCAAACTGTCCTGTGGTCAGACGAGTCCAAATTTGTCATTCTTGTTGGAAATCATGAGCGTCCTGTCCTCCGGGCTAAAGAGGAGAAAGACCACCCCTCCTGTTATCAGCGTTCAGTTCAAAAGCCAGCATCTCTGATGGTATGGGGATGCATTATATGGTGTGGGACACTTGCATGTTTTAAAAAGCTCCATGAATGCTGAAAGATATATAAAGATTTTAGAGCAACATATGCTCCCCTCCACATGAAATATATTCCAGGGAAGGCCTTGTGTATTTCAGCAGGACAATGCAAAACCACATACTGCAGCTATTACAACAGCATGGCTTCGTAGTAGAAGAGTCCTTGTGCTGAACTGGCCTGCATGCAGTCCTGATCTTTCACCGATTGAGAACATTTGGCGCACAATTAAATGAAAAGTCTGGCAAAGGAGACCCAAAACTTTCCTGCAGCTGGAAGCCTGTATTAAACAAAAATGGGATCAAATTCCGATGGCTAAACTCAGGAAACTTGTCTCTTCAATGCCCAGACGCCTCTACTCTGTGTTAAAAAGAAGAGGGGATGCTACACCATGGTAAACAGGCCCTGTCCCAACTTTTTTTGAGACCTGTAGCAGCCATCAAATTTGAAATGACCTCATTTTGTGGATAAAATTGTAAAATTTCTCAGTTTCAACATTTGTCATGTTATCTCTGTTTTACTGTGAATAAAATACTGGCTGGTGTGATTTGAAAGTCATTGCGTTTTGATTTTATTCACAATTTTCACTTTGTCCCAACTATTTCAGAATTGGGGTTGTAATTATCTGGAAGTTTGTTAGACATTCTATTGGATTCTCTTGACATTCTGTTGAATACTAATCTATGGAAAGCAATGAACTGGAATAGTAGAGCACAAGCACATGATGTATGGTAAATAGGAGAAGCAGTTGATTGATGAATTAATTAACTCATAATTTACTAATAAAGGACTGACTAGAACTAATAATGTAAATTTTATTAATTTACTTTCAATATTTCATCTTTTTATCCTTCAATAAAACACAAATTACAGGCATAACTGTTATTATTTCTGCTACTAATTAATTAAATAATTAATTAATTAATCAATTAATAACTATGGTTAATGAATTAATCATGATGTAGACAGTAAGCATCTATAATTCCAATGGTGTCTTGGGAGGTTTTGTGTATTATGTGCAAGAAAGAAGGAATTAATGGTGTTTAGCTCTTTTACTGATCACGATTCTCTCCATTGAAACGCATGTAAAACAAAAGGAAAAATAATGCCAGATTTCGGAGTCTAAATTTGCCATAACTTCCTTATTTCTTGTCCGATTTTGGTAATCCTGGGCTCAAAATGTTTCTTTTTCCAAGCTCTATCTGTTGCAATAATGAAAAGGACACTTTTAAAAAGTTTTTTTTTTTATCTCATACCTATCAAAAACAAAGTGGAGATTCAGAGATGTTCCATGGCGCACTCCAACTGTATCATCCCTCAGCCTCCTAATTCACCCTGCCTGCAACGAAAGTTGCGGAAGGGTGTATGCGGTTGTAACGTTTATTTATTCACCCCGACCGCAATGAAAGTTGTGGAAGGGTGTATGTGATTGTCGGGTTTATTTAGTTATTTATTTATTCACCCCGCCCGCAATGAAAGTTACGGAAGGGTGTATGTGGTTGTCGCGTTTATTCACCCCGCCCGCAACGAAAGTTGCGGAAGGGTGTATTTAGTTGTCTCGTTTATTTATTTGTGTGTGTGTGTGTCTGTTTGCACTCTACAGGCCACAATTTTGCGCGGATTGTCTTCAAATTTGGTTCGGACAATCCTTAGGCGGAAGGGAAGAAATGATTAGTTTTTGGTGAAGATCCGGATCAAATCCTGGATTCTGGATCAGTTTGAAGACTTTTTTAACACTGGGAGATAGGGCAGACTTTCCACTGCTTATAACTTGAAATTGGTTGGAGATAGGCATGTAGTTACTATTGATCACTTTTACCACCAAATGTTATGACCTTCAGCAACCTTGAAAGGTCAAACTCAGCATCACCACTTTTCTGAGTGCTCTAGCAGCCAAACGATGCAAGATAGACCCTTACTTACTATTGAACACTAATAGCAAGTCATATGTGGGAAATCCAATGTCACTGTCACCTTGACCTTCAAGTGAACTTGAAAGGTCAAAATGGCCGACCTTCATATTTTCAGCCTCTGTAACTGAGAAACCGCCAGAAATAGGCACTATGTTATGCTCAATCACGACTAGGAAACCATATATGGGGACACCAATTGCACCATGACGTTGACCTTCACGTGGCGTTGAGGGCACAGGTGGGGTGATGTGGCCTTCTGGACACACCCAGTTACTTTTAATTAAGTGCTCTTGATATTGGCTTTGTGAATGGACTCATGCTTTGATCAGCAGTGCATTAACGACTCAGCATTCTCACGTCTTCTACAAGAGAATTTACAATATTTAATCCAGGACTAAACTTAAGATGTGTCTATGAAACCAGCATTATAATCACTGCCACTATCAACATGATTGTAAACAAAACAGACCTAAAGTATATGATGCATGCATGATCATAATTTCAAGTCCAAGTAAAGTGAAAACAGTGATTTACTTCTAAACACAGATGCATGCTAGAAAATGGTTGTTGAAAACATGTGAAAAGACTGTGTACTAATCTAGTACTGAATTGTGGAGTTAGACCGATAAACAGTTTTTCACCTATTTTATTTTCCAGATTTTCTGGGTGGGACTAAAACATTGCTTGATGACAGACTGAAGCCATCCTTAACATAATCCTGCCCCTTGCACTATATATAATCTAGAGTACATTGCATCAGTGGTTATCCGCTCAATCACAAAGTCGTTAGCTATAACCACACGTTCTGTATTTAGCTAAGTAGCTAGTTAAGTTACTAGTGTTCAGTTTTCTAGCTAGCAAGTCAGCTGTGCCACCCTCAGTGTCCCAAAAATACATCTCCCCTGAATGCGGGAATTAGAAAAAAGCCTCCGTCACCCCATTTCAAGTTCTGAAAAATGAAGACATGAAGAACAGGTGGATTACTTTTGTGAAGAGCCATGTTGATGGAGAGCTGAGAATCACCACCAACACTCCTCTCTGTGGAGTGCATTTTACACCATGTACTTTCATCGGAGACAACTCAAATTCAGGTCATCCGCTGTTATTGGTAAATGCAGTCTAACCGATCATCTCCCCACCCAGCCTTTATCGTTCCCTACTGCTGACATGTGGCACCCTCTTCGGCAGTAACATGAGCTCCAGTGCCCACCAAAGAGCTTACCGGTAAGTTGCCTCGTGCGCATAGCCTATATTTTAATCATAGTAGCGAGCCAGCTAAGTAGGTAGTCCACCATAACTGCACTTAATTGTGTATGATGTGCCACTCCTTAATGCGATTTTAAATTGTTTAGCCATATAGACATAGCCGCATTGACACCCTCAGCTCATTGCTGCGGTACTTCAACTTATTGCCCCACAGCACTGGGCTATACTGACCTGTAAAAAATACAGGCTTGCTAGCTTGTAAACAGGGGTGCTGCCAGTTTTTTGGATAAAAAATGCACTAAAACATTTTCAGTTCTTAACCGATTGCAATGAATATTTTTCTATATTCAACTGGTATATCGTATCCACGGTGCTGAAATTAAGTTTTGTCTCCAGTTAATTAGAATCTCAAAAGTTACTGAAGCTACAATAGCTGTAAAAATATCCATATGTCTGTATTTGTTGAAGTGAACAGAAATGAGAAGAATTAAAATGGCAGCATACTTTTGCGGAATTGAACTTCAACTTCGTTTGAAGTGACATGATGCTTGCTGCTTCCCAGCTAGCTAGCACACCCCGCAGTCCCTCCACCTCCCCCTGGACGCTCCGGAGATAGACCCACAGTCAACAGCTGGGGTTTTCGCTGGCTAAATCCCCCAACACCTCAGTCAGCTACCACCACAAACAGAATAATTAAAAGAGAAAGACTTTACTGACAGATGCAAATATCCTTTTTTGTTCTTGGAATGTTATTCTTTGATAGCCTGACTTTATTTGGCTTGAGTTGTTAGTTACTATGGCTTATTTGCGTGAATGGAAGAGTAATGAGATTGCTTTGCTGGCTAAAAGGATCAAGGTTGATTGTCGAGTAGTTCAGTATCCTCTTTCTTTGAACTGGATTCAGGCTCCAGTGGCTCTAATATGTAATCTATGTACGTTAGCATTCCAATAAATAGATGAAGCACTATTTCACTGGCTGTGGTGTACTTGAGTCAGAACTGAGGCAGGCCGCTGCTTGCGATTGGGTGTGGTTTTGGGGGCTTTAGCGGATACGCCCACAGCATTTTTGAGCTGAGAATGAGGCTTTTTTTTTGCAATTTTGACACGTAATTTCATGTACGTAGGGATTTTTGCGATCATCAGTCTGGCTAGGTGCTGAACAACACATTTCTATGTAGCATGCCGAAGTCAGAATACAAACTGTTTTTTTCTTTTTGCTTCACTCGGACTTTCAGTGGTATATAGTGTAAATACGGCATACAGGTAAAAAAAATGCAGCGTAGAAAAATTTTATTTCAGTGTAATTTAGATGACATTAAGTACAAAACATTGGCATGCTTCTGAACTAGCATTTAATTAACATATTTAATATGCCTTATGATGAAAATGAACACAAATTGCGTTTAAAAGATAAGATTAAAATATAATTATGGCATGAACATTTGCTCTCATGGCCTTGTCCCCTTAATGAGCTATTTTCAGCTCATAATAGTGAACAAACAGCAACAATATATTGCAGTTAGCAATCAGCAAGTTTAAAGGATCGTGAATTTATTCCATATTGTGCATTTACAGCTTTATTTTGTTCTAGTTTCCTAGAGGGCTTCCTGGGCACACATCATTTTATTTTGTATGATTCTGCTCCATCTCTTGTGTGCACAGCCATCAGCTTCACCCACTTTCCTTTGTTTTTTTTATGCAGTCAGAAAGGATTTTGGATGCACAAATTTTATTATACATATATTTTTCTGAAAGCACACTGTTAGCCAAAGGGAGATGATCTCTCTCTCTTTGAGTGTGGTTCCTCTCTCGAATTTCACACGCCACTGTTCCCAATGGATTGCTTTTGTGAGGGCTTCAACTGGAATATGCTGTGAGGCTAGCTGCAACAAATCTGAATATATTTGTTCTGTTTGGAAAATTATCTTGAAACTCTTGGACATGGTAAAGATGTGCACATTATGTTTATTTTAGATAATTTATGCCCATTGGGCCTGTTTAGAGTGATCAAAAACTTGGTCTTTATTGGATGCTTCATCTGCAAAAGGCACAGCATTTTCAATGACAAGCATGGGTACATTAGTACACTGAGAAAGATGCTAAGCAAAATTTGTCTCTTAAAATAAAATTACAAAGTAAACTTGAAGCTTGCTCTTTGGAGAATTGCTGGGTTTGAGCAAAACAATGGCAGCAAAAGCAGGGATAAAAGTTCATATTTGCTAAAATAGTTTCATTTTTGAGAAAAGAAACAATGCATTAAAAGAGCTTTTGGACATGTATAAAAGCTGATTGTTCCTCTATCCCCAAGGCTTTTTACTTTGTGTTTATGCCATATTGTGCCTGACTCTCGAAAAGCTCTTGCATTCTTAGTACGTTTGCTTATTGTTGTGTGCAGTTTTCCGCAGATGATCAATGTTGTCCAATGAGTTATGGAAAAGACTGCCCCAAATCCCACTCCTCATTGGGGGAAACATATACAAACCACTCTGGAGACATGGAATGCACTCAGACACATGGAATGCACTCAGTAAACTCTACTTCAAATCATTAGAAGATTTGGAGAATCCGGAGTAATCTCTGTGTATGAAGGACGAGGCTGAAAAATAATATTGAATGGCTGTGATCTTCAGGCCCTTGTGCGGCATTGCATTAAAAACAGACTGTATTCTGTCAAGTCCTCACTGCAAGGACTCAGGATCACTTCTGAAAAACATTATCAGTAAAACAGTTCATTGCTGCATCCAAAAATGCAAGTCAAAACTCAACCGTGTATAAAACCGTATATAAACAAGATCCAGAAATGCTGCTGCCTTCTCTGGGCCTGAGCTCATTTAAGATTGACTGAGGCAAAGTGGAAAACCGTCCTGTGGTCTGACCAATAAAAATGTGAAATTGGCTCTCTGTCCTCCAGGTTTAAGAGGAGAGGGACTATCCAGCTTGTTATCAGCCGACAGTTCAAAAGCCAGTATTTATGATAGTATGGGGGTGCATTAGTGCACGCGGATAGGTTACTTGCGCTTCGTTGAAGACACCATCTATGCTGAGCAAAATATACAGGTTTTTGAGCAACGTATAGTGCCATTCCAATGTCTTTTTTGGGGAATTTTTTACTTATTTCAGCAAGACAATGCCAAATACCAAATTGTGCCCATATAACAACAACATGGCTATATAGTAAAAAAAAAAAAATCTGGGTGCTAATTTGGCCTGCCTGCAGTCCAGACCAGTCATCCACTGAAAATATCTGATGCATTATGAAATGAATAGTATGATCAATGAGGCCACAAAATGTTAAGCAGGTGAAATCCTACAACAGGCAAAAATGAGAATGCATTATGTTTTCAAAACTACAGCAGGTGGTCCCCTCAGTGTTGTTAAAATGAGAGGTGATTCAACACAGTGGTCAACATGCCCCTGTCCCAATTTTTTTTTGAAACATTCCGCTGGCATTAAATTAGAATTGAACATGTATTTCAAAAAAACAATTAAACTTCAGTTTCACCATCTGATATGATGTCTTCTCACTATTTTCAATTAAATATAGAATCTAAATGATCGATAACTCATTGCACTCTGTTCTCACTTACATTTTGTACAGCGTTCCAATTTTTTTTGGAAATGGGGCTGTATTATGACTCAGCTATATCCCACAGGATGAGATTTCTCAAACTGCTCCTCATAAACTTAATTGATGGTGCTACCAAGCTTAGGCAAGTGCTTGGCCCCATTAGTTAAAGATGGCTTAAGGACACCTCCCTTATAAAGGTCCTACATATACAAATTTCCTTATGAGAAAGACTCTAGATCCCAAGACTGTAGATCTCAGAAAAACAGATCTGGGGAAATTTGTAGCCTCTTTTACTCCCTGAATACAAACTTGCATGGCTCCAAAGAGACATTCGGTGATATCTGTGGTATCCTACATCAATCTTGTATATCTATTTGCTCTTCTGTAAAAAGAAATATAAAATGGTGATTTCTGTCTTCTTTTTGGGAGTCTGTCATAATGATGATTGACAGCAGCAGTGTACCTGATGTGACCTTTTGAACTTTACTCTGGTGTTACGTCCCCTTCTAGGGTAAGGGACGTGAACAGAAAGATTGTGAGAGGACATCTTTTTAAAGCACACGTGTTACATTTCGCTACACCAGAAACAGAGTTAGCTTTCCAAACTGCAGCGATTTGCAATAACAGATGTATATAACCGTGCAAAGTAGAATACGACCAAGCTGAGCAAACCATGAAGTACTCAACCAAGACGTGTTGCTGCATTTCATAAAATAGGAGATTACACAGGCTTTACAACTTAAATGCAATTTTGTGAAGTTAAGCTTTTCCGATAATAGCCAATATTTTTTTTTTTGCGAAAGCATTACTGCATTACTGCAATGGTAGAAATAGGTTTGTAACTCGATCTCCAATTTAATTGCACGCTCTGCAAATCAACATGGGGAAAGTGTGCAAACAAATCCTGCAATTGAAATAAGCGGTTTTGCTCGTAAAAATGATACAGAGCAATAACTTAGCTGGCAGGCGTACGGGTGCAAAGCAGCAATGCATGGACAAGCATCGGGAGAGCTGGGAGATTTCCTCTGGTTAAATAGACCACCATGTTGAGAGAGTGTGTTCGTATGATATAAATAGTGAGCTAATAGAGCCGCTTGAGTTGACTGCCTGAACCAACTTGCTGGCATCACTTCATTTATTGCAGGTCACTGCCTATCCCTATTACTTGCCTTGATAAGCGGTCCAGGATCATAATAATCAACAAATCTAGGTTTCAAAAAAACATTAAGTAATTGGGCTTCAACAAAAACTCTTTGGATTTTTTTGTTTTTTGGCTTTTAATTTTTAAATTCAATGTAAAAATTGTCAAATTTTGAATTTCAAAGTCATATTTCACCTGGATTAGCAAGTCAAGCTTCCAGGGTGTGTGAACCCACTTTACCTCATCCACGCGCTTCATTGGTTTACCATTTGTTACAATGGTGCGGTAATTAAATTGTAAATTCAATTCAGAACAAGTGATGACAGGCACAACATACCCCGCTCAGTTTTTTGGTGACCTTGACCTTGATCCAGTTAGGTCCAAAATTGAATCAGATGATCCTTGGATCATTGTACACCTGTCCTTAAAATTTTGTGTAATTTTATTGAGCCATTTTCTTTTGCTACACTGAAGACAGATACAGGAGCAAACAAACAAATGCCACTGAAAAGAATACCTCTCTGTCCTGAGGTGGGGTAAAAATGTTTTCCTTAATTTATCAAACAAGAGAGAGGAGATGCACATACCTTGCACACTTGCACTTGCTTTTATCACATCATGCAATGCAGGCTATCTAGTCTGCACTTCATGAGTGTTTAAATTACAAAAAAAGATAAGAAAGATTAGCAACAAGTATCCACAAATGAATATAGTTGATTGAACCTCAATTTCATACGCGAATGCAGATGTGGACGGGTAACCGTACAAAAACAATTTGTCTCCCCTCCCTCCTGGGGGGAGACATAATGATGCATTTTATTTCTTGACTTACCTTAACATGGATAACTGGCCATATGATAGAGTTGGGCGTTTTTGGAGTTCAAAGTCATGTTAATTTAATAATAAATGATTGAAACAGTTCAAGATCAATGAGTAGTTTACAGTGATGTTCTTAGCCACATTTTCAGCTCACCAGTTACCACTGCATTATATTTGTTACGGTCAACATTGCTGTCCCTAAAAATGAACTTTTCTGCTTATTTACTGTGTAGTATACACATATATTTTTGACAATGCATTGCATTCTCTTGAATTGGAAATAAAGGTTCCTAAGTTTGAGGTAAAGCATTTATAATTCTGGACAGTAAAGCACATGACTGCAACCAGCAACTATAGAATTAGTGGCCTTTTTTTGTAATGTGGCTTTAGCATTGCAATATTATTGATGGTATTGTTGAAGTCTTCAGCAGTTAGTTTTCTTATCAACTTAAATACAGATCTGAATTTAAACAATTGTTCAGTGCAACTGTTCAGCAGCTCTAGACAGTATTAACGTACCATAAATTGATATGTTCCTGTCTGTCTTTCTGTTTACCTGTCTGTCCCTCCATTTTCTTGACAACCGTTCATCCAATTGACTACAAACTAGCCGAATCTATTGCTGAGAATCTGAAGAAAGTCCATCGTTCAGTGTGTAGTTGCTTGACTGAGTGGTTATTTAGAAGTTTCAAGCAAGCTACAAGCACCAATATTGTGGAAGCAGCAATGCCGGAGACCCAGCAATAGGCCCAAACAGGCAAGTTTCAAATGGGCACTGCACTAGTTAATTGTAAGTGTATTGTATCCCTATGTACCCTATTCTGTGCCACAAGGTCATCCATAGTATTCCTTAAACCTTTGTTATCAGTTTTAATATTCCTCCCTTAGTTGGACCACCACCGGCGTCTTTTTATTTGCATTTTTTGAAATTTTCTTTTGTAAGCTGCCCAGCATCATGCTGACTTATTTTTACATCCTCTACAGTTTGTTTTCTGATACCTAAAAACTTGACTTTGCAATTCATGTAACCCTACATTTGTGCCTTTGTGCTGGGGTTGTATGTATTGTACCAGAACTGCATGTCTCTCATGAAGGTGGTTAATTCCTTCAACTGTATAACTAGCTATCTGAATAAATTGGTTTATAATGCACTGCCATTTCCGACTGCCAAACAGGCACAATTAAAAGATTGCATTATTTATTTATTTATTTTTGCACTGGTACTGTTCTGATGGCAAATCTGGCCAGGGTTTTATTCACAGATATAGACTGATGATTGGAGACTATTTTTGGTTTCAAGTGGTGAGTTCAACTCACCCTCATCATGAACGTGATTCACAGAGCGTTGCTTCATATCCAAGATAAACTGCAAATCTAATTCACCCATGGTTTTACATCAGCCGAGAGAACAGCTTGCCAGAATATTTTGTGCTGTGGTATGTGACAGATTGCTTTCCGACTAAAAACACAAGCGAAAACATCCTGTTGAGTCTATAGTTCTATGCCACAAATAGTTATGAGGGCTAAAGGTACAATATGCATTTCTGCGAGGATAGTGAACTGGCGCACTGACTATAAATAATCACGAACAAATGTTATTTTATATGGTGCATTTATTTCTTTATTTACCAAACATTAGTTTAGAGAAAAAATGGGATGTTGTGCCAAGCAGTTCTTGTTTGAAGTACATTATAAGGGTTTTACTGCATTCGGTGTTATGCACTGATAGAAAAGGCGAGAGGATCCAGGTGCGAAGATTATTTTATATACATATATATATATATATATATATATATATATATATAATATATGAAGCAGGGCTTCAGACATACACACAAAAGGTAATACAAAGGGAATAAAACAATAACAAATATGCAAGGGGTTTAACTAGAGTGAGTATTGGTCTACGAGTTACAATAAGGGCTGGTAGAATGCAATGTCTACACAGACTTCACGAGGAGAATAGGGAGCAGAGGGGAATATATGGGCTTAATTGATAATTGAGATAATTGATGAACTAAGATACAGGTGAGAGTAATTGCAGTCATGGAGCAGAGGCAGGCCTGTAATTAGCACTGCGGTGATGCGGACTGTTGCGGGCGAGGCATGACAAACGTTCTTAATATTTGAATATGCATGGTGATTTCTCCTAAAAATTAATATTTTATTGACACATTCTTTACTGTATATAGCAAAACATTTCAGTGTGCACCCTCTTGGACATAGAAACGAGCAAACTCAATAAAACTTGTAGTGTAATCAAATTTAAAGAAAGATAAACATCCATCCATTTTCTACACCACTTCTTCCTCACTAAGGTCACGGGGGAGCTGGAGCCTATCCCAGCTGAATATGGGTGAAAAGCAGGGACACACCTAGACAGCTTGGAAAGTTAAATATAAATTGCGGAATATGAAGATTCTGTGGCAATCTCAGTGGGAAGCCTGACCAGACTAGGTGGTTGGTAAAACTTTTTAGTCATGAAATGTGAGAAATAATGGTCCTCTCATTATGTTTTTGCCAAATTAAGAAGACATATATGTCTCGGGGGATTTTCTTTTAATGTCAGGGTATTGTGAGGGATTAAGACTTTATTACTTGTATAAAAAATTTCCCAATGTTATTTTTTTCAAATAAAATTGGTGGCATATTGTGATTTAAGCAGGTCATGCAGAAATAATTAAAGAAAGGCACAACACAGAAGTGAAAAAAATACATGAAATAAAGGCAGTCAAGCTCTAAATAGAATAACAATAACTGCTGTGAATGCCATGCTGTATTGCTATCATGAGTTATTGTAGACCTTTTAATCTAAGAAATATAAAAAAAAGGTAGAAAATAATAACATCTTCCAGTGGAATAGCAAAATTCATATGAAGCACCAATATAAACCTTTCCCTTGAAAGAAACATGCCTCTATTTTGGTTTGGACCACTTTAGAGGTTTGTAATTTTATAGAAGGCTTTATACTGTGACAAATAATTCACAATTTCCCTTGGTAAACTAACCTATCACGCCAAAAAGGTTCTCTGATATAGTGTGTAAAGCCCTATATACAGAATTACCTTAAAATGAAACGGCTCCAAACTTTTTGGAGTAAGTGCACTTTAACAGATGATACAGTATGATGACTAACCAAAGTCAAATTTGGTCTGTTTTGCCACAGTTGTCACTTCTACAAAGAAATGAAATACGCTGCATTCCATTTGTACTGGGAAGTCGGGATTTCCGAGTTCCCAGTTGGTAATTTCAATTGAAACGTCCTTTGAAGTCAGATTTCCAACTCAGAAAGTTGAGATCCGAGTTCAAGGTGGCTGCTCCCTGCATCAACACATTCAAAGTTGCAGTAATATACTGTTTATTAACCTTGTGTCTTTTTTTGTCCCACTAAATCAGTCGTACACACAGTACTGTATAACTTATATCAATGGATTTGTTGGCACGATGTTTGTACGCGCAAAATACCACGTAATGAGTTATCAACTAGTATTTCTTACAATGGCTAACAGTGGCTCTCCTGGCCTGAGGAAACCCCACTGACCCCAAGTCAGTTTTCCAACTAACAAATGGAACGCCGTCAACTCGGGTATGATGTCATTCCCAACACCAACCTCCAACTTCCAAGGCAAATGGAACACAGCAATAAGTCACTGCAGGCTTTACAGCTCATTGAAATGTCTTCTTAATTCTTGCTGTCGAACAGGGACCATTGGTTTGTTGACTGTATGATGACTGTAAGGTGTCTAGCTTTTGAAGGGCTGCCCAACTTGGCCTGTCATAAATGTGCAAAAGAATGAGTGTCTATAACAGAAGAGCCGAAAGGAGTTGAAGACCAAAGACAGGCTGCACCCAGCAGAGCTCTGATTGTCAGGGAGATCATAAATGAAACTGCCTTAAAGAGCAAGAAGTGCTTTGCTGTAGGGAAGAGGGAGCTCAAGATTTGCACCATTAGCCATCCTCTGGCTCCACAGTTCAGAGAAGCTAATTCCACAAATTGTCCCATTTTGACTTTTATTTTCTAAAATTTCATACTTTCTTGGAATATCACTTGGGGTACCTGACCTAGTTTGTTGTTGTTATTTCAGTCCTGCTTTTGGTAGGTATGCTTAATAAGGAACAGTGGATTTTGAATAGGTTGAAATAGTTCCCTGAAGCTTCAAATCTGAAACCAATGCAATAGCTCAAAATTGAAACTCTGTTTGGTTTGGGTTGATATTACATACAATCTCAGGCACCCAAAAAAAAAAAAAAAAAAAAAAAAAATGTAGTCTAACACTTGCGCATTGATATCTATTTAGCTGTTTTTTTGAGATTCTTGAAATTGCTTTGGCATTTTGATTGTGCCATCATAAAATGAAATATAGACCTTTTCCTTGGAAGAAACATACCTGTGTTTTGGTTTTGACCATCTCAGAGTTTTTTTTTTTTTTTTTACTCTATATAAGGCTTTATACTGTGAGAAATAAGCAACAATTTTCCCATGTAAACTAACCCATCATGCCAAAAAGGCTCTCTGAAATAGTAAGTAAAGCCTTATATACAGAATTACTTCAAAATTAAATAGCCCCAAACATTTTGGAGTCAGTGCACTTGAACAGATGACACAATGGCCATCCAAAGTCAAATTTAAGAGGGGAATTGCAGAAGCAACACATAGAATTTGTACTTTACTTAAGGTGATATGGCAAGGGCAATGTAAATGCTTAATTACTCTTAAGCATGTGATTTGCTGTATTTTAAATGTTAGACTGAACGCAACAGCAGATGGCAAATATCTGTTTTGCTACAGTTGTCACTTCTACTTGGAAATGGTAAGTCACTGCAGGCTTTACAGCTGATTGAAATGTCTTCTTAATTATTGCTGTGGAACAGGGACCATTGATTTACAGTCTGTATGATAACTGAGAGGCAGAAATATGCACAAGTGCATCAGAGCTTGTCGTCAAGGTGTCTGGCTTTTAAAGGGCTCCCCAACTTGTGCCTGTCAGAAATGTGCAAAGGAATGAGTGTCTGCAGCAGAAAAGCTGAGAGGTGTGGAAAACTAAAGATTGCACCCCCAAGAGCACAGATTGGCTGGGAGGTTATAAGTTAAACTGCCCTACAGAGTGAAAAGTGCTTTGCTAGGGTAACCTGGGCCAAAATGGGGTATCGGGGAAAAATGGGTTTTGTCAGAATTCCTCCTTTAAAGTCTTTGAGTGACCTCAGCCTTCATTGGCGTTGAGAGATCACTTGATGAGAGCACTGCATTTCTTCCCAGTGCACGTTGACTGTTGAACTCGCCTGCGAGAGGTAAATATCAAAATATGTCCAGTTTCATACTATTTTTCACTTGTACTTTTTGCGAGACACTGATATAAAGGTGAGGTTCTGTTGGAGTAGTATGCTACGGGCTACGGGAACGCCTTGTTGATCTTGACCTAAGTTCACCTTGCTTTTCTCAAAGGACTGTATTGTGTACTGCGTGATGTGGGGTAAAATGGGGTAGGCATTGTGGGGCATAATGGGGTACTTCCCCGTTATACTCCCAGTGTATTATTTTTTAATGTCACAGATACTTTTGTGTCAAACAGGTGTCAAGACAGAGAGGGAAAACAGCTGTACTCACATGTTGACCTTACAAAAAGGAACTGCTAGAAATGAAAGAAAAGAAAAGTGCTCCAAAAGTAAAAAGTTGCAAAAAAGACAAAGGAAAGAAAAGTTCAGATGCACAGAAGGATACTGAATGTCTCTATTGTGAAGATTTTTATTCTGTCAGTCATGAAAGTTGGGTTGCCTGCAGAAAATGTTGCAGATGGGCACACTACTCATGTGCTGGAGTGGATGAAAGCAACAGAAACCTAGTATTCATGTGTGAACTGTGTGAAGACTGAAAATGGAATTGTTTCTTGATCATTTTTTGGACTTGCCACAATAGTTTGCTAGTTCCCCAATTTGCCCCAGGAACCACCCTGTTTTGCCCCTTGCATGGGGTAAAACGGGGTTGCGAACCATTTTTTTCAATCTTGAATAAGAACCTGAACTTGAAATTTATGCATTCTTGCTTTGTCATATTGTTCTTTATATGCAAACCTTTAATGTTAATACAAGTTTGAGTCCCTTGAATGAATTATACCAGCGCTCCAGACTGCGACCAAAATGGTCGCATTTGCGACCGAGATTTACTTTTTGCGACTTACAGTCTCGCATCGGTCGCGCACTGCGCGACCAACACTTCATGCACTGTGCGCCTATTCTGGGCAGCGATTCACTCCCTAATTATCAGCCACGGCCGAATTTTTTCTGCAGGTCGGTTGGTACCATCATACATCAGCCAATCACAGATCGGCTGGTGCCATCAACCAATCACAGCTCGGCTGTACTCATGCATCGATGAGAATGGCAAAGCATTCGACCCTGTCACTGTCAGCTGAGTTGTGCGCGGCAAAATTGTAAAACCTTGTCTGACAATAACGATGCAAATGCTCCTGTCTACGCGAAATTACATGTACACTAGCTGGTCTGCTGCAGAAGTCCAATAGTCTACGTATTAGGCCTTGGCTTCGGTGACTAATACTGCAGATCGGAGAGCAAATTTCATGATATCAGAAAGTGTTTTCATCATTTTTTTTATCTCGCTATTTAGATTTTGCGCATTTCTAAGGGTAATGGAAACGCACCTGGATAGTGGGAACGATGTCCGACGTTATTAGCCCGAAAACACAGTCCGCTTCGTGACCGTAGACTGTTCCTGACACAGTTTTGAGTCTTGTTGATACCAGCTATGGGTGCTTGCGTCCAGTGGCGAATGGTTTTATTTAGCGTTTCAATATCAATCGCTAACCTTCTATCCTGATGGATTAGGTTGGATGCGCACTTCCACTCTGATCTGAAGTTCCGCATGTACATGATTATTCATGCAGTCTGCATGAAATCGGTGACTGGTTGGTCCGAGTGCAAGATTATTTATTTTCATTAGATTATGATAAAGATGAGAAAAGCTGCGGTTCTTATAGATTTATAGTCCGTTTTCTTTGGGGTTCCGATAATTGGCCAGCTGTCAGAGGAATAGTATTTTGTCGATTGCAACAAATGTTCAAAACTGATTCAAAAACTAACTGGTGACGCCTGTCCAATGTACTCCAGCGACGACCGTAGGCATATCAGCGCAATGCCTCAAATATGAGTCTGTGTCACGAACAGTGTACGGGCACGAAGCAGACTGTTTTTGGGGGGCTAATGTCGTCGGACATCGTCCTCACTCTCTGTGTGCGTTTCCGTTACCCTTCGAAATGTGCAAAATCTACATAGCGAAATAATAATTAAAAAAACCTGGTAAATAATAATTATTATTATAATAAGCCGTCCTACTACATTGTTACCGGTGAAAGAATTTCTTTAAACTTTGTGCTAACGAACTTGGCACACTGCACCTACTTTTTACCAAATATCTAGGGTGGATCACTTTGGGAACTAAATTAATTTTAATGTTAAACTTTAAATTTGTGATGAAAAAATGTAGCCAAATTATGCTTTTTATGGCTTCAATTCCTCCTGGGTCTCATATTTTCAACGCAATTAAGCCATGTTTGGTGTCAAATTGTTCCTTGGGATGGCAGCAACAATAACAGTTATAAATTTTAGAACTAGCACTGTGATAATTGGGAGTTATTCATTGATTTATCCCCATATGTTGGTTTTAGGGGGGTGCTCATCTAAATTTGGCCATAATTTGTCTATGAATGATTCAGTTTATGTACGGGGGGGGTTTGATGAAAAGTTGTCCCTTGGAGAAATGGAGACTTGTGCGTAAATTTAGACTTGTATGATAACTCTCCAAAATGATAACTGCATTTATACATTTTTCAAACATTCTTGTGAACATCAATATCTACTTTTCAGTTCACAAAGTGCTTTCTGATAATGTTTCTTAAATAAACGCAGCAACAACTGATATTCTGTTCAGGTATCTTTATTTGGGCTTGTAAATATTCAGAAAAGTATCATAGTACTTTGCGTGACCACAGTTTTGGCCTGCGCACCTAAATTTTGGCCTGCGCGCCCAACTTTTTCAGGTTGGGAGCGCATGCGCTCCTAGGTCCAAAGGTTAGTCTGAAGGGTTGTATACGGATGTGGGGAAAGATCTTTCTTCAGTACCCCATTTTGCCCCAGTTTCCCCTATAGGGAAGAGGGTGCTCTAGATTTGCACCACTGGCCATCCACAGTTCAGAGATGCACAATCCACAAATTGTCCCATTTTGACTTTTATTCTGTAGTTTCTTGCTTTCTTAGAGTATCACTTAGGGTACCTGACCTAGTTTTTGTTGTTGTTGCTGCTGTTGTTGTTTCAGCCTTGCATTCAGTAAGGAGGCTCAATATGGAACAGTGGATCTGCACATTTTGAATAGTTTAAAATAGTTCCCTGATGCTTCAAATTTGAAACCAATGCAATTGCTCAATCTTGAAACTGGATTGCGTTGATGTTATATACAATCACAGGCACCAGGAAAAAACTTTGCCAAACACTTGTACTTTGAAATCTATTTAGCTGCTGTTTTGAGATTTTTAAAATTATTTTTGCATTTTGATTGCGCCATTATAAAATGAAAAAAGTCACATAGAGTGAGCTACCGGATACATACTAAGTAAGTTGAGTACAATTAATCAATGGAGTATTTCCACTGGAAGACAGGTTTCCAAAACAGTACACGTTCCCAGTTGAAGCTGTACTGGATCAGTCCACTAAAGCTGTTGTGCTCCAAACACGTTTAGCAGATACAATGTGTAAAGTAGATTTCACAAAAAATAATTTAATATGCATAGCATGCATCAAACTTTCAAGGGAACAAAGTAATTCATGAGGTCTTTACAGCCTAGCCTCTTAGACGGCAGTTATCTAACTAGAATGAAAGTTTAAGAAACTCTGAGTTTGCATGTGATTGCACAATTCTCTGTATAATGTGATGTTTATTTTTGCATTGTCCTACACTGCGCTGTATGATAAGGTACAGTCTTCTTTACTGATAGGCAAGTATGTTAAAATATGATGACCGTCCAATGCATGGTCAAAGAGACCAGGGCATATGTATGGTAAGGGTTAATTTAGTTATCAAGCTAAATCATTGGTATGTAGCATAATAAAAGTTTTTTGGATGATGATTATCATCTTTATTGTTGTCGGTAATGGTTCAGGTATTTTTTTATTATCTATATGACGGTTTTGCATGGCTATATCATCGTTATTGACATGTCGTTATTCACAGCATATGATTGTAATACAACTATTATTCATCTAAGTCCAACTTGTTGTGCTGGATGATACATGCCAGACATTTATGATCATTCTGTTGCTTTTATCAATATAGTAGAACAGACATTGCTAAAAGATGTATTATTATTATTAGTTTATTTTTTTTTATTGGTAATAGTAAATTGCTGGCTGGCAGCATCACCACCTTGTATAGCAGCCGTAGTAATTGAGAGGCGCAGGGTTCAAAGGGTGGTGCAGTCAGCCCAGTGAGTTATTGGTGCTGTATTGCCTAACCCGATGGACTTACACAATATGAGGTGAGGACCCCAGTCACCCAAACCATGGCCTCTTCTATAAGAAGCTGTCCAAACGGAAGCCAGGCTATGTAAACATTGCAGCCAAGATCAATTACCAGCTTCTACCCCCATACGATCTGTATGCTGACATAAGACCAATAAGACGTGCTCTGCTCTTTCAGTACGAATTACTGAACTGCCTCCTTCATCTTTTTGCCCATTGTTATCGCCTTTGTATTATCTTCTAAATACAAAATGTTAGTTTATTAGAGCCTACTTTGTCTTATATCGTTATTATTACTGCATGATGATGACATTTTTATTATCTTTTTTTCTAATTATTGTTATTGGGGTTTGAATATTGTAAACTGATAGAGATGCATATTATTAATCGCATTAATAATAAAACTTGAACAATTTGAATTGATCATATTTATGATGCGCTTTCATAAAGATGTATTGTTATACACTCCAGTGCATAATATACTTGTTGGCTGTATTGCAAAGATCATTTTGTATATTCACAGTGTTTGTTTTTTTATAGCCTACTTTGTCTTATATTATTATTATTTGGTTTTTTTAATTATAATTTTTATTATTTTTATAATTATAATTTTTAGTATTTCGTCATCTTAGTATTTAAATTGGGTTTGAATTTTGTATACTGAGAGTGATTCATTTTCTACTGCGTATTCTTATCCCAGCATATCTTTTGGGCGAGAGGCAGGAATATACCCTGGACAGGTGGCACACATCATACGCTCACTCATACCTTTGGGCAATTTTGAGTCTCCAATTAGCCTGATATGCATTTCTTTGGACTGTGGGAGGAAACCGGAGCACCTAGAGAAACCCACGCGGACATGGGGTGAATATGCAAACTCCCCCCAGAAAGGCCGCGGTTGGATTCGAACCCACAACCTTCTTGCCGGGAGGCCGACCACCGTTCCGCCCTACTGACTAAGATGAATAAGGGAAACCCAAATCTCACTGCTTTGAACGGCATGTGGATATGATGAATCACAAAACTTGAACAATTTGATTATTATGTATGTATTATGACAAATGTATGATTTTTGTTTTTATTATTCTTGGTGTTATTATTTTCATGATTATCATCATTTTTGATTATGGCAATAATATTATAATAATATTAATATTAATTAACAATGTTATGATATCACTATAATACAGAACCCTCCCCAGGAATGCAAAGTGTCTTTTATAGTTTCCATGATGATAATAATATTATGAATATTACTGATATTGTCATCACCAAATAAAAATAATCAAGTACGGTTGGCTGTTCACTTTTCGTGTCAACACAGATTTCTTGCTAAAGTAAATAATGTGTTACTCTCGCCGATTCTGGCGTTGGTTTCCGGTCTCTCACGTTGTTTTCATTACAGAGCTGGAAGTTGGAGATTTGGAGCAGCTCATAGAAATAAGTGTTATTTTCAAAATAATACGGATGATTAGTTTTCCAATTTAGAGTTCTTTTCAGATCGGTTGCTTTTTTGAAGGAGCTATAACGGATTATCAGTCAACATTTCTATCAGATATGGCCTCCGTTGTGTTAGAGGTGACCTGGATTCTCGCTGTTCATCAGGGATCGTTGACTTCTCGACAATTTCGGAAGATCCAAATATCATTTCAGCAGCAAGTGCTAATACAATTTCATTTTAAAGTGAGTACATGATGCAGTATGAGTGAGGTCGTGCTGATAGTTAGCGAGCAATGGAGAGTCACTGGCTATGCATACGACCATTGCCAAATGTTGAGACAGATTATTAAATGCTAATATTATTGATGTTGTGTCCTACATCTGTCTTGTATTGTTCTTACTGGCTATCTGGACAATTCTTATTGGACAGGTATTGCAAATCTAGCCATTGTTCATTATACATGCGAATGTACAACCCCAATTCCGAAATAGTTGGGCGAAGTGTAAATTGTGAATAAAATCAAAATGCAATGACTTTCAGATCACATGAGCCAAAATGTTATTTGCAATAGAACAAAGATAACATTTCAAATGTTGAAACTGAGACATTTTACATTTTTATCCACAAAATGAGCTTATTTAAAATTTTCTGGCTGCAACAGGTCTCAAAAAAGGTCGGAAAAAGCAATTAATATATAAGAAAATCAGCTGAAAGAACATTTAGCAAGTAATTAAGTTAACTGGCATCAGGTGTGTAACGTGATTGGCTATAAAAGGGATGTCTTAGAGAGGCTGAGTCTCTCAGAAGTAAAGATGGCCAGAGGCTCTCCAACCTGTGAAGTCTTGCGTAAAAAAAAAAATGTGAATACTTTAAAAGCAATGTTCCTCAACGTCAAATTGCAAAGGCTTTGAAGGTGTCATCATCGACAGTGCATAACATCATCAAAAGATTCAGAGAAACTGGAAAAATCTCTGTGCGTAAGGGACAAGGCCTAAGACCTTTACTGGATGCCCGTGATCTTCGGGCCCTCAGACGCCACTGCATCACTCACCGGCATGATTCTGCCGTTGACATTACTAAATGGGCCCAGGAATACCTCAAGAAACCACTGTCTGTAAACACAGTCCGCCGTGCCATCCACAGATGCCACCTAAAACTCTTATCATGCAAAAAGGAAGCCATTATTGAGCATGATCCAGAAGCGCCGCCGTGTTCTGTGGGCCAAGGCTCATAAAAAATGGACTGTAGCAAAGTGGCAAAGTGTCCTGTGGTCAGCCGAGTCCAAATTTGACATTCTTGTTGGAAATCATGGGCGTCGTGTCCTCCGGGCTAAAGAGGAGAAAGACCACCCCTCCTGTTATCAGCATTCAGTTCAAAAGCCAGCATCTCTGATGGTATGGGGATGCATTAGTGCATATGGTGTGGGGCACTTGCATGTTTTAAAAAGCACCATGAATGCTGAAAGGTATATAAAGGTTTTAGAGCAACATATGCTTCCCTCCAGTCGACATCTATTCCAGGGAAGGCCTTATGTATTTCAGCAGGACAATGCAAAACCACATACTGCAGCTATTACAACAGCATGGCTTCGTAGCAGAAGAGTCCGTGTTCTGAACTGGCCTGCCTGCAGTCCTGATTTTTCACCGATTGAGAACATTTGGCGCATAATTAAACGAAAAGTCCATCAAAGGAGACCCAAAACTCTCCAGCAGCTGGAAGCCTGTCTTAACCAAAAGTGGGATCAAATTCCAATGGCTAAACTCAAGAAACCTGTCTCCTCAATGCCCAGATGCCTCCACTCTGTGTTAAAAAGAAGAGGGGATGCTACACCATGGTAAACAGGCCCCTGTCCCAACTTTTTTGAGACCTGTAGTGGCCATCAAATTTGAAATGAGCTCATTTTGTGGATAAAATTGTTAAGTTTCTCAGTTTCAACATTTGCTATGTTATCTCTGTTTTATTGTGAATAAAATACTGGCCAGTGTGATTTGAAAGTCATTGTATTTTGATTTTATTCACAATTTACACTTTGTTCCAACTATTTTGGAATTGGGGTTGTAATATGACTGTTGCGATCGCTGTAATCCTCATAATTATACGGTGCTGTGAGTGTTGTGCGCCTCCCGATTGATTTATTATAGCTCAGATGACGGAAAAAATTCAGGGGGTCTGACAGAAACCTAAAATCGCTTTGCTTATTTCTTGACATAAAAATGGCCATTCTGTTAAGTGTAAGTTAGCAGTATTTCATACCCTGACTGATTTAGGCCTATTAATTGTAAAACTGAAAATGTTAATACATCTATATTCTGTTTTACCAACGTACATGGCAGCGATATTGGTCAACTGGATATAAAATTCAATTTCGTTGTTGCTATGAATGCTAGCAGACCAGACGATCGCGTTGATGCGGATTTTACATAGAATTGTGGTTGATGCGGTCCGCTTGCCAGCCATCTGGGCTTGCTGGAATGACCGATTTTTTTTAAAGATGGTATAACGTGTTATATTGTCTTCTATGTCTAGTTAGCTCCGTCTTGCATTTTGTTTTACCTAGCTGGACATAGCTAAGCGTTTTTGTGGTCATTTGTGCAGTATGTATGAATTTTACTAATATTACGTGGCAAGCTAGCTAGTTAGCTGCCCGGGAAAAACAAAGCCATGCCTCGGGGATGAACGTATTGTCATCGGTCTTCCTACTGGCATCGAGACTGCTGCGGCTCGTAGGCCTATTTGCTTGATGCCTGAGGAGCCTGGATTGACGTGTATTATATTGTTTTCTTTGTCTGCTGAGGTTATCTTTGTATTATTTTAGCGAAATTAACATAACGAAGAATTTTTGTGAACGTTTGTGTTGTATGTAATTATTTCGTTATAAGTATGTAACTAGCCTGCTAGCTAGCTACATGGAACTCCGTGTTGTGACACGGAGCCCTGCGAACCATAATCACAATGCATTTTCATAAAACAATATGTTAGTTTGCATAAGTTAATCATGTTTCATAATTGTATGACATTTGTCTGTTGTGATGTTACGATTAAATTTGTGCTTTAATTGCTATTTACTTTGTATTATTCGGCATATTTTCACTCGCTTTGGAAGCAAAACAAGATGGCGGCATTTCAATTTTGTCCCAATGCTGTTTAGCCAATAGGAAAAGAGAGAGAGAATGATTGATGCTGTGTAGCCAATTGGAAAAGTGAGAGAGAATGGTTGTGCAAGAAAGTCTCGTTCCCATTGAAAATGAATGGGCTCCATTTTTCATTTTTAATTGCTAATAATTCATAAACTATAATTAAAAAATATCGATATGATTTTGAATAGCAACGAGCTGCACGTATGGTAGAATCATTGGTATGCAGGTTGTATGGGTAGTATGAAAACTGTTGGAGGAATTAGTGTTTACAAAATGGGAAGAAAAAGAATAATAAATAAGTTGAAAGATCCTGAGAAATAACAATAGTTTGCATGCTTCACATGCAAACTAATTACACCAAACCTTATCTAAATACCACCTTCAGCAGCATTTACTTCGTTACATTCTATTTCAAGATGGAATTTTGAGAAATTTCAGTTAACTACTGCCCATGCAATTTCATATTGTAGCCTTCCTCATGAACGCAAAGCTGTATGTCTTGATTGTTAATGGCAACGCAGCTTATTGGAAGCCCGTTTGCTCAGTATCAATCCATCCATTGTCTTCTGCTTATCCGGGGCTGGGTCGCGGGGGTAACAGACTAAGTAGAGAGGCCCAGGCGCCCCCTTCCCCAGCCACTTCCTCCAACTGTACCTGGGGGATCCCAAGCCGTTCCCAGGCCAGCCGGGAGATATAATCCCTCCAGCGTGTCCTGGGTCTGCCCAGGGGCCTCCTCCCAGTTGGAGATGCAACAGCAAATTGTTTTCTATTAGAAAATATCAAAGCTAAATTGGACAAGGGAGGAGTAGTGGGAGCTGTCTACCTTGATCTAAGAAAAGCTTTCGATACTGTCAATCACGATATCTTAATTGCAAAATTATCGAAATTTAATTTTTCTACCCAGGTTTTAAAGTGGATCAAGTCGTATCTTGCCGATAGAAAGCAATGTGTCCATGTAGGTGGTCAAACTTCACAAATAGTCAGTAATTCTGTTGGTGTTCCACAAGGCTCTACATTGGGCCCCTTATTGTTCAGCCTGTATATAAATGACCTTCCTGAAGCTTGTCCCTCTTCAGTTATGTGTCAGATGTATGCAGACGACACCGTCATTTATCTACATTCTAAAAATAAGAAAGATGCTGCAGATGCTTTGTCAGCTGCGATGGTCAATATTTCCACATGGTTGGCCAGTTCATGTTTACATCTCAACATCAGTAAATCTGTATGTTTTTTTCAAAATCTGCAAATAAAGAACCAGAGCCTGCCGTCACAGTAGCAGGAAGAAAATTACTAGTTGTGAGTTAGTATAAATACTTAGGCATATTGATAGACTCACAACTCACTTTTAAAAATCAAATTAAAAAAGTGGTGAATAAAGTTAAATTCAATTTGGCTAACTTTAGACATATTAGAAATAATTTAACAACAGAAGCTTCCAAATTGTATTTACATGCCATGATATTCTCACATTTAAACTACTGCCTTACTAGCTGGACTCAGACAACCAAAACCACATTACAACCAGTGGAACGACTTTATAAGCAGGCTTTGAAAATCCTGGACAAAAAATCAAATACTTATCATCATTGTAAGATTTTAGCAAAACATGGTTTTTTTAAACTGGGAAAACATGATCAAATTTGCTGACATTTTATTATTATATAAGATCTTCCATGGCTTGGCCCCCCCTCCACTCAGTGAGTTCATTACACAAACTCGAATGACATTTACAAGAGCCAGTACCATACAGAAAAACAACCTTTGCACAGTCAGCCTTTTCTTATAGAGCAGCAGATACATGGAACACCTTACCTACTGAACTCAGGGAAATTACAAATATACACTCTTTTTTAAAATCCATTAAACAATGGTTACTGGACAATCAAACCTGCAATCATATGTAATTTCTGTTTGTTTGTTTGTCTATTTTAATCATTCTTGCCTTTTACAAATTGTTGTTTTATATTTTGTATGTTTGTTAATTGTCTGTTGTTGTATCATGTTTTTTGTACCTCTATTAGTTATTTCTCTGTAGCCTGCCTATCTTTTGTAACATCAACTTGCCAGGGACTACAGATGCAAAATAGCCTGATGGCTAAATCTGGTAGATTTTATGCAAGGCATGTGATCAATGTACATTGTCCCTTTTAAGTAAATAAATAAGAAGAAATAAGAAGAGATGCCTGGAAAACCTTTAAAGGGAGGTGTCCAGGAGGCATCGGAACTAAATGCCCGAACCACTTCAACTGACTCCTCTTGGAGTCCTCGCGGAGGAACAGCGGTTCTACTCTGAGCCGCTCCCGGATGTCCGAGCTCCTCACCCTATCGCTAAGGGTCAGCCCAGCCACCCTATAGAGAAAGCTCATTTCGGCCGCTTGTATTCGCGATCTTATTCTTTCGGTCACAACCCAAAGCTCGTGACCATAGGTGAGGGTTGGAACGTAGATCGGCCAGTAAATCCAGAGCTTCGCTTTTATGCTCAGCTCCTTCTTTACCAAAACGGACCGGTACAACGCCCGCTTTACTGCAGACGCTGCAGCGATCCGTCTGTCAATCTCACGCTCCATCCTACCCTCACTCGTGAACAAGACCCCGAAATACTTGAACTCCTCCACTTGGGCTAACAAGTGACCCCCCACTTGAAGAGGACAATCCACCTTTTTCCGGGAGAGAACCATGGCCTCAGATTTGGAGGTGCTGATCCGCGTTTGCTCAGTAAATTAATCAAATTAAAAACCGATTCTTACTCGGAAATAGGTTGAGTGTTAACCTGCATTATGGCAATGTCACTGGTTGTAGACAGCTTTATTTTTACTTTTTTTTAATTTTTTAGTAGCCTGAACACATGGACCTGAGTCCGAAAAACTGCATTTTAGAAAGGAAAATAGAAAATACTGTTTTGTGAGCTGCAGGAATTCAGCTTCATAAGACATTGACATTTTATGATAGGTCTACAATTAATGTGGATAAAAAATGCTTGAAAATTGTTGTGGTGAACAATTATACAAGCTGAGGGGAAATGGATATGGATTAATCCTCGCAACTGAACAAATTAACGCTTTGTTGGTAATAAGGAAACCTAAATGGGAACGGGTTTGGAGATGTAATGCACTTTAAGGCGAGGTGAGAGCATTGCCAGGATCCCTTCGACGGCAACACCGGTGTGGAAGAGGTGAAAAGCATGTTTGGCTTTGATGGCGATTACTACCAATAAACATTGACATGATAAAGTGGCGAATTTAGGTAGCCTGATCTTATAAATTGCCCTTGGTTATGGTGTATGGTTATGGTGTACTATACCAAAAGAATAATGCAGCATTGTGTTTTTATGAGGGCAGTTTTTTTTCCCCCCTTTTAATTGCTCTGGTTGTATTATTCATCAAAGAGAATATAAAATAAATGCCAAGAGAAGCAATATTGAAATAATGTTAATGTGAGTGGAATCATTATCAGGTCATGTGTCTGGTTGTCAACATTATTTGTACTCGTTAGCTGAGGTGGAATACCCTGGGGTCAGAGAGTAAAAATGTATGGCGGAGAGCAAGTGACTCCCCCCTACCCCGGTTATTGAAAGGTTTGCACTTTAGCCTTCAAGTGTGTATTGCACATTTTTTTTTTCCTGTTTTTGTTTGTTGGAAATATGCATTAAACAAACACTTTTTTACAAATGACAAAAAAAGTTACTTTTCTGCCACCGGGAATACACTGATTTTCCACTTAAATTGTCCCAAAGACCGGGTCCGCGAATGCCTAATTTGTGACATCTGTGCAATTAATTGCAGTCTCAGCATGGTTCACCTTTGAGTCATTTCACTAACATTTGCTCACCGAAATCAATGCGGTGCCGCTACGCGAATTGGACCCATTTTGCCCTCATAGTAGGATCTGAAGGAAACTCAGGCATCGATATGCTGGTTGTGAAAAACGTATTCGTACAACTCTGGTTGGTCAGAGCTTAAGCCGCGCAATATTGGCCTCCTTTAACCTTCCTCTTGCTTTCCGCCATGTTTTGTTGCGTGTCAAATCAACTGACCATACAAGTGTAAATCATGCGATGTGCATCCTTGCAAGAAATTTCAAGTCAAAATAGTAGTATATTTGAACGCATTAAAAAGGCTCAATTAAATTGTAGAAGTGTTTTAATGTCAGATTGCTTTTTTACACATATTAAAGAACCAAACACCAAGGGGGAGGGGGGAAATGTGTCATATGTACTGGAAGACTTTTGCTGATCAGTTTAGAGCCAGAACATGAGCACGTTCTATTAATAAATGACTTGTTATGATGCTGGCTGACATATGCAAGCAATCTCACTCAACAATCAATACAAGGCCATAATGCAAAAGCTGTGTATGTCCTCATGAGTTAGCATTTGTAGCATAATGAAAACAAAGTAAATTTTTTTTAAATGGAACTTCTTTACGTGTTGTACTGTGAAGCAAAAATCTGGAGGCATAATTTCCTTGTTACCATTTAAATTGCATTATTAGTGATCATATTATTTTTGCATATGTAGTACATCTGATTTGTTTAAATATTATGAGGTACAACAATAGACACTTGTGAAAACGGTTACAGGACTCTTCGTCCTCGGACTTTTTGTCCCTGGATTTTTCGTTCCCCAGTTTTTTGTCCCCGGAGTTTTCGTCCCCATGGTCTTTTTGTCCCGGGACTCTTTGTCCTCAGATTTTTCGTCCCCTAATGATAACAAAACGTGCCACCATTGTTGACAGACATATGGATGGACGGACGACGGACAGATCACCATGATATAAGGGTTAGGGTTATAATGCAGGAAGAGCGCAAAGCATTTTTGGGGACGAAAGAGTCCGGGGACAAAATGCTCATGGGGAGGAAAAGTCCATGGGGATGTAGAGTCAGGGGACAAAAATTCCTAGGGACGAAAAGTCCAGGGATGAAAAATTAGGGGACAAAATGTCCGGGGAGGAAGAATCCTACAGCCGCTCTTTGCTTTCTGGCTTTGGGAAAATTTGTGCTATATGTGTGTAGTCTACAAGCACAGAGATGAAGCTTTTATCTTTCAAATGGGGGAACCAGAGGCTAAAGACAGAAGTGGCTAACAATTCAGAATAGGCAGCTGAGTGACAAACTGAGCATCAGTATCATGTATTCCATTGCCTGGACAGCAAGCTGAATCTAAGGGGCTGAATTTATTCATTCTGGTTTTCAGAAAAGGCAAAGCATGAAGCAGACACAAAGTGATGAAAAAATGAATATCTCTGCTTATGGTCATAATTCTGAGACTGAGAAAGACATTCAATGGTACAATGAATGTCAGTTCACTTCCCCAGAATTTCGCTATTAACCCATTAATGCCCAAATTTCTTTTCAAAGTAAAAGTTACCTTTTACTATCGGATATGGCGTACAATGAACATTCAACACTTATATTCTGGGGAAAAATATTTATTTTGTCATTGAGGACCCCAAGTATGTATGTTCCTGTACGAATGTACACAGATTGTTGAATGCATAAAAATCATCATTCTGAGAAAAACATATTTAGACAATGCTATAATCTCCAATTCTTGTCTTTAGTGTGATATAAAAATGTGCCTCAGTCAGAAAAAATGACGCACACACCTCTTGGAGCGTCACATAGTGCTGTTACAGATTCGAGAAATTCATGCAAATGGCGGCCCCCACCACTGCTGTAAAGGGAGACTACTCTCATAAGCACTTTTCCTGGATGCGAGTTACTTCCCTTGATTAAGCTACAGCAGCTTAGTCACAGTAACGCATTCACTTGGGTTACAGAGGTTAAAATGTGCCATGTCCCAGAAATGGGACAGTGGTCATTAATGGGTTAATTTGTTTGAACCACAGTAGAAGGTTGATTATCTCACCATTTACTCAGTAATTTGACATTAATACTGATGTCCTTCATCAACTTAGTGAAGGTAAATTAGATCGCATCAGAAATATCCTCTGGGCACAAATTTATTTGATTGAGAGCCCAGTCCTCTTGATTAGCCTTACCAACTGCACCAGGATAAGTGGAAAGAAATTGATTATACGGTGTAGTCAATGAGAAACAGTAAAGGTAAGCCAATTCCAAGTAATGAAATTATTCTTTGGTGGGAATCTGGAAAATAACTGTAATGCTTTTGCAGCCATAAAAAATTATTCAACAGTGCTATATTCTTGGTAAGGCATGGTAAAAAGCAGTGACAGCTGGTGAACTGAAAAATTGATGAAGCACAGAACATCCAATAAAAATAATGAATGGTCTTGACCTGTTTTCTATCATTTATTTCAATTGACAATACGTGAACACCGAAAATACTCAGGACCATCAGGTGTGGCCAGTTCTCCTTATTAAGATAGAATGAGAACAATAAGTCTTGATCTGTTTTAACCATTTCCTTAATTAGCAAGTTTTCCAATGATGAAAATAAGCCAACGGCAGTTGAAAACTCAGCTTCCTTCTTAATTCGATGTTAAAACAATTGTAAAGAGACTGTTTTCACTTTGCAAATATGTAACCTCATAACCCAAATGCCCCCTGTACCAGGGGCAATCAAAGAACATCATAAATACAGCATGTTTCCTAATAGCAACATAAACATGTGGCATATCAACTTAAAGGGAAGAATCTCAGCGAAAAGTATATAATAACCATGTTTACCTCAACTGAACACAATTCAAGCAACAAGCAAGTAAATAAGCATGAAGCAAAACATAGGATAAAATAATTCTAGCCCCCGGACGAAGTCAGGCGGCTACTATGGATTCACGTGTGTCGTCTCTGCCGCCGCTGTCGCATCCGCGTCCGTAGACACTTTCTTGTGGACTCTCTACAGGCTCTAATTTTTGACCGATTACTTTCATATTTGGTATGGACATGCGTTGTACTTCACTTATGACACCTATCGATTTTGGTTGCCTTGGCGACAGTATTGGCCGAATTATATGCAAATTTGTGGCAAAACATAGAGATTTCCTTGTGGGCACAGTACAGGCTGCAATTTCAGACCGATTACTTTCATATTTGGTGTGGACATGATATACTTCACTTACAACACCTATCGATTTCGGTTGCCATGGTGACAGTAATGGCTGAATAATGCCCAAAAAAGGGGAGAAGGCTTTTGGAGGCCACACCCATGAAGTCGCGGCCGACCGGACTGTCTAGTTTCAGTGCTTGATCGCTAGCGTTTCTACTGAATTTGTGCTATGCAAAAAACAACTCATCAAATGAAAGAGGTAAGTCCACAAAATCCAACAATATAAGCCATGTTATTTTAAACTGACACCACACTTGAAGACCAGCAGGGATGCACTTTACATGCTACAGCGATGAGCAAAATTTTTTTCTGACCTTCGATATTTTGTAATAAAAAACTGTGTTTGAGGGTAAGTCTGCATTGGCAATTGTTAGCCCAATGTGTCCGTGTTATATTGAAACTAGATCCTCCAGTCTCCATGCATGTTTTTTTGCAGGACACTGCTTCCAATGAGATCAGGTGCTGACCATTCCGCTTGCATGCAATTTATTTTCTTCTCTGTGATCTGCTTGCGATGCTGTCAGTTTGACTTTGCGGTGGCCATTTGATTTTATGGGCTCTGATGTTTCCAACGAACCTTCAACCACCTTAATTGCACAAACCTCGCCTTAGATATAGTCTTGCGTTCCCGGTGCATCTCACTGAAAGTCCATACACCATTACGCACATATACTCAAAAGCACAACAATATAAACTTTTAACTGGTTTGTTTTTAGTATTTGCGCTATTATTATCCACTACATATTCAACAGATGTTTTCAAAGTCATTCTCTGACTAAGAATCCTTGCGCCATTACGCTCAAGTACTAAGAGAGCGCAGCAATACAAACACTAAATCGGGATTGATCGACTGATGTAGCGTAGTGGCTACGATGGGGAGCTCTCCCAAGAGAGACCCGGGTTCAAAACTCAGGCAGATATGCACCCTTTTTAAGCAGTAGAAGCATGGCATTTGTGTAAATAAATGCTGGGGTGTTTGTTATTTTTACTTTTTATCATTTTTTTTACCTTATCTTTGTTTTTATGATTTTGTTTATTTGATTTTTTTTTTTTAATAAATCTAATCCAGTGTAGTCAAACTTCATTTCCTGTGTATGTATTATCTTTGAATGGGAATATGTATACAAGACTGGCAGAAATTTAAAAAAAAAAAAAAAAAAAAAAAAAAAAAAATAGGTGGAATGTATGCCTGTTGTGACATATAAGTGAAATTCAATGACTTTTACAGTTTGGTACCTGAGAAATCTGAAATGGCACACAGTGCCCAAAAAATTGCCCAAATTGCCAATTTGGAGATGCCACCTAGACATTCCTGGACTAAAACTTCTCTAATTTTGCTCTGATTTACTTGATTAGAGTTCATTTTGGCACAGGTTATGGTGAGACTGTGCTGTAATTTTTTAGAGGTTTCAGACGGCAACTAAATAATATCAAAAGGAATAAAAGTAAAATTTTGTTCGGTGGGAATGAGATCTTTCATTTATGCTGTGTTCCATCTTCATTTACTCTGACTCAGTGAGATATATACTATTTTTTACCCAAGGCAGAACTTCCCAAGATGTTACCTTTATTATGATACTGAGATTATTCAAATAGTTGCATAGAATATACTCATTTCATTTTGGGCATGCCATTTTTGCGCCAGAGGCTCGGGGCTTAAGAGGTTAAAAATTATCCCAGTCTCTTCTAAACAGTGAGGCACACAGCTTATTAATGAAACACTAATACAGGATTAATGCACAGTATTTGCAAATACCCAAAGCCCAGGTATCGATGTCAGGACAAGATAAGATGGATTACTGCATCCCTACTTTTGACTTGCCGACATAAGATATGCCATATTCATCCACCTCCAACAAGTAATTTATTTGTGAAGTATTTTAGAACCCATAATGGCTCTTAGAGGACAAGATGCGGGAAAAAAGAAAACCACTTCCTTGCTAAGCTGACCATTTTAGAGCTCATCTTTCAGTTTCTGCAGGATTCATGAAATTGTTGCTGTAAGTAAAATGTCATGATTTTTTATGAGGAGGACTTTATCACTGTGAAAAGCTCAGCAATGAGAAGCTATGGTTGCTTTGCCTCAGAGATTTTTTTCCACCACATGCTCTGTATTCCCACACACTTCCTAAAATGGATCTCGAAAGACCTCTGTGTCAGTAACCACTGCAGGCAATTTCTTTCTGTACTTAGAAAACAGCAAAAATCTGATATTGGGCTATGTTAAGATCAGTTCATTCTTGCTCCCCATTCAAGACCATGAAGTCTTCTAGAAGGCATTCTTAAAGACAAGCTATGGCGATGGAACTTCCTTCAACAGTCATATAATTGTTGCACACTTAAGGAATACCCCTGAAAAGTCAACAAAAGGGATTTCAGTAACATGGATCTGCCTTTGTGACCAATTGTTTCAAGGTCTCATATTCTGGAAATCACATTTTCCCTTGCACTTAGATAATTGAGCCATCCATGTTCCTGACAACTTTCTAAACATGAAACTAAATTGTCTCAGTATTGTTGCTGTACAGCACTCTTCTTAAAAAATCATGTTCTTGAATGACCCATTTGTTTCAGCATCACCAGGGGGGTCATTGTCATAGTAGGGGAGACTGGGGTCTGATGACCCACCGGGACCAATAATCATATCACATATTTGTAATCAATAGATGTCAGAGCTGCTTAAAATTGACAAACTAGTATTATGGTTAATTGGTCCACGTGGCTCATCGAACCACAGTCTCCGCCACAGCCCTGTGCAGACATGCTTTGGTTTTGGCAGTCATTAGCCATACCAAGACAGTCACTCAGGGCAGACCCTCAATTTCACTGACTTACTGCCACTGCAAAACTGCGTGGTTACTGAGGATAGAAAATGACAGATGTAATCGTAATCTTGTTTTCCACGTACCTGGGAATTATCTTAAATAATTTATTTTAAAACCGTAGTATAACGCGGGACCTATTTGTCAAGTGATTGATTAATCCTAGTAGTTGTCTGATAAATCTTGCTTCAAATAATGTAATGCCTCTCTTTGGGTCACTGCATTCAATATACCTTGAGACATGCCTTCGGAAGAGTCGCAGGGCAGGCACAATCCACAGCTTGAAACACAACTGAAATTACTGACAATGCCAAACTCTCGTCTAAATAGAAGAAACCATCAAATAAATTGTATTCCTGCCTGGACATACTGAAACACAAATGAATATGGCCCTTCAAATTCAAAAATAAATGCTCAGTGATGGTAACTCTCCTGTACATGTCAGCATCTGTTTATTTATACAAAGTGCTGAGGTAAAATAGGAGCAGCCTGATTTTTTGCACATTGCTGAGCCCATGCACAGACCTGACAAGAAAAATGTTCATGCTCCTCCTGCTGCTGCACCTTATACCCACAGTAGTGCTCTAGACTGCTATATCAAATACATTCCCAGTTTGAGGTTTAAAGGATTATACGATGAATAAGCAACCTTTGTTGTTTCTTCTTGCATTTGCCTATACTTACGACTGAACGTGGTCATGCTCAGTGGTGTAGTGGTCTGTGGTGAGGTGGATATACTCTATTTGGTAGATGAGTGGGTCACTAACGAGAAGGTGGATGCACTGTCCTATGTATTTCAATGACTTTTTTGCTGATAGGTATGTATACTATAAATTGACAGAAAAGGAGGTGGTTATAGTCCATGTACCTGTGAAGAACCTCTTCCACACCACTGGTCATGTTGGACAACAACTAAAGCAAGCATTGCTCTTATAGACTTTTTAGTTTAAGAGGCTGGGATGCAGGGGTGTAGAACCCTCTCTCACTTCTCTGTCATCCCCACTCAATCAGTCCTTTTTTTAAGCCACCAGTAGTGTCATTTCACACAAGATTCACTCACCCTCCAATGTTTGACGCCATTTTGCTCTTGAAAAAGGAGTTTACATTTCAAATGCACTTCTATAAAATGTTTGAACAAATAACACAAGCCCCTTCTATCAGTTTTCTTTCTTTGAGGGATATAATCTTATGTTTTGTTCTTCAGGAACAAGGTTGATTTGCTTACCACGGTGAGTTGGCAGCATGCTTAGCAATCTCCATACCGTGTGATCCAGGCCTTCTTTTCTTGTTGTCTCCCGCTGCCGCGGTAGCAAGAGGAGCGGGGGACATAGTATTCAGCTCCCTCTGTCCGTCCATCCTTCACGTCCCGTTTGTTGTGAACGCGATATCTCAAGAACGGTTTGACCGATTTCATTCATCTTTGGCTTCAATGTGTATTAGTGTGATATGCCGACCCCAGTCGATTTCCGTGACCTGGCGGGGGACATGGCCACGTTTAGTGGCAACACTTGTTTCTAAGTGATTCCACTCACAAGAAATTCATTCCAACGTTTGAAGGTTTATGTCTCCTCATCATGGTCTTTGGGCTAAAAAAAGATGTTTCAAATTGTAGATAAGCCTCATCTCTCTGCTATCTTTACTGCACTGAGACATTCGTAAATAAGTACCCATACAGTATGGAAGAAATTTTTGTCCATTTAACTACCCTTCCCATTGCACAAGAACGCACACAAACATACTCAGCATGTAAGTATTGGTTATTTCTGCACTCACTGGGCCTCTCACTTGTGTTTTTTGTGATGTTTTGTAAAGTCGTCTAGTAAATTCCTATGAGTACTGAGATAATTTGGCAGCACACATTATTCTCATGCTTTCTCTGCAGGCTAAAAATAGAGATAGAATATTTCCACATGGATTTGATGTGGAAAAACCAGACTGAAAGCCAGCGGGCAAAATAAACAAAGTCATCATTTTGCATTGTGTTACTTGTCATTCATGTGTAATAATTCCCTTCCCCTGGAGATTTACGGATGCTATGAGGATGTTTCTTTGAGTGGGTTAGGCGGATTTGTCAGAGTATTCTGGAATCATCCAGTTTCCCTTTTCACTTATTGTGGATATGACCTTTGTTACCAATATATTCTTTTCTCTTAATAAATCTTTAAGTTTGCAATTCTTTGTCTTTGAGCGTACAGAAACCAGCAGTATTTTCTGTCAGTGAAAGACATGAAGCAAACTCGCTGGATTCCCTAAGGGGAGCATTGTGTAGCTCTCCCTTGGAAGGTTCCCCTCCAGTATACTATCACCCCAGAATCTGTAACAGTAGCTTTGAGCTGGGTGCTTTGTTTGGTTCCATGACTGCAGCAACAGTAAACAAAACAAATCTAAAATGGGAACGGAAGCAATAAAGTTGTCCAAATCCCATCATGAGGTGATATGAAATATGACTAAAGATAAATGATTAAGTCATATTTTTTGGAGTTGAATGTGCTGAGAGTGTTTATCTATTTGAAACCTCATTGCTAGAATTAAAACATCCTAATTTATGCACATCATGTGTCCCTGTTATTTCTGTCTTTCTATCTACGCAGGAAGATAAGGAAATGCTTCTCTGGCAAACATTGTCACAGTATTAAAGTATTGGAACAACTTGAGAGGACACGGTCTCTTTGGTGTACAGAGATGGTTCATTAAGAATTGATCTGCTATCAATGTGAAAAGGAAAGTTAGGCCCAGAGGCAGAGATGATATTCATTTTAATGTGGTTACCCCTGTCTGGGGAATAAACTGAAAGACCTGCTATTGAACTGTATCAAAATTTGTTGCCTGTAAATTATCAACAGATGTCATGTTGTCCTTCATTGACTGCAAAACCCTTTGAGCATAATGTGTCCCAATTCCTGATTCTATGGTTTTCAGTGTGTTCTCTGGCCATTTTAAGATTGGATGATCAATGGAACTATTTGAATTAAGACTCAAAGAGGGGCATTCATTGATGATAGAAAGATAAATGAAAATTAGCCAAGAACAAACAATGCAAAGTACTTGCACATTCCACCTATGGTGAGGAGCAGCTCCGACAGTCCTATATAGTCAAGGTTTCAGGCACTATGTAAGTCGTACAAAGAGAATAAGGGACATAGAGTGAATTATTCCCCCCTTGCACTATGCCAGCTGAAAGGAGACTGCATTCAACAAACAACATGATGAAGGGTGCAGTTTGAATGGAATAGCCACGACTTCTGGTTTCTGACATCAAACCTGTCCTGATTTGCATATTTTCTGTGAATTCCATCCATGTTCATGCCCCTTTCATGTTGTTATAGTCATTTGGCACTGGTGTGTGCAGTCGTAAGCAATTAAATTATTGTTTAAATTCTGTCTAAATCACTATTTTAAAGCAGCCTGAAGTTACATTTACTGTTTCACACCTACAAGACTCCAAAATCTCAATAATTGTTCCCAAATTAATTTGAAGACCCCAGTGCTAAAAGTACTGAAGTCACAAAACATCCACTTTGAAAAAATTGACTTTAGTAACTATTAAAAACATTTTCCTGTCTTTACCTCAAGTGTAAAAATGTGACTGAAGTACTTTTACCACTAGCCTCTTAATTTGAACGTGTATCCAAAATAAGAGTCTCCTCCTAAGAGTTCATTTGAAGAATACAGCAAAAAGTTCATCCCTGCCAACCAATTGGTCAGGTAAATACGTCCACTCTCAGGAGTCTATTTATGAAATAAAACTGCCTGTGTGGGCTCTTATGCCTGAACACACACTCACACACACACTCCACATTATGTTACATTTGAGCAATTCACTTTACAATGTTTGACAGATAATATGTTGTTGTAGTTTTTAATTTAGCTTAATAAAACTCAATTCAACTGCAAAAAAAAAAAAAAAAAACTGCCTGTGCACTGACTGTCTCCCACTAAAACACTGAATTGAAAAGGATTTACAGCCAAATGTGAATGGACACATGCAGATGTTTCCTGTCTCCTTTGAAGAGCTGAATTCTTCAATTCTTAACTCTTGTAGACACAGACAGATGGCTTGTCAGATTGTTTTTGATGTTTTCACTCATTAAGACTTGCGTCAATCTTTTTCATTTCCTCATGGAGGCTTCTTCATGAATGATTTAAAATTCTGCCTCTCGAAATTTGCGAAAAATGCAAGCAATACAAATGAAATGCAGAAAGTTGTGCCCTTATTTTATTAATACATTTACATGAATTCGTTGACTGCTCCAGCTGTCTTCATTTCGGGCTCGCTCTGCTGAGGCACTTTTTATGATAGGACTTCCTTTGCCCTCTATTGACAGTCTGGAAAAGAAATGTCATCCTTCATCTGACTAATTTCTTCCACTTTTCATTCCATAGACTGCCTTTATGTGACGGAATATTTCACCCGAACTCCTCGGAAGCTGAATGCTTTTCGGTCATTTGCCAGCGTAGAGCTTTTCCACTTCAACGTGCCAGATGACACCGTGGTGGCTGTCTGGAACCTCATCACGTTCAAGGAGCAGGGTGGCACATTTGGAGACAGCTGCCCCAACCGCAATGTCACCGTGTGAGTGTGTGGAGCTGCTCCCTGACTGAAGACAGTGACAAGGCGAGGGACACCTCACTGCTGCACTGAAGCAGAATAAAAGTTGAGCATGGTTTGCGATGGGATGCCCTGACTGTGCACTAAGTCAAAATAGACTCACATTCTGTTGCCTGAAACTAGTCCTACACGCTCATACTCCAAAACATTCCGGCACTGCTAAATCCAGGACGTAAACCAATTTTATTTCAATCCTCGCCCTTGAAACTGACATACTGCTGTTCAAAAAGGCATCAGGCACTATCACTGTTGGAAGTTTTTTTTGACTTATATCTCGCGGCCATGAGTTACCTAAATCGTGTGAACGAGTTCTATCTCGTGGCCACAACTTAGCTAAATCCTGGGAACGAGTTAATTAAATTGATGGAATGCATTGTATCTTGTGGCCACGAATTAACTAAATCATGGGAACAACTTATATCTTGTGGCCACAAAATGTTTTTTTTTTCATGTTCTTGCACTTCCCGGGCTCCATAGCTGTCTACTATGCTGTGAAAAAACAATTCTCCACTTCCAAATCTCTTATGTTCTTGCTTATTTGTCATAGTTAACATCTCAGATCATCTAAATAATTTCAATATGAGACAAAGACAACCTGAGTGGACAAAAATGCAGCTTTTGAATGATCACTACATTTATTGAAGGTAAAGAGTTATTCAAAACCTGTATCATCTTTGTGAAAAAATACCCTTCTAAACCTAATAAATGGTTGTGCCTCCCTTGGCTGCAATAACTGCAGTCAACCGTTTAGAATAACTGGCAATGAGTCTTTTACAAAGACTTGTAGTGGAATTTTGGCCCAGCCTTCTTCGCATTGTTTTAATTCATCCACATTGGAGGGTTTTTGAGCATGAAGTGCCCTTTTAAGATCTTACCACAGCCTCAGTTGAATCCCACTCAGGATTTTGTTTAGGCCACTCTAAAACCTCAATTTTCTTTCTTCTGAGCCATTCATAGCTGAACTGCCTTAGCTGCATCAGATCAACGTCTTGATGCCTTAATCAACTTTGCTTGAGCTTTAGGTCACAAACTGATGGCAGGACATTGTCCTTCAGGATTTTCCGGTAGAGAGTAGAATTCATGGTTCCATATTCCAAGTTAAGAAGCAGCAAAGCAGCCCTGGACCATCACACTACCACCACCATGTTTGACTGTTGGTATGATCTTCGTATTGTGGAATGCTTTGTTGGCCTTATGCCAAATGACACAGGACCCATGTCTTCCAAAAATTCTACCTTTGCCTCATCTGTCTGCATATTATCCCAGAAATCTTGCAGATTGTCAAGACGTTTTTTGGCAAAACTGAGACGAGCCCTTATGTTCTTTTTGGTCAGCAGTAGTTCCGCCTTGCAGCTCTCCCATGGATGCCAGTTTTGCCCAGCCTCTGGTAGAAACGTTAACAGTGATCTTAACTGAGTCAAGTGCGGCCTGTAGTTCTTCAGATGTTAGTCTGGGGTCTTTTGTGACCTCCTCGGTATCTTGTCGATGTGCTCTTGGAAACATTTTGGAAGGCCAGAGACTCAGGGGAAGGTTCACCACTGTTCCAAGTTTTCTCTGTTTGTAGATAATGGTGCTTGCCATGCTCCTCTGGATTTTCTGATGACTTTTTTTTTTTTTTTTTTTTTACTTTTCCAAGATGACAGATGTCAACATCTGACTGGCTGCAGTCCAGCTGAGAGAAAGGATAGCAACCACACTGCTCCTAGATCAACTGCAGACTCCCATATCAGTGCTGGTGCTTACTCTTAGATAAAATTCAGCCAAGGATCCAAATAGTTATTTGACTCCTGAGGTCTGCCAGTGAAAAGTAGAAAATAGCTTCACGCAAGTCAACAATGCAGCTCTCAGTTTCTTCACTTATTTACAGCAGGGAGTCTTTAGTGCATGTTAGTTTGTAGCTGGAGGATGCTGTGTGTTGAAAGAATGCTGCTGAAAGGAACTAACAATAGAGTGACATTGTTTAGAGGCGAGCAGGGAAACTTTCGTGAACTTTATATTGTCTTTCTCTGGCAATGTAAGCACATTACTTTGAGTATGAATGTTGCTGTTGGCCTCACAGAAGGCTGCTGTGCTGTATCTCAACCACGCTTCGTGCAAGGATAAAGGCGCTTTGAACTCTTGTTCACAGCTAACACGATGCATTTCCTCAGCACTGAAATATGAAATGGGCGGCAAAGCATCACACTTACCCCAACTATACATACACATACAAACATGCACACACGCGCATGCGCATACACACACTCACTCACACAACCCACACACACACAAACACTCACACAAACAAAACACACACAAACACATGCAAAAACGGACTGACACATCTGCACTCCGAGTTTTCTGTTCTCCTCTGAGCACTTAATCCTATTTCCATTCTTTTCTATTCTGAAAAGCTCAGTACATCTACTGTATTCTAAACTCTCCTCTAATTGTCCGCTGAAGACATAGGCAAATCCTTTAAGAGTTTATCCCTTTTAATAGTCAATGACATATATGAAATGTACTTCAGACTGTATATTGTGTTAGTTTTTAATGGTCTCAATGGATCTAAGACACTTCTGCAGTACATATTTTTAATATATTATCGTTTTGGCACATTCTGCGTCAGTATTTTTAAGTTTCTGAAATACTTCTTTAAAATTATATTTTCTATTTTATCTATTAAATGTGGATATTTGCCAGAGTATTTTTATAAAATGCTTCTTAATTTCTGACAGTATGCATAATCAGCGTTTCACTCTAGCCTCAGTTAGATGAACTGTAACATATTTCCTTTCCATAAATATGCATGGATGCCCATGATATTTTGCCTTCATATCTGGAGGCAATATCAATGGTTATTATTATAGCAGTATTTTTGGTGAATTTATTTGAAGTTAAATCTTTGCTTCATCTGTTTCCCCATAATGAATTCACCCCATATCTGATTGAATCATTTCTGAGCAGATCTTTATATATTGTTCTAACAGCCAGCAAAGTCTGGCTTGAAATTAGAGGAAGAATAACAAAGTAAGACTAGTTCACGAGACACCAAGTCTCTTTTGATTCGCCCTTAAGCCCAATTCAAGTTAAGATCGCAGTGGACCCATTGATTACTTGTACAACATGACACACTGTAGATCCTAGCTATCTGGTCACAAAGGGATTTATTTCAAAAGCTGCAGTGACTAATCTATCTCCCATCCCCACGTTTCATAATTTATGCTATGATTTACTGCTGCATCCTTTGATTCATTATCACAAAGAGAGACAAATCCAGAAATCTAGAGCACTGACATTGACCTTCAATAAAATTAGCTCAATTTACATTACATGCGTAATCTGTTGTATTTTTGGCAGGTATTTCCGTTCTGGGGCCCCACCTGTGATAAACCCCCTCCGCACCCGATTCCCTCATGATACCATCGTCCCCAGTGTGTTTGCAGTCACCCTGACATGGACACTGCCGAACCGAACCACTGGTGTCTTCAATGTCACCAGTCCCTTCCCAGGAGATTGGTTCCTAGCTGCGCATTTGCCAAAGGATGAGGGGAAGATCTCTGTCAAAGTAAGTCTTTGTGAAGTGTGGTCTGCGTGGTGGCAAAATGTGAATGGGTTAAGATAATGGAACTATAATGAAAATCAGCTGAGATTATATACTGCCACCCATTACCTGGTGAATCTTCATGACTATTTTTTGTCCCAAACAGCAAGCATACCATGAAGCAATGACATTGTGGTTATAGCTTTGAAAAGTTCAAGAGTTCTTCTGAAAGATAAAATTGCACTAGTGCTATGCTGGGATTCCTCTAATATATAAAAAAAAATCTGTTTGAAAAGAGAGGCATATTTTTTGCGGAAAGATAAATCCTAATATGATCATTATTGTATCTCCCCGACGACAATAGTCGGGAGATACTATGGTTTAGTTCCGGGGCCGCCGCGCCCGCAGATATTTTCTGTTCCAGGTTCGAGAAGCGACAATTGAGGATGCTAGTGCTAAAAGGGGGTCAAGTGCCATCAGTGACATTTTGAGAAAATGAGCAAAAACACTTTTTTTCACCTATGGGGGAAAACTGCTCAATGCATGGTCATTTTCATGGTCATGCTGCTAGCTCAATGAGACTTACAGGGAAGATGCAGAGAGACATCTAGTGTTAAAAAATGGCAATAACTCAAATTTCATCAAAATGGCACTTGACCCCCTTTTAGCACTAGCATCCTCAATTATTACAGGAATTTTTTCTAATTTTGCACAAGCAAAGATATTTATTTGACAATGCTCAAGACCGATTTTCGGCAATTTTCTACGTCCAATATGGCTGCCGGCGGCCATTTTGTCAGAAATTTGAGGATCGGGGAGATACACGACTCGGTCCCTGTGGCGACCGAGATTGATGTCTGATTGATGATTGTCGTCTTGCCTGAACGGGGAGAACTAGCAGTACCTGACAGTGTGGAGTGTCCTCAGAGTGAATTTTTTTAATACATGGATAGATATAGAACAGACAAATTGCAAAAATATCCCTATTTCAGATTTACCATTTCTCAGTCAGTCCATCAAACGTTACCCCTGCTTTAAGACATTCACAATATCAGCAACTCTGACAGCCTGGTGGAAATTCCACAAAATCACAAACTCCACATTAACTTTTTTCAAAATTGGGATTTTCTCAGCAATAAAAACCATTACATTTCCTCACATGGTCAGATAAAGGGATCACTCACTTATCACATATCACTCAAAATAATACACTGGTTTCATTCACTCACCTGGTCGGGGAGCACTGCATCAGGAGCAATCAGTTTCTAGAATACTTGCAGCTAAAATCATCAATTCAAGCTACCTGTAACATTAAATCCATCAACCTTGACTTACCTCCATCAGCCTCAGACCTAATCAACATTCATTCAACAAAAAAACTCCTCTCAAAAATTTATAGCATAATCTCAACATCAGATAAAACAATTTCTATGCCAACAGGAAAATGGGAAAGAGATCTGCTGATTGCTCCTGATGCTGACTTCTGGAACCAAATCTGCCAAAATATTTATTTCATGACTAGAAATGCAAACCTACAGTTAATTCAATACAAGATACTCACAGAACCCACTACACTGGCCAGAAAATGTCTAAAATGGGCTTCACTTCAGAAACATGTTCTAACTGCACCCAAAACCAACCAGACACTTATATCCACGCTATTTGGCACTGCACACCTATTCAGCAGTTTTGGGAAAAGGTCACAGATTCACTCTCTGATCTCTTTGGCTGTCACATCCCTCTATCCCCCCCACTCTGCTTACTAGGTGACACAACAATTACAAATTTGACAAGACCAAATAAAAAAATTCTTCTAATAGCCCTAACTGTCGCCAAGAAAACAATCCTCATGAACTGGAAATCAAAAAGCAACACAAACATCACACAGTGGAAGAATTATCTGATGGATCACATTACTATGGAAAACACAACATCCGACCCCACCCAACAGCATACAACAGAACCCCCCGTCCATCTGGTCCCCTCTCATTAACTTCTTACAAACCTAATCTGGCAAAAGCAATACACCTCTTTTGCCTGGGAACCAATCCCAAATGACGTTAAGCTCATCCATTTATTCAATTACTCATTTATATGCATGTTTACATTCACACATACATACATACAAACAAACACAAAAATACATTCAAGCATACATGCGCACATGCATACATTCAAGCATAAAAACATACATATAAATAATTGCTCTGTAAGTCTATGACTCATAACACTACAATCTACAAATCTTTTTTGAATGATAAAATAATGATTTAAATGGTCGGTGACGAGGGCAGCAATAATAATATTGACAGAAATGATAAATGTACAGTTGCTAAGCTACAATGGTGAATGTATGATTGCTGTTATCAATTTGGGGGGGCAACATGGGCTCTGTGGCCTCGCCTGCCGTCTCGGCCTTCTCCCAAGTACATGCCTTTGCCTTTTTTGTCTCTCGTATATGTTATACACCATCTTCAATAAAAAAAAAAAAAAAAAACACACTCAAAGAATAGGGCAAGTGGGGGCTTGGGCGTAGGGGCTGGCCTTTGGTTGTCTTCTCGTCACATTCCTCACTTTTTTTAATGCACTACACTAGCTGAGTCACATCCCCCAAAAAGGAGGGAAAAAAAAAAAAAAGGAAGGGGGAGAAGGGGCAGGCGGGGCTGTGGGTGGCGTCCGGGATGGGGTGGGGGGTTGGCCGGGGGGGCCGGGGGTGGTGGGGGTCGCGGGCCCTGTGCCTTCTTAATATTTAATACTTAATAATGCTATTTATGTTATTGTAATTGTTCTCATTATTCTTAAATTTTCTATTATTATTGTTATGGATGTAATAGTGATATAGCAATTATTGTTTTTCTTCTTCTTCTTATTATTATTGTTATTATTGTTATTATTATTATTATTATTGTTATTATCGTTATTATTATTATAATAATCAATGATTGTTGTTGCTGTCGTCAGATCGTCGTCATTAGCTTTACTAAAAATAAGTGTTGCTACCTTAACAATTTCTACCACAATAACTATTTTTGATTATAATTATTATACCTATCAACTATAATATAAATAAATATACTACGACTATTATGAAGGCGTGCTCGTGTACATGTACACATCCGCACACGTTTACACACACACACAACATTTACATTTAGTTATCAACTTCTGTCCGTCATTTTATATGTCTGTCTGTTTATGTGTCCATCTATGCCTCACACAATAAACATTTACACATCTGCCATTGATACACGCCCTTACCCCCCACGTTTCCTATCTGTTACATACTTCATTCACCAATGTTAAATATTTAATTTACATTAAATTTTGCATTTATTTACTGTTATTCAAGTTGAGTTATCTCTTTTGTTGTAATTATTATTATTATTTTCTTCTTTTTTTTCTTAATGTACAATATATATATTGTACTGTATCTATTTTTTTTTTTTTTTTTTTCTTTACAAACCTAATTCTGCTGTTTAATCTGCATTTTGTCATCTGAAAATAAACAAAGTTGTCCTCAAAGGGGGTGGTGGCGGCAAAAAAAAAAAAAAAAAAAAAAAAAAAAAAAAGTGAATTTTTTTTAATTATGAAAATGTCAGAGAACAGGTCAGGACGAATAATTGTTTTAAACAGATATTCTGTGCCGCCGCCCCCCCCGATTCCAAGTTCTGGCTCTGCCACTGCCAAATAATGATTCTATTAGTGGTTAATGATACAGCATATCATGTAATTAACTTACTTTTGAATTGTTCAAAGTTTTATGAATTGTTCAGATTTGTTAAGGTTCATTAGAAATGTTTGAAACATAAATTACAGTTGTTAAGTCGTATTTAGAAATTTAATCAAATGTATTTGGATACAAAATAGAAAAAAAAGTTTATGAATATGGCATCTATTTATGAAAATTAGAGGCATCTCGCATATGCACCATGGAGAACATCAAAGACCTCCATTGCCTCTCCGTCTCAGATGACGGCGAGGCAATATTTGCATTCAAATTGTCGCAAAAATTTTTCCAGCTTGTGCGCATAGCGCGCTCACATTACATATCACCACCAACTCTCAGATTAAACCTACGCCCCTCACTGACAAGATCATTCGTGAATAATGTGTATTATGCTTCATAGGTCATGGAAGGCGGATTGCCAGGTTAGGAGACGGCAGGAATTTTCCATCCAGCACTCCTAGCGTCCTGGGCAGAACCTTGATTTCTGAATTCAAATCAAACATTGAAGAAAAAACAAGATTTTATTTTCATTGAATGTCCAGCAAAAGCATTTCATGTCACTTTGTAACATTATCAATGACCTTAATTAAACTAGTATCAATATAATTCATCCTGGATGAATCATCGTGAACTTTCAGTTGAAGTTTTAATCGCATTTCCTTCACCATATTGCTGTCATTCAGATGGTGCGTTAATGCCAACTGTGGTGCCAGACTGGTGTTGACCCAGGCATGCCACGGCACCCAGTGGAATACGGACAGAATAAATACAAAAAGAAGGTGAAATTAACTTTCACAGGTCTTTTAGTGGTTTCTTAAGTCCAGCAATCGAGGCTTATAAACGAAAGCACATACATCAAAACCTCAAGGTAAGAGAACTTTCTAGAACAGAAAATGCCAAAAAAAAAAGAACAGAAATTAAAATACAGGGTGTGTTTCCAAGGAACAGCCCTTCCTCCCAGCTCTTTTGACCTAGGTAGTGGGCTCTTCTATATTGCCCTAAAAGATTGTGGCAATGGACCACAGCTGAGGTGACTTCAAGTCGCCACACCTGTGGCTCTGCCTGTCTGTGGCCTGGATGCTGCCCTCTGGTGGGTAACACCTTAAAGTGCTCCCTTCTTGCCGCTACACCCTGTTTGCAGTACCTGTGACAATAGGAAATATTATTTCAGAACTCTTGGTTGCTCTTTAGGCAGTCTTTATATAGCATCAGAAAGACATTAAAATGTATGAAAGGGCCATAGCATTTCCCATAATGCTTTAGCTGTCAAAGACCTGTATTTACTCCTCTTCACAACAATCAGATGTGAAAATGAAAGCGCACCCTTTGTCATTGATTTTATTGTTGGTTGATACATGACTTGATTTGTAAATTACCTCTTGAAATGGAGTCCAGAGTAAGCCCGCTTGGAAAACTTGTTCAATTCGGTCTCAATCCATCATTTTCTTTTTCCTCTGCTTCCTCTAACTTTACTCCCAGCACTCGTGCTCTGATTGCAAGATCTTCAAAATATCGATAAAACACTGCTTTGAGTGAGTGGATCACATTTCCACACTGGCGGCTGAGAAATTATAGCTGTGGAATAGATGGCCTTGTAGCCTAATAATGTTTACAGGAATAAATCAACCTGCAGGTAGTTTGACTATGGTAACCATGGAACATACAGGAGGTGGGTAGAATATTGGAGGCACCCCAGAAAAATGGCTTTAACTTTAAAATCTCTAAACCATGTATTAAAAAAATAATATAGATAAATAAATACATTTTTGACACGTCACTCCCACTAATTAAAATTAGCTAATTAGCAATAAGTGTCTGCACACAATGGGTGTAACTACCAGCACTTTGTCTGACAAAACTCCATAGCAAGATAAGGGTACTAACAAGGGTCATTTTTAGTTGTTGCAGGTGTGTCAGTCAGAAAACCCCAAAATTGTTTAATGGGACGAAGAGAGGACATTTTAAACAGGGAAAGAGTAAAGTCAATTATTTGCATTTCCCACCACACAAAGAAAATACTCCCATATTTAAAAGTACCCCTTCGCCCCTCCTTTCCCAATAGACCCATCCGCCATTGTGGGCATTATTTACAGGGTACCTCACGGATGTGAAAATTATGGAAGGGAAGAAAACAATATGAGTGACATGCCTTTATTTGGGAACAGCTCAGCAGGCTGGGATCCATTCCTGTGAAACTACCATAGATGACTGTGTTTGCCTTGAAAGACAGTCGGAGCCAGTCAAAATGTAAATGAGTTCTATTATACAAAGCTTGCACCGCACCAGCTGTTTTCATTTACACACTCCCTAATGCACTGTTCAACCCGCGGAGACGCAAACACCTTTGCTGCACATTGCAAAACTACCAATCTAGGCAAAGACATTAAATACGCCATTTTCGATGAATAATGGTGAATAAAGTTACAGCCACATGCATTTCTGTTTGCAAAGGCATGAAACTTTAGCCCAGTGTCTTCATCGTGGTACAGAGAAAATGCAGACTTTCGCTGAATGGGATGGGAATGGCCAACATGTTATTGCTTTTCAATGTGACTAAATAAATAAATAAAAACACATTTAAATAAATGAAGACAAATACTTGTACAATTTCATAAATAAATAAATGCCAGCTGAGAGCAGAAACTGGCTACAAATAGAGCACATGTTTTTTTTTTAGAATGAGAAAACCTTAAAATCAATCAATGGAAGGATGACTGGATTAATCACTGGAGATGATTGGTAATGAATACTGTGATGAAATGCCTCATGAATTGTGTCCTGAAGAAAACTGACAGTGAATACCCTCATAATGATCTATAGATAATGATTTGAATACTGTCCATAATATTTGTTTTAGTTTACATGAAAAATTCAGATATAAACAGAATGTCAAAACACATTGCACTGAGCAGAGAGGGAGGCCACTGAATCACTGACTTTCTGTCCATTGATAACGTGGCTCAGTATCCTCAGAAGGACCTCGCCTTGGCTAGATGAGCCATTGACAGCACAGCATGAGCAGAAGAGTCATCCGGAAAAAAAAAAAAAAAAGTCCTCAGTGCTCTATCAGGACTAAATCGAAAATCTAACAATTGCCTTTTTCTTGGTTTGGTTTGCTGCATCAATTCTTGGCAAACTGAAGAGCCTTTTTTTTTTACTTGGGATTTTCTGAGCATGCAGGAACAATCTGACATTGATAATCCCCACCGTAGGACGGAACACTTTTTAAAGTTGTGGGACAGCTAGTGGTGTGTCATCACATTCTGCAAATAAAAAGAAAATATATTTGAAACAATTCGAATTATCCTGTTTTCCTTTAAATGAACTGGGTTATGCATGCCTCTGAATTGCTTCAAGTGTCAGATGAAGTACTTTTGTCTTGATACTTTCTGCTCCGAATTATTTTATAACATGATAATTGAATCCAAAATGCAAATTTACCAAGAGCTGGACATTAACCGAACAAGACAATCGTGTCCAACAGATTTGTTGTTCACCTGTAATGAAAATTTGTTGAGTTTGTTTTGTTTGGTAGTTTTGCTTGCACTTACTTATATACTTACCGTTGAATAGCATTTTGATACTTTGATTCTTCTGTTCTGGTTACTCGATGTGTAGGGACTCCACGAGGAATGCCAATACCTCTTTCAGCCACAGCTTATTGTCCAGAGGCTAATTGGTATTTCAGTGCTGTACCCTGGATACTTCATAGATCAAATGATCCCTGTTCACAACAGATCTGTACTTTACAAGTAAGTGGCTACTCTTCCTGTATTGAAACATTATCAAAACATTCCTCAGTTGACTGTAGGAGAGGGAGACTGGGGGGAAAGAGGCTGAGAGGGACAGAGCAAGAGAGACAGCAAGAGGCATTACATATTCCAGAATAATGTTGATCTGAATGTTCATTCTTTTCTCTATTTTAGCATACCAATGCCACCCCCAGCCTGCACTCTGATCTGCATTCTAGGCACATCCTGTTTCTCCTAGTCTGCACGAGTTGGCTCCAGCGTCCATTAATTTCAAATATCAATGTTCTCTCGACACAATTACAATCAATTTTTTTTTCAGATAATTCTGAGCGAGCAGTGAAAATGCAATTGCAAAACAATATTGGCTATGTAACAGGTCCATTACTTGCCTTAATGTTCTAATTGTCTGCTTCAATAGCGCAAAACACCATGACATGTTTAACTTCTGCAATTACAAGCAGTTCTGTGACTGAACATTACCCATTATCTGGGACAACAGGGCTAAAATAATTTTAGTGTGCGAGCATTTTGCTATGAAGTTTGCATGCTTTAGATTGTACTGTATGGTATTGGTCAAATTTGGAATTGAGTTAATGTTTTTGAAACAATTGCTACACTAGTTTTGAAACTTTACCACTTTGCAGTTGTGTTGTGTTCAGAATCAGGTTTGATCCGTCTCTCTTACTCCATCAGTTCAGGACTGCATACTCAAGAAGTTACTCACACCTAAAACACATGCTGCCATGAACTGCAGTTTTTCACTCCAAAGTACACCTTTTGACTTTTGAGAGCTAAGTAGCCAAGAATGGAAAAATGCTATAACCGCCCCAGCAGCTTGCATGGTGAATAGCAAAGAACAATCTGAATGACTGCAACATGTGAACGCAATTTCACAGATGTTTCCCACTGAATAATGACGAAAATTCTGATATTGCTGTGTAAGTTTTGTTTTGGAATCAACAAAATAATGCTGGTTCAGGGGGAACATTATGGTACACCAATGAATAGTTGCTCTTATGCTGCGCTTACAAAAGTCATGCGTTGTACTTGTTTAAAACTGGCAAGTACCTTTTTGCGAGCAAGCATTAACATGCAGATGAGGAGACTTACTGCAATTCATGGTGTCAAGAAAACCCTAAATAGTTTTTGCCTTGTAAATTTTGTGTCACATCAGTCTTAATCGCTCAACTTTTGGGATTTTGCTGGTTCAATCAACTAGCCGATGCCTTTACTCGGCACATCAAATGCACAGTTGCGAAGCCTTCATGGTTTCATAAAATCATCTTTGCAGAGCTGCTGTTGACTGGTGCACTACTATGTTACTCCTCATTTAATTGATTGTTGTACAACTGCAACAAAGCAGTATGCAATTGTGCTGAAATGATATGGCTATTTATAAATGAACCCCCCTCTTAATTTCATATGAATGTTGGGTATTTTTGCAATAATAAAAAAATATGCTTTGAGATGCAATTTAATTGATAGGCTTACTAGTGCAGCATCAAGTGTTGCTTGATGCTGGAACTCACATATTTGAACTGTTTTAATTATTTTAGGGTTTTCATTCCAAACTACATATCCCAGCTAAAAGTGCAGCTGACTGACTGTAGCACTAGGAACAAAAGTACTGAGAATTGCCCACTGACATTGAAGAGCAGAGCCAGAGCACCCCCACTTCACAACTCGTCTTCTGTGGACTGTCAGGAGCACGGCATCTGTGAGCTAGATGTGGCCCTACAATCATGGGAGCACTGGTACTACATCCTGGTGGAGCGATGCCATAGAAATGTCGACGTGTACTTTCGCATCAGAGTCCAGGTCAAAGGTAATTGCATTATGACATAATTTGCCAATGCCTGGCTTTATCTCAGAGTCTTTTGGGAAAAATGCTATTTTTTCTTACCAATGGTCAATTTTGAAAAGTTCAAAATCAAATTGCTTTACCACTACATCCGCCATATTTCGCATTATTCCTTTGAAGTAATGACAGAGAGTATGGCTGCACCCGTAAGCATCGCTACATTCACCTGAGCTGTCTGGTACATAGTCATCAAATGCTGTAACAACATTGTAGTTCTATTGTAAATATGCACTGTAAAACCTGTTGATATTTTATCACAAATCCATAATTATGGGGTTTTTTTTTTTTTTTTCCACAATCAAATTCCATAATAGCTGCATAGGCGGCTCACACTGCCTGGGTACAGGTCACAATATACAGTGAATGGCCTTTTCCCACCGACGCCAATGATTAAAATCACCGTTATGGTTCCCATGACGAACTATATACTGGCATTCCAAAGTTTGGATTTTCCCCAGCATGTTCTGTTTTTGAATTAAATTTATTTACAAGAGGAGAAAAAATGCAGGAAATATGTTGATAATATTATATGTTTAGATGACTGTTTGAAATAATTACTTTCTAAGTCAGTATTTACATGTGAGTACAAGGGTGCATTTTCAGTGCCCAGTACTCCAGTGCACTAAGGCTACGTTTTCAGTTCAAGCCTCATTGTTCAATTTTGATTTTATTGCTCAGATCAGATGTGCCCATCTTGGTAGGTCACATTCATAATTACAAGTAACCTACTGTAATGTAAGAACATCTGTCCTCCAAAAAGGTACGCTTGTGCACAACAAAACATTTTTGCACGGGTCATCTGCATCACCTACAACAAAAAACGTCATATTTGTGAGAGCACTCATTGTATTCAGACCTGATATTATGCTCAGCACATACGTACAGGCAAAACAACACATGGACACTGATCTGACCGTTCTCGTTCATCTTCCAAGGCCATGTGACATATTTGTATCCGATTTAGGACCACATATGAAAGTGACTCAATTCTAATTTGATGTTAAGATTGTATTTCTGTATCTACTCAGCTTTGAAAACATCAGATCTGCGTCACATTAAAAATTTGAGGAATCTGGAGAAATCTCTAACAGATGAGATAAAAAAAAAAAAAAAATCGTTATTGAGGGCCCCTGATCGTCTGACCTTCAGATGACACTGCATTAAAAACCAACATACTGTGCTTTTCTGATGGATATAACCACACGGGCTGGCACTAATATAGGAACCTTTGTCAATGAACACCAATCATTACATTGCATAGACAAATGCAAGTGAAGACTGTATGTACCAAGGAAATCATATTTCTGAACCATTCAGAAATGCTGCGGTCTTCTGTGGGCATCTAAAGTGGATTGGAAACACTGGCGCTGTTGTCGCACTAATCACCGTACAAATTGGTCATTTGTAATAATGGATTGCCAAAGAAGAAAGGGCCCTCCAAGTTGTAGAACCAACATAAGCTTCCAAAGCCTGCTTCTGTGTTGGTACTGGGGTGTGTTAATGTTCATAGCCTGGGTAACCTGAAGATCTGTGTTGGTACTTTTGATGCTGTGGGACATATATTCATTTTGGAGCAACATATGCTGTCTCCTCGGTGAAATGTTTTCAGGGATACCCATGCTCATTTCAACAAGACAGCGCCAAGCCACATTCTGCACGTTGCAACAGTGTCGTGTTCCAAGCTGCTAGACTGGCCCGTCTACAGTCTCTCATTGAAAATATGCAATGCTTTTAGAAATACAAATAATGATTATGCACTCCCCAGATATCTGAGCAGATAAACATGAATCTCATGGAGCAAAGGGAGAAATCCTTCAAAAAGGGAACAATCAGCATCCCAGGCTCCCCAAATGATCACTTAGATGGCTGTTGAAAGGAAAGCTGATGTAATACATAGGTAAACACACCTCTGTCCCAACTTTTCTGAAATTTGTTGCAGGAATTAAATTCCACATGAGTGGTTATTTCCAAATAAACAGTTTCAAGAAAAAGATTGCAAAAGAGTATTGCAGATTTGCCTCTTCACTGCTGCAGATCCTGATGCTTGGTAAAACCCTGGTCCATTCATTTATCTAAACTGTACTGAAAATTAGATTTCTAAAATTGCAGTTTCATTAAAATTGCAGAGCAGTTTTGTTGATTAAAACAGAGGGCGACTTGCCCTACAAAACAAAGTAGTTGTAACAGCCAATCAGCCGTGCAGGTGTTCATTCTGGATGACAGGGGCAAACTACAGCTCATTACCTTGTCCGCTTTAGGACGTGCCCTCTAGGTTGTGCTCTTTCATCCATTGAGTCTACGTACCCGTATGCCCTGACGAAACTTGGCACTATGCTTGTGTAAAAAGGTGAAATCTGCTGTAAGAATTTTTTGTTGCTTCCATGTGCTAATGGAAACCAGCTGGCTGTGTGTATGTGCACACAGCACAATTACAAATGCTCAGAATACATAAAAGCGGAGGTGATCTTAGATTCTTTCAATCAGATTCTATTTTAGCTCTTGCATGCTTTTAACACCGATGGCAATTTTTGAACAGAAAAAAAGATAAATGAACAGATACCCATACACGTACATACACATTGGATTAAAAAATGAAAATACACTGAACAAAAATATAAACGCCCCATGTCAAATATTGATGCCACATGGAGTTAACAACTCTAAGTGAGCATATGCTGACTTTTACTTGTACAATAGGGATATTTCTCTCGATTTGTGTACCATTTTTTAATCCATCTCTCTGTCAGTGAGCATTTGCTCAGTGATGCAGTGATTTCGCTCAGTACATGGGTGTGGCATTTCCAGACGGTGATCAGACAGAATGAGCAGTACCCAGACACTCCTTATACTGGGGACAATAAAAGGCCACCCCAAAATGTCAAATTTTGTCAAAAGTCATCATGCCTCAGATGTCTCAGGTCATGCGGGAACGTGCCATTGGCATGCTGGATGCAGGGATGTCCACCAGAGCGGTTGCTGTGCAGCTGAATGTTAATTATCGGACGATAGGCCGTTTGAGAGTTCGTTTCCAACAGATGGGCAGTACTGCAAATCGACCTCATCCACGTCGGCCACGTGTGACCACACCAGCACAAGATCGCTACATCCAGCTCGTCCACCAGCGGGATCGGCTCAGATCAGCGACACGCACAGCGGATGAGACCGTTGGTCTGCACAACAGACGCATCACACCACAGACAGTCCGTAACCGCCTGCAAGAAGCCAACTTACACACTCGGCGTCCTCAACGTGGTCTGGATCTCACCGCTGTCCGCCGTCGGAACCGACTCACATGGGCAAATGCATACATTCGATGGCCCTTGGCACGCTGGAGAAGAGTGCTATTCACAGACGAATCCCGGTTCCAGTTTTTTGTTAATAAAAACTCAAAAATTTGACATGGGGTGTTTATATTTTTGTTCAGTGTATTTAAAATTCTTAATTTAACCTTTCTTTAATTTCTCCTCTTGTGATACTTAATCTATTCAATTACCGCAGAGTATGCGCTTACCTAACTACACATGACAGCCTTGCCCCCATAAAGAAATATGTTCTTTACAAAGATTCAGTTTAATCAATGTGCTTCCAATGTAATGGTTATTCTTGGCATGACTGCCACAGACACATTCTGAATAACGTTATTTTTCCTGATTTAATTTATGTGCTGCTTTGAATTTGACTGAAAAAAATATCTGAATTTTTAGGCTGCTATCAGCTTTCTATTCCCCACCATCTCCCAGGGCCATAATTCTTTTTGATGAAATCAAGGACATTTTCAGAAAATAAACAAATAAACCCTTTCTGCACATACTGTAATACCACCACTTGAGTAAGCCTTGGCACTGAAGGATATATTAATTCAAGATAAACAAAGATTGTTTCTGATAAGTATTTTGAATAAATTACAGAAGGTTCAGTTTAAAAAGGGCTCAGTCCTGCCACAAAAATATGAGACAGCAGCCATTTTCTCTACACTAATTAGCTGACTTAATGACTCATTGCCAGTCATATCTGAGGGTCTAAGCTTCATCAAGCGGCAAGTTTCTCTGCAGTCTGTCTGTACATGAATATCAAATCCTAACACTGTAAACAATTTGTGCCCCGATAGTATGCTTCAATCTGTGAGTCTGTTGAAATTAATGAGTTGGAGCAAGACTTTATGGATGAGTTAATTTTAAAAATGTTAATTTTAATCAGTCAAGATTTGGGAGAAATTATAGTTCTTAGGGGTCAAAAATCTGTAATCCAGAACTGCGTTAGCCGTAGCTATTGCATAGCAAGCTTTCCTGTCTTTAGCATTTATTTATTTATTTATTGTAATAATAACTGCTTGCTCTGTCTAAGCATGCAATGAATGGAGAGTTTCTATACAGTACTGTGCAAAAGTCTTAGGCACCCTAGACTTTTTTATTGAAATTTGATGTCGGGTGTTTATTTTTGTTTTCCATATTAGTGGTGCAATAAAAAACACATTTGAAGCATCAAATGTTAATTTAAAAAGAAGTGACATAAGAACTTCATATTTCTCTAAATACAGTTGATACAAATAATACACCATGACAGAGCCCTGATCTCAACATCATCAAGGCTGTCTCTGGGAATACCTGGGGAGACAGACTCAAGTGAGACTGTGAGCCTGCAGAGGAACTGTGGCATAATCTCCAACATGCTAAGAACAACCAGAAAGCCATTAATTTTATAAAACTACAAAACATCAGGGCGGTGTCCCAAATTTTTAGCCGTTGATTTGTTAGTTTCAACAGTTCTCAGCACTTTATAGTATGTTTTTCAACAGTTAGAGGCCTTTAATTAAATGATTTGAGGAAGCATCTTCGCCTCACAGAATTCTATTAAATCTGCCTAAAACATGCACTGTTGTGTACGTTTACTTGTGTCGCAGTTGCAGAGTGAAAGCAACCTTTTATATGACTTCTTCCTCGATCAGTTGGCTGGTAAGATTCAAAAGAAACCCTGTTAGCAACCTGCATCTTCTTAAAACATAAATTGAGTTGGATTTTCTTAAACAAAAAAAAAAAAAAAAAAATATATATATATATATATATATATATATAACACAGTTGCAATCAAAATTATTCAACCCCCATTGCAAATTAGGTTTACTGGCAAAATTTACAAACTGTCAGCTGTTTGCAATGAACAAATAAAGTAGGAACAATTTAAATGGCTCCACACAACAAATATTATAAGTGGCTACTCCAAATTCAACACAAAATGCCACTTTTAATGACTACTGCAGGCTCAAAATTATTCAATCCCTTCATGACAAGCATCTTTAATACTTAGCAGTGTTATGGTTCTGCCTCGTGTGTTGTCTTTGTCCTTATTTGTGCTTGTGCTTTACTTTCGTTTTATTTTTCAGCTTTCATTCCCGCCGTCTGATGTTCGATTCTCTCTTTGCCCAAACTCCAGTGATGTCATGTGACAGCCTTCAGCATCCCTGCGTCTGGTTGTCTAATCACATTTCCTCATTCGGAATCGGCTGCGGTATTTCATTCATTACTTCCACCTGTGCTTGATTCTGGGTCTCGCTATACTCTGAGCAAATGCGTTCTCTGATAGGTTAATTACTACCCGTACTAAACAGCACTTATTTGAGGGTGATTGTAAATATTTCGTCACGTAGTATTAACCTTTATTAACTCATTAGCGAGTGCGAGTGTTTCTAGCTTTAGTAATTCCTGCCTAAGCTTTCCCTGATTAACTGCGTTTAAAGCTGTGCTTTCCTTTGCTTCTCTCGTGGTGCTTTTTACTCGTCACATTTAGATTACCTCAATCTATGCTGTCTAGCTTGATTGATTGTCTTAGAGTCTTGTCTCAAGTCATCATTGTTAACCCGGTTCTCGTGTAATTGTTTTATTAATCCCAAGTGTTTCTGTTCCATTCGAGATTGCATTCCGAGTCCCCGCCTCCTCTTGTGGCTATATCTGTGGCAAAGCGAGAAGCGACACCAGACGGAACTTTGTATTGGCTTTGCACTGCATTGTGAAATCTCCGCTCCTGTGCCTTCCGGAGTATTTCCTTTGTATGATTCCCGAGCCTTGTGTTTTTCTGCGCCCACGTCTTGTCTGCCCTGTGTCTAAGTCTCCCAGTGTGTCCGTCAGTTTTGTTAGGTTCAGTTTTTGTTTTTCTAGTTTATCCACTCTTGGAGTGTGTATTTCTGTTTCCCCCTGCATTGGGCAGTGTACCTTAGTTTCTCCCATTTGTTCAGTGCTTGTGCACGGTGTTTTGTTTCTGGCCTGTGTGCCTATTTTCTCAGTGTTTGGTGTTTTCAATAAACACTTTGGATCCTGCATCTGGTGTCCCCCTGACTTTTTCTAACAAGTAGAGCACCCTTTTGCCGCTATGACCTGCTGGAGAAGTGAGGCAGAGGCAGACAACAGCTTCTGGCAGCATTCCTGAGGAATCTTAGCCCAGTCCTCAAGGACAATGGCCTCCAGTTCACATATATTCTAGGGTTTGCATGCTGCAACTGTCTTCATCAAATCCTACCAGATTTTTTTTTTTTTTAAAATGGGGTTCAAGTGAGGCGACTGTGATGGGCACTCTAGAATCTTCCCAGACTACCCCTGAAACCAAGCCTTGGTGGATGTTGAGGTATGCTTAGGATCATTGTCCTTTTGGAAGGTCCAATAATGCCCAAGCGTCAGCTTCCCTACAGACGGCACAACATTTTCTCCTTGGATATCCTGGTACTTGACTGAATCCATCTTGCCGCCAAACTTTGCAGATTTCCAGTGCCAGAGGAAGCTAGGCAGCTGCAGAGCATCAAAAAGCCCCCACAATTCTTCATTGTAGGCAGGGTGTACTTTTCAGCATATGCTTTTTTTTTTTTTTTTTTTTTTTTTAATTCCTCCTGCAGGCATACTACTGATTCATAAGCCCAAAATATTCCAGTTTTGTTTCATCACTCCACAGAACAATATCCCCAAACTTCTGTGGCTTATTTATATGGTTTTGAGCATATTGGAGCTTGTGCGTTTGGATCAGTTGTGTATGTCTTGGAGTTTGGGCATGGAGACCATCAACGTTTAGTATGCGCCCTACTGTGCAAACAAACTTCAGTGCCTCCAGCCTCCAAGTCTTGCTGTGGGTTTCCTGCAGTCACTCGAGGGTTTTTGACCACCCGTCTCCTCAGGAATCTGGTGACAGCCATTGATAGCTTCCTCTTTCTGCCACACCCTGGTACTGTTGCCACTCTTCCTTTAACTCTGAACTTGCGAACTATGCTTCCAACTGTATCTCTATGAACATTCAGTGCCTGTGCTACCTTTTTGTATCCTTTTCCTTGTTTGTCCCAGGCAATGATCTCCTCTATTAGTTTTTTGGACAATTCTTTTGACTGTTTGCTGTTTGCAATGAACAAATAAAACAAGATCAATTAAAATGGCTCAGCACAACAAATATTACAAATGGCTTCTCCAAATTAAACACAAAATGCCACTTTTAATGACTACTGCACTCTCAAAATTATTCAACCCACCCCCGAATAGAATTTGTCATAAAAGCACATTTGCAAATCAGATGTTGTCTCAAGCACACCTAATGCAGCTAATCAAGAGCTTAATTAGTCGCATCAGGTTTGCTTGAGATTGAACACATCAAATACTTGCACTAGCTAGAGGTTTGTTGACAGTGACATTTGATTGCATTGGGTCAACTAGTCAGACGTGGCCGGACTCTGTTTGCTTCCCTCACGAGAGTCGAGCTTGAGGCCATATGCAAATTTTGAGGTTTATGTTTACAGTTGAAATAAACACAGCGCGGTGCAAAATGATTGCTTTCCCATAATAAATATAGTACTCATATCTGTCTAGTTCTACCATTTTACTGCTCTGTCATCACCGTATCAGCTTAGATGACTGCTGAAAACAAGGTAAATTGACATATCTGCTCACAGGAATCCGCCATATTTAAAATCTAGCAAGAGCTTGTTTCTCTCGTGGTCATGTGACCAAAACGAGACAGAAACAGTCACCCCTTGCCATTTAAAACGACATATTTCTCAGTATCAACACTTAATCATGTGTTTAAAACATACCAGAATCAAGAAAAGTATATGAGGTATTTATTTCACTGAGTTATTTTTTTGGATGATTTTATTTGACGACACCAGAGCGCGAACCATTTTGGTTCGCTGAAAATGTTAAAGTTAGCTTATGACCGTAAGTACGACTCTCGTGAGCTGGGGCGAACAGAGTTGTACTACGTATTACTAGGGTTCAACTAGCTGGCCTGCCAGTATAGTCAATTGACTCACCAACCTGACCACCAGCACACTCTACAAGCAAAACCAGCTTACGCAGCTTTGCCTCATTGACAGATGTAAGAATATTTGTCTGTACTTTACCCTGCAAGAGACCCATTATGACCAGCTGTGAGTGTCAAAAATTTATCATGAATCATAGTAAACCAGCTTGGGAGCCAAGCTTGGAATTTTCAGTGGGGATAGACTGAAGTTGCAACGTTTAAATAATTTTATTTTGGCTTCTTTGACAGTATGGTTATAGATTTGAAAATGTACCATAATACAAAACTCCAACACAGAAAGGGCCGGTGTGGGTGGGTGTCCAATCTTATCCAGGGGGAAAGGATGTGTTTTATTCATGATACAAGGCAATCTTTGACTTCACTGATTGATTTAATAATAACTGTCAGTGCAGCAGACAAGTAGGTGATATCTCCCCTGTACATCCACTAGCTTTTTTTGCTGGGGACTACCGATTTAAAAATGTGCATGTCGGACAGCAGTGAAACCTGCCCAAAAAATTGGGTCTCCATGGCAATGATGAGGGTTAGACTGGATTTTCAAATTTTTTTTTTTTTTTAATATAAATTTGGCATCTCCAATCCCATCCCGAATCTGGAATGCCCAATTGGTGAACTATGTACAAGGCTTGCTCAGATGTCGACCCCTTGCTGCCAATTCAGGAGAGTGTAGACAGTTCGCTCCCTCACGGCTCTCCTCGAAGCTTAACGCGCCTGTCAACCACGGCAATGATTCTTATACACTCATTGGTTGAATCTTGCTGCCAATTCAGGAGAGTGTAGACAGTTCAGTCAACCGGCTTATACACTCATTGGTTGCGGAGGATACCCGGACATGACCAGGCTTAGAATCTTTCCTGACGAGCGCCCGTCTGGCCAACAGGAGGCGCTTGAGCAACGAACAAGGCAACTATTGTAATCCCTTCCGGCTGTCCCTTCCCAATTTGCAACCCTGTAGCGCTATAGCCAATTGTGCGCTACTCTGAAAAAGCTGCCGACCACTGCCGGCTGGTATGAAGCGGGGCTCGAACCCGCAACGTGATAGTCACAGTAGACTGGAGTTTTAAAATAGCTTGGTGGGAAATTGGAGAGATGGCCTCTCGCAAAACCAGCGCGGTTTGGCAGTACTTTCATTTAGAAAATGAAAACAAGGTAGCATATAGACTGTGTCAGAAACAACTGGCATACAATCGCTCGACTGGAGCAATGCGCAACCACATTCAACTCAAGCATTTGGATGTTAACCTGCACGGAACGACGGCTGCTGCTGCTAGCGGTGCTAGCCACACTCAGGCCGATTTGACATCTTTAACCCGGAGACGCTGTGCTCCCGTCCGGTCTGAGAAGATAACGCAGCTCATCACTTTTGACTGAGTTGCCGTCATGTTCACATTCATACTGAACGGCGCAAAGTGTCTCGTACTTCAGCGGCATTTAAAATCCGGCATGGTTGTTGAACATTGTGATTAAAGGCTTAAAGAGCTCTTATTACACACAATATTTTTTGGGACAATGTTTCAAATTCTTAACAATAAATTGTGCTAAATTTTGACTGTTTTCTGAGTGTTTTCCTTTTTTTAGACTAGTCGACTAGTCTTAATTAAAATTTTTGTTTAGTTGACAGGGAAATTAGTCGCCAGGAACATTCCTAGAGAGAAACCGTGTCTTCAATTGCTACTTGATTATTATTATAAGTGGAAAATGTTTTAATGAAGTAAAATGATTGAGAATTAGCAAGGATTAGTTGTTGTAATAAAGGGATGTATCTTTGCCCCCTAATTTTCTGTTCTGGCGCCGATCTTGCAGCAAATGAACTGTATTTTATGAAACCAGTTGACTCTTGGAAGAATACTGAATAAAGTGACTGAATAAAAAGGCTCCCTGTCCTTGGAGCCAAGTTCAATGAAAAAAAAAATTTTGGATAATGTAAAAATTTGAAGTAACTGATTGCACAAAATATGTAAAGTTGACTCATAGGTTTTATATCCCCCTGATAGTTCATATGGTATCAAAAAAAGAAAAACGTTCAACCGTTAAAATAAATTTAAAAGTTTAGTTTAAATGGGTAGAGTAATAATTTTTAGAAGTTTGAGAGAGAAAAATAATGCATGAAATGAACAACAGCTTTGTTTTACTTTTTTCGCCGTCAAATGCAGTGTAATTAGAGAGCTGGAGGGAAAAGAGCAGTGTGTGTGGGATATTTTACAGTCAACATGAAATATTAATTGGGCTATATTGAGTGTCACGACACACAGCATCAGTAATATTTCAGGACTCAAGTATGGTTTCATTCCTAGTTTATCTCTGTCTCAAATGTGTATCATTAGCCGGGCAGGTACTCAGGACAGTTGGTGGGGACTGCTGCAATTAGCGAAAGAATACAAAACATTGCAATGCCATTCTCTTCTTGAAAATGGAATGAGTGGTTTGCATGACACCATCCAATAAGGCATGCTTTTGTTACCATTTGATAGTCATTGCATTTAATGATTTAAAAAAAAGTGCCTTAATAATTCCATTAAAGTTGTTCCTAAATTAGGAAACCCTTCAACTGAAAACCAGAATTACCACTGGGCACAGCCACATGAATATTTTACAGAAGAAAATCCATCTCTCAAAATTATTATGCCCAGCTTTTCAGTATGCCTTTAATGGTTATGAATAATTAAAATCTGCAATCATTACTTGGATATTATCTTTGTTATGGCCGGCCTTGTCTGCTTTTTTCCCCACAATATAATCAGCAATTGAAGTTTAAAGAAACCCATGCTATTGTAATTGGTTTCATAAAATGTTCAAAAAGTTAACATGCTGGTTTTATGTTTGAAACTGTACCGCTTAGGAAACCTCTGAGTGAGCGACAGATCAGTACATGTTACGATAAAGCTAGCTGCAGGTTATTGGTTGCAATCAGCAGCTCTATAACTTGCTCTGTCAGTTGGTTTGTTGGCTGGTCAGCTGATCCACACAAATTTTATCACCCTTTTGTGGCTACAGTTTTTGCACAGCGAGACTGAAATTTGGCATGGCGGTCAAGTGGGTGTGTGTTATGGTTCATGTTTGCTGATTGTTAGAAGGGTGGTGATGCACTGAGAGTGGCCTATTGCAAAACAGCACATAACATCCAAATGGATTTGAGGGTTTGCACTGGATTTTGTGGAAAAGGTTGCCCAATAGCCACAGCAATTTTACTTTGTTCCCTTTCATAACTTATGAATTGCTTGTTGCATACTCTTATGGGAGATATCATTGCACTAAATAGAGAGTTCCTTTTTTTAATATTGTGAGATAGCCCTGCCCCCCAACTTCAGCCACACCCCCTTTCATAACTCATTAATCATTTTAGGAACCTCTGGAAGTCATCACTGGACTAAGCAGAGTTTGTTTTTCATTGATGCCTGTTTACCTCGCCCCTTGTTGTAAATTCTTGTAGGAAGCATCATTGGACATAGCAGAGTGTCCTTTTTCTGTGGTGTGGATTAGCCTTTCCCCAAATAATTTAGTAAGGGTGTTTAGATCCGAGCCGTGGATCTGATATCGGTCCGATATCTTCCAAAAATGCTGGATCGGGATCGGATCGGACGGCATGGAAAAAGTCCAATCCAGCATGCAGCGCGCATGCGAGAACAACAAAAGTAGTGCTAGGCTAATATGCTAACGTTAGCAGTTATCTCAGAAACAGCAAAAACACAACAATAAGACGACTCCTCCATGGTTGTGTGGCCAGTTGCGTAAGTGTGGTGTGTTGTAGGCTGATTTAGAGCTAAACCGCTGAGAAACAGTCAGAAAATAACATTTTATTCCCCTAATCGCCCATCTTTCTCTCACCCCACCGGTGCACTCTCTGCTATAAGTAAAGCTCGCTTCACCATCGCTTGATCTGTGGGCCTGATCTACTAAGATCCCTGATAAAGGGCGATAAATTGCGTGCTCGTGGTAACATTTTGCACGTTTGGTTTGCTTACATTTTGCGGGTGATCTACTAAGAGTAATTGCCTAAATGACTGCTGGTGCAAACAGCATTATTTAAATGAGGACTTTGCGTGCTGCAGCCATTTCCACCATGGACAGTTTGGAGGAAAAGGACGAACGCAAACTTAAAATGAAATTTGACTCAATGGAGCTGGAGGTGCTTGTGGAAGAAGCAAATACACTGTCATAAATGGACTGAATTTTACAGTTAAATTGACGCCTTGTCTCCTTGTTATTTTAACTGTTTGTAGAGTCCTGCGCGTCTTTAACTGTAGTTTACAGTTAACATACCCGTAACCTGTGTTATAAATTGATTGTAAAATTACAGTTAAAATAACAGGCAAAAAAGGTGCAAGTTTATAACAGTGCATGCTCAGTGTTTGAGGGGGGAACAACTTGCACATGAGTACACTCACTCGCTCCGATTACTCTTGGGAAGCGAGCAAATGCATAAAGCTCATGTTTGGTTTCATTCAGTGCTTCCCGTGTAGATGAAAACTTTATGTGCCGGCCTATCCTGCGCAACTTCGCATCCAGTATTTGAGACAAGACACACCAGAAACTGTTTGGGGAGATCCCAACAGTGAGAGCTACTGTATGCTGGAATGAACCAGTTGCGAGAACATGGAGAGTAGCAAGAAGTTTTGTCATCGCAGGTATGGCATGACTACCTCCTGTGACTGGTTCCAAATCAGCCCTTATTTCATCTAACAGCTCCAAAATGGCATTGCTGGATAGGCGATATGTCTGGATTATTCTCTCCTCTGACATCCCAAACATTGTCACACGGATGGAGAACACTCGTTTTCTGCGTATTCGCTGCCTGTGTCTTCTCCTTGCGGCAATAATGGCAGCCATGTCTGTGAGCAATTACGTGGAGCCAGTTGAAGACCATGAAAAGAAGACCATTGAAGACCATTGAAATGTGAGCATGGCATGGTAGTCATATATTGATCCAATTTGATGAATTTTTGTGTGCAACATCTTCAGAACATAAACTAGTATGGTATTTAACATCTTCCACTCCAGACTTGCCAGTGGAGGGATCATGACCTTGCTCTCACCTCACCTTAAAGCACATTACTACTCCAAACCTGTTCCCATTTACTTTTCATCATTAGCAACTAAGTATTAATTTGTTCAGTCACGAGGATCATTTGGTAGAATTACTGTCCATTTCCCCATAGCTGGTACCATTGTTCATTGAACAAGTTATTATGCATTTTCCTATCCACATTAATGGAGACATAAAACGTTGATATCTGTGGAAGCTTCTGAATTCCTGTAGCTCACAAAACAGTTGACATATTTTTTTCTGCGTCAGCATCTGATTGGCTTGATACACCTAAGAAAACGTTTTTAAAAATGGAGTTTTGCCGTCTCAGGTCTGCGTATTAAGTTTGTTCATGTAAAAATTAAACTCTGTCTACTACCAGTAACATTAACATATGAACACAATGAATTCACTCAGCAAATAGACTACCAATAAGCTGCATTGCCATTAATGATGAAGACATGCAGCTTTGCGTCAAGGAGGAGGGCTACAATGTGAGACTGCATGGATGGCAATTACCTGAAATTTCTCAAAATTCCATCTTAGAGTACAATGGTATGTTGTAAATACTGCTGAAGATGGTATTTAGAGCAGATTTAGATTTCATTTCTAATTAATAAGATAATTGGTGTTCATACAATCTCATATTGAAGCCTTCCTGCAACTTTCCCTGAAGCTGAACTATAAAGACCTCATCAATAATTTTGCTACCATGACAGTTCAATGCACTAATAACTCGAACTTTCATGCACTAATAACTCATTTACTAAATTATTCCATTTTCAATGCTTCCACATTAGAAGGGTTGGTAATGTAATAAATGAATTATTGTTGCATCGCGGCAACCAGCGTGAAACTGGGCTTTCTAGCAAATGTAGCCTATTCTTTTGAATGCTGAAAACATTTTGATGCGGACCAATCTTAAAAGAAAAATAGGTTGCACTGCTGAAAAGAAAAATGCTAACACAGGAGATGGAATTCAGAGAAAGCATTGGATTAATTCATTATTTGTTTTTTTTCAATATCACCATTAAGTTTGTTGTCTGTGTAGCCCATCGGTGATCTCTGTCATTTCTTAATAATTTCTTTTCAGTTACAGGCTTACATATTGATCTTGATTACTCAGGAAACAAATTGAGTGATAATTAACTAAGCGATTTTAAACTGGAAAGGCTTGAAAGCAATGATGCGTTTAAGGGTCCGAGGCTCACAGCACGCTACGGAAAATCCCGTTGCGCTGGCGTTACCGCTAGGGGAAATTTGAGTTTGATGAAGTTCATTTCTGCATTGCACCCACTCCCAAAGGGGTATGGCAAGTTGGAAGACCAGTTGAGTTTCAGGTTCACTTGAACCACTTGTTGCAAGATTATTGAACTTTTGGCATAAAACCCAGAATGTGTTTCCTTCTACAGGACTGTGTGGCTGGTTCAAAATTCCCACCAAAGTATATGTGTGTCAACAACAAATTAAATAAATAAATGCAACAGTTAGGACTGCCTGAGTATTGGCACTGTGCTCAAATGATTCATCAGGCTTTAATGCAGTTTTGGTTTAATGCCAAAACCTGAGAGATAAGCTGGAGAATTCACATTCTTCTCTATTTCTGTAAAGACGATCAATTCTAATGTCATCTCACTCAAAAATTTCAAAGCTCCTGCTTGCTTTCCGGGCCATCTTCCTTATTGTTCTGCGGCAATGAGGGCTGGTAATATGTGCCAATTTGTCAGAGTGCGCTACTCTGCCTGTTCACTTCAGATGGGTTGAAGAGGAAGGCTCTGTCATTTGTTTCCTGCCTCTGTTGTCAGTCTGTTGTCATTTTTCCACAATTTTAATGGAAAGATGCAAGCAATACAGAACACTACCTGAATATTTCCTGGACCAACTGTGATAGTGAAACAGTGATGAGCAAATATAGTTTAATTTATTTGTGCCAAAAGGACGGCTACATGGCATGTTCAGAAATATCTGAGTTGACCATATTCAGATTTTATTTAGCTGGAAACCACAAAGCTTAAGTACTGCATCATCAGAGCCAAACCTCACAAGAAAACTACCTGATAGTCATTTCAAGCGTCAAAAATGTCCTATACTATTGTTTAAGTGACAGAACAGTGAGGGAAGGAATCAGATGACCTCCATATATAGTGACCAAGTCCACGTAGGATAGAGGTCGAGGTGGATTATTGGGACAATAGAACAGTGGGCTTTCCCACAGGAGATCAGAATTCGATTCTTGTTTCAAACTGCAAGTTCAACATTTGCAGCTGCAAGTCTTTTAAAACCGCAATCACCTTTACCCCAACCATGAACCCTTATCTTAAGGAATTAGTAACTTTAACCAAAGGCACAACGTTTTCATGTTTGTTTTGAAAGGCGCAGTGCTGCCGGTACTAACGGTAATTGAGGTAACACTACCGTAAATTGTGTCATAAACATATCAGAGGGCAGGAAAGAAACAACCTAATATGGCCATTTGGGTATGAGAATTTGTTGCATCATTCCTGTGGATGCCTTGCATTTTGGCATCAATTCCTGGAGTAAATAACTACCGGAAAAGCTATTCTTACCTTATAATATAGGAGATTACAATGGTTTATGATGTATGTGGCCGTGGTGCCCTCTGGAAGAATGAAAAGTCTTTAAAAAGTGCCCAGCTCCAAAAGGAAGAAAACTTACAGTGCTTCTATTTACTGCTCAAGTGGTGTTGCTTGACAGCTTTACCATAGTAATTATATTACCCCTAGAAGCTCTTCATTGCTGATGTACCCATTTTTCGTCTCCCTCTCAATAAATCACATCAACCATATGCTGCAAAGCTGTAATCATTGTTTTGGGTATTATATATGCATGGAAAACTTCATAGGAGAAAACACAAATAGCATGAATTCATCATTTTATTCTAAAGAGAAATAAATCAGCATACTTCACTAAGCGACAAAGCATAAAAAGGCTAGACTTTGCCTGTACATTAAATACATTAGTTAGTACCGTCAAGCTTTGTCCTGATGAATGGATGTTTCCTGATTTTTATTGTGGAATCAGTTGCCAGGTGTCATTACATAAACATTATCCTGACTCATTGTACCATTCTACAGTCTACAATGATACTTGCAAAATAATTAGGCTGCGGGAACTGAGAATAATGAAGTGGTTTATTTATATAATGATATCTTGCGGATACAGAACAATTCATATTAATAGTTATTCTATTTTAAAAAAATCATTTTTCATTTTTATGTCTCAGTGATTTTAGTTCTGAAAAAGATCATGATTTCTATCTATGCTTGGCAGAGATGTTGCCTTTCCAAGCCAAGAGAGAAGGCAAAAACAGTCACCGCTGCCAAATAGGACTGAAAGAGAGCAGTTGATGGAGTAGTGTGGGCGGAAGCTGAATTTCATTAAATATAGCTCAGAAACAGCCTGTGTTATTTCACAAACATGTTTCTTTTGTTTGCAGCTCAATTCAGATTTTACTTATATTTGGCCTAGAAAACATTGGTTAGTTGCATGAGAAAACAGGTCATTATTCAACGTAATTTTTCATTGCTGTTGCACATTATGTTGTTGAAGACAGACGTTGAGGAACAGTGCAGGCCAGCAGTTTATATTATTATTATTCAGGATCAATGAATAATGAGCTGTTCATGCAGCACATCCCACTGCTTTGTAATAATTTCAAAATGGTCAAAAACGAAGTATTCTTTACTGCCAATCATGATCAGACGCACGGATTTGGCCCATGTTACAGGTGTTCAGTTTGCTCCATAGTCAAACAGAAAATTTGTGGAATGTTGTTTATACATCTCTAATCACTTTCTATTTAGCATTCCTCATGGCTTGCAGAACTAAATGAACCACAAGCTACTTTAAAATGTCAAATAAGTTTTCAAATAGTGCATTAGTTTTATATCAACTGTAGTTACACCAGTCAGCCATAACATTATGACCACCCGCGTAACATTGTGATCGTTAAAGTCCTGTAAATTGTGAGGTGGGGCTTCCATAGATCAAACGTATTTGTCCAGCACAAATAAATCAATTGCCTTGAGATCTGGGGAATTTGGAAGCCAAGTCAACTTGTAGAACTCCTTGCTGTGCTCCTCTAACCACTTGAACCAATTTTGCCGTGTGGCAGGGTGCATTATCCTGCTTGAATGTGGCCACTGCCATTATGGAATACTGTTTCCATGAAAGGTTGTATTTGGTCTGCAACAATTGTTATGTTGGTGGAATGTGTCTAAGTAAAATCTTCATGAATCGCAGGACTGAAGGCTCTCCAGCAGAACATTGCCCAAAGCATCACACTGCTTGTTGTTGATAAAGGCGTCCATCACAAATCCTGTCTGCGCTATATCTATTGAAGGAGTGGAGGGGTTCTCACAAAATCAGACATGATTTCGCCCCTGAGAGAAGCTTAACTCATTATGATTTGGCGGATAGCAACCAACATTTTGCATTCAGTTGTACCTTGTTTCCTATCTGAGTGACTCTAAACTGAGGGGACATCAAGCAGTATATCACTGATTCTCCCCTGCTGTACAGTGTGCTTGTGTTGCAGATCACCAAAGCACGTGCCATTTTGTTTCATTAGTTATGCTCAGCATTTTGCAGATATTGCAAGAATCTGGCAGCATTTGTCACTGGGAAGGAACTGTCAGTGTACCACAGTGATGACAGTGTATCCAGAAAGTTGAGACATTTGTGACATTTCATCCATCCATGGTTCTTATCTAGTTATTAAAAGTACCTCCAGTGACAGTTGTGCTTTGACAAAACCAGAACCCTGAAGCATGAAGAATATACTGAAAAACTGATGACATGAATTTTTCTTTCTACTTCGTTCTGGCAGCGCAGCACTACAGTGAAACATTAATTTGAGGCCTTTTCATTTTCAGCCCATCAAAAAATGGAGCCCTCGCAGCAGTAGATTTCCCTGCATTTAATGGAAGGCACATTGCTGTTACAGCCACAAAAGAAAAGTTGTGAAATTCATAAGATAATCATTTATATATGTAACTCTCCCTACAGCATTTCGGTACAGTATGTAGCAGTCCCTAAAAGCATGGAGAGAGGAATCAAGTAAATGGAGGACTCAGTACAGTTATCAAATGAATTCTTGTTTTCTCAAGAAATATGTTTTATAAAGGAAGTACGAGCTGAAAAATCTCCCAGCCCTATCCAGCGAATGAGTGAGGCAGTATAGGGCACCCGCTTTCTGTTTGCTGCACCAGGTCCTGGCTACCACTTGGAAATATGCTTTTCTCACTTACGTTCAATGGCACTCACATTTTGCATGAATAGCTGGTTACGGCAAGGCCCGTAAATGGAATAAGATTCCCAAAAGTGGAGTTGGTGGTAGAGTTTCTTGGGTCACAGCTTCTGCTAGTGTCTCTGGGTTCGCCTTGTCCCAAGCAAAGGCAAATCTGTCAGCTGGCCTTTAATGGAGACATTAAGCTGGTGTGATACGTCAGCTTCGACTGCAAGAGCTCTGATGAACATCTTCCTCTGATTAGCTTAGTTAACGGTCTAGAAGTAATTTTGTGACATTCTTCCTGCAGACAAGTTATAGGGTGTGCCACTGTGGGATCCTCTTTGTAACATTTTGTGTTCCAAAATGTGCCACCCGTTTTCGGTTGGGGACAAATCAGGACTGCTGGCAGGCTAATTCAGCATCCACACCTTCTAATGCAGCCATGCCTACACAATGCTTGCAGAACGCAGTTTAGCATTTTCTCATTGAAATATGAATGGGCATCCTGGAAAAGATGTCATCTTGAAGGCAGTGTACTGTGTGTCACCCCAAAGTCTCCAAATTGCAAGTTACTCTTACCAGGGCTACTGACGCAACCCTATACCGTGACAAAGCATGGCTATTGGTAACGGTCTGCATTGTCCTTTTCTTTTTTGATTCAAAGCACATGGCATCTACGTTGTATTTCTTCCAAAACACTGTCCTGAATAACTGATATGCTTGAGCACAGTGCACATTTTCACTCTGTGATGGTCCATTGCAGATACCTCAGAGCCCAGAGAAGTTGACGGCCTTTCGGAGCACGATTAACAAGAGGCTTCCTTTTCGCACAGTAAAGTTTTAACTGGCATTGGTAGATGTAACTGCATATTGTGTCACAAGACAAAGGTTTGCCAAAGTAATCCTGAGCCCATATGGTTATATCACCTATGGATAAATGAATGTTTTTAATGCAGTGCTGAGTGATCAAAGATCACAGGTTTGAGTTTAGGCTTCCGTCCTTGCCCTTTATGCACAGGTTTTTAATTTTTTTAAATTATATTATTCACCATAGAGGGTGAAATATTCAAATCTCTCCCAATCATTCTTTAAGCAACATTTTTTTTTGCCCCTTTTTTTGATTTTCTGATGCATTTGTGAGCAAATTGGTGATCCTCAACTCTTCTTTGCTCTCGAAGTACTTGGCCTTTAATGGATACTGCTCATGATTACAATCACCTGCTGACATCAGCTTTCTGAAATTACATCATTATTCTTTTTTTTTTAACCTCTTTACTAGTTCTAAATTACCCCATCCCAACTTTTTAGGTATGTGTTGCAGGCTAGAATGGCAGGAATAGATATAATATGAAAATAATTTGAAGTTTACCAGACTTCAAACTCTGAAAAGAAATGCAAGTCAAAGTATATTTGGAAATCACTGCTTTCTGTTGTTATGTGCACTTTACATACCATCCCGTTTTTTTTTTCTGAGTTGGCGTTATAAAAGACTGCCATGACTAGCGTACCTGATGTAGCAACAGACCTAAAATTGCTGACAGGCTTTCAATTCTCATCCCAGAGACTGATCGCTCATAATATTTTGCACAGAGCATATTTTGCACCACCCTCACAATGCAAATACCATTATTTCATGGGCTCAAAGTGACATAATTTCACAATTTTTTTTTTAACCAGTGAAAGCATTACATTCTACTACATATAAACTGACATTCTCTTTCGTTGAATTAAACGGAAAAATCATCATGAAAACAAAGATATTACACAATATCATAATATGTTGTAGAATGGTTGTATTAAAACCTATGCTTGTTTGAGAAGAGGGGTTTCCCAGTTTTAAATGGGAAATAACGTGAGCTATGCATATGTCTATAAAATAATGGTATGTATTTTGCATATGATAAGCATACAGTACTCATTGAACTTAGTGGTTCTTATTCTGTCACCATTATCTTTGTCTTTTCTTCATTTGTTAATTTTCAGATTGCTCAAAAGCAAACATACAGAAGGTACCCTTAGCCCTTAATATGCCTCAGTCATATGGTAATGCTATGGGTGCCTCGTCGTCAGAGGCCCTGCCTGTTTCTGGCCTGCCAAATCTTTCGTGGAACAGCTCAAAACAGAACGACTACCTCTTATCTGAGGACAGCATGCCCTATGTTGACCCCATCGCAGACACCAGCCAGTGCTGGCCCATTCGGCCAACCCTTCGGAATGAGCTGGACACCTTCTCTGTGCACTTCTATGTCTTCTTTGGGCCCAACATCTCCGTACCTCCTGATAGGCCCACCATCTTTGCCATCAATCTCATGCCCGTCCTGGACAGTGGTGGAGTCCTCAACATGGAGGTCAGGCTCAATGTGGTGAGTTAAGATGTTTTCCTGTGTTTGAGTATACAACCCTTTCTTTCATAATACTTGGAATCAAGTATTGACTTCCTCTCCTTGAAAAAAAAAAATTTGGTACCAAGTCTTGAATATTCATTTAATAAACATAGTATGCCCAATGTAAACATAATTTGTTGTGTCCCTGGATGAGCAATTATATTCAATTCACTTTATAACACTGTACATAAAGACAGGTGATGGAATTTATTACATGACTGTAATCATTATGGTACAGTTGTAACATCTCTATTTCTTGTTAAGATGGGCCTCCATGGGAAATCACATTTTTAAACAAAATCACAAATTTAATTTGTAATACTCATTTTGAGATCAACCACCTCCAGCAGCTTCTTTTTGGTCCTAAAAAACATGGAAAATTCATCTGATTTATTATCCCCCTGGCATATGAGGGAGGATATAGTCATCAGTGTGGTCATCAGTCCGTCCGTCAGTCTGTCCATTCGTTGACATTTCCTTTCTGGAGCAGAACCCAAATACCATTCGGTGTTTTTTAACGAAACTTGCTGTGCATATTAATCAGGTCCTAGACGGGTGCCTTTTGATATTTGAGGATTTCTGAGAATAGATTGTGGGAGCCTGGGGGATATATCATCTTCTGATGACTCTTGTCTCTCAATGGCATGCCTGGCAGCTCTGTCTGTTACTTGTTTTCAGAATGTGTTTGTTGTTCAAACGCAAGCACATCAGTGCCATCCCGCCAGGCTCTGTCAGAGCTCAGCACTTCGCATCTCTGTTAACCGGGCAGGCAAGAGACTTAGGTGTCTATCGCAAAATTTCCCTCCTAGCTGCAGTGCATCATGGTCTACCCATAGTTCTGATGGCCAGGATTCATTAGGGAAGTTATCTCTGTTTGTCCTTTCTATCTTCTTTCAATGATGGATCCAAAACGACAGAAATAAAAGAGATTAGAAGGCAAAGGATTACATCTATTGCCAGTAGCTACATTGTTCGATCAGAATCTGTATGAACGTTTTCTTATGCCGTGGCTCACAATCAATGCTCTGTTGCCGCACACAGCTGCATTTTGACCTTTTTAACACTGAAGATGAACCACCTCATGATATTTCTCAAAATGGCTAATATTTTGACTGTTAATGGACAGTAGCTCAATTTGTGATTGATCTGTCGCAAATGTGAATACTAGCTGGTTAGCATGGTTGTATTGACTTAAGACGACAATTCATAAAATGGTTGACATTTTGGTTCCCTCACAGTTTTCTTTGCCTGCAGTTATTAATTTGCACTCCAGGTTAACTTTTGAGAAGTTACAGCTCCCAATGAGCAAACAGGGACCCCAACTCATGAGGAACCATTCAAGCTAGGTTTCAAAAAGGCTGGCAACACATCTTGTTCTTTTGAATAAGGCATCTTTCAAAGCCTTTGGAAAACTTGCTGCCGCTCAACTGAATTCTGCGGCATAGTCTGGCATTTCTTGGAGGGTGAGGAGAGAGAACAGCCTGGCCAGTATTTGTATTTGTATGAGATGATGGTGGAAGTACTGACTACTTAGATTGGACATCCACCAACCCTGTCAGATAGCCTATTTACAAAATGGGAAGCTACTCATGTGAGAAGTCAGCCAGCTGCCCTCTGAAAAATTACTCGAAACTAATGAATGGTCTTGAGCAAAGTGGGGGATTAAAGCCAGACAGTGACACAGACTCGAGCAGGCATGAACAGACAGCCTCCAAATAGTCCTTCTGACTTACTGACATTTGTGGAAGAGCAATTATTTTTCAATTCAATGTGACATTGTCACATAGAAGGCTGTTAAGTGCTCCTTCAAATTTATATGCATGAAGGAAGAAGGTGAAGTCACTCTTGAGGCCTTTTGTTCTAATTTTCCCGGGAAAAAAGACACTCAGAATTGTGAATGGCAGTATACACAAGTGGCGACTTCAGCCTAAAAGAAGCCTGGAATGTACAGGAATGCCATTTTATTTTGTTTATTTTAATATGCTAGACATTGCAGTGTCTTCCCATATCAAGTGCACTTAGCCTGTGTGCTCTCCGACTGCTATAAATTTATCCTTGACCAAATTAACACAAGCTTGTCACTAATCTGCGTGTTTGTGAGAACCTGACCAATAAGAGCTAAGCTACAAGCTAATTTAATGTGGCATCATCCAATGAAGATGGGTTACATAGAAATGAAGACTTTCTGCAGTGAAGTTGAGCCAAGAGCCATGCAAGCTTGTCGCCTCAGTTGTTTTAATGGCCTTTTGGAACCAAAATAACTGCATCCTGGGAATTGACTTCATGGCACTTGAATTAATGTACCATTGTTTGTTTAGTGTTTTCATTATGATGGTGTAGATAAAATATATTCTATTTTCATTGCTTTGAAGGGTTTTGCTCTTGGTAAAATATAACACATTTCTGAAGCAATCATTGAGATATCAAAAGATTTTCTTTAAAATGTCTTTATAGTCTATGTAGTTGTACATGGTCTGGACTGCAGTGTCATTTTGGGCACGGCCAAATGCACGTTCGCTAGTTTTACTGCATATACTTAACTGAAAAAATAAGATGTGTGGTTCTAAAGGGCTATCGGACTTAATTAAGGAATGGGTCTACTGTAGTGTGCAGAGATGATTATACACTTAACAAAATAAAGATAAATCAAATACCAAGTACTCTTCGAGTGTTTATTTCATGTAATATTGGATCATATAGATGAAAATAAGTAAACATAACAATATAGGCCTATAGTAAAAATGAAAGTAAACTAGCCTACGATAAATACCGAGTGCTCGAAAAAAACTGTAGGATTATCTCCATTCTACCATGACTCTTGTCAACACCCCTACGAAAATATTGGCATGCTAGCTATGACACACAGTTCAATATCACTTTTGCTTGCTAGCTAGGAAGCCAACTAGCTCGCTAACAAGTATGACAGTGTACGCATTGAAAGCGAACTGCAGCCTTTTTAGCTCGCTAGCCAGTTGGCTATGTAGCTAAATACATAGGCACGCTAGCTATACTATTGCTAGCTAGGTAGCCAACTAGCTCGTTAGCGAGTAAGACTGTACGCAAACTGTAGCCTTATTTTGTTGGCGTAATCATGACGAGGTCTTGACCCAGTGCGAGGTAGTTTACCGGTGAATAGATACCTGGTGTTAACCAATCAAAATGCAGAATTCGCTGGAATGAATGGTAGAATTGAAGATCCACTTTAAGGCAATTTTTCTCAAATCAAATAAATGGCTCGGTTAGTGCATGCAATGCAATACTGTAAAATCCAACTAAGCTTGCCATCTCTATAACCTAAAATCAACCATCGCGTCATCTGGGATGCAACTATCAATGTTATGCCCACCTCCCTCGTTGTAGAATGTGTCTGAACTATCATTGCACTTGTCTTAAATAAAATGTGTGACAACTTTGTGAGGGGTTGGCAACCTATGAAACTAAATTGTGATTGCTTGGAGAGAAAAATGAGATTCTGACATTCAGGAGGCACAAACTGCCCTGCGAATATTCATGCGACATGTATGTGAACTCCCGGCGAATTTTGGGCTAGATTTTTCATGCGACATACACCTTAGAATGTCAGGTTCTCATTTTTGTCTCCGAGCAATCACAATTTAGTTTCATAGGTCGCCAACCCCTCACAAAGTTGTTGCACATTTCTCGCACTTTCTGATGCACAGAAACTAAATTGTGACGGGTTCAAGGCACCCGAGACGACTCTGTGACTATTTTGGGAGATTTTGTGGTGCAAATTTTTCGAACATGTTCAAAATTACAGCGACAAGGGAGCGAGACCCTGCGACTCACGACAGGAGATTGAGAACCCCTGCGAACATTTCGAGACATTTTGGAAACTCCCCCACGAATGGCTTATTTGCATGGATTCTTGAAACCACCTATTTTCATAGGTTCCCATCCAGCCAGTGGTCCTTGCATTGTAATACCTTGCTGTCAGCATAAGATCACCATTTTATGGCGGGGGGGGGGGGGTCTACTGGCAATGGTTCTGCCATAGTCTTTCACTTTGTTATGTGCCTAATCATAATTTGAATGACTGACAAAGCAGAAGGCGGCCCTTTTTCTTGGCTAACAGGTGATTTGGCCTCGGATTTGCTGTGTTTAAGTGTCTATCGTATACTAACTGCAAGGTATTAGGGATGTTCAGAAGTCAAACGACAAATGTAAACTTTACGACATTGAGTTCACTGTCATAAAGTTCCATTTGAATATTCATTGTCTGATTTCTGAACCTCCCTATTGCAGTATATACGTTCAGCAAACTAAATCACTTAGTAGCGTTCCGAATGATGACCTGTAAGACCCTATACTGTGTATTAGCGGGTTTAATTATCCCCCTATAGAGGTCACAATGAAAGGCAGATATGTGGGCATATGACAAAGCCCATGTTACCATTGACCCCTATGAGCTGATTACTAAAATCTGCATCTCCCATTCTGCATCTGCAAATCTGTATCTCCCAAACATACTAGTACATTCCAAATGGTGCCTCAAAGCCCTCCCCAACCTTTACTAGCCGTGTACAAGTTAATCTAGAGTATCTGAGAAGTGACAAAATGAATGCAATGGATGACAAGGTCCACGAAATATGCGGAAGGTCTCATGCTCACACTGGCTTCTGTGGAGGCAGGTTGGCTAAAGTGCTTTTACATTATCGGTTGATTTTGTGTTACATTAACGGTTAGTGGGTTTTGTTACAGTATCGGTTGTTTTCGTGTTACGTTATCGGTTTAACAAATGTTGTTACATTATTGGTTGATTTTGTGTTATGTTATCAGTTAGTGTTACAATATTGGTTGTTTTTTTATTACGTTATCAGTTGATATATCATCAGTTGATTTTGTATTATCGGTTGGTGTTACATTATCGGTAATTTTTTTTTTTACGTTAATGGTTAGTGTTACATTATAAGATGATATTTTCATTATCAGTTGTAACAAGGCCATAATATGAGATTGTATGAACAGCAAATATCAAATTAATTCATTAGAAATAAAATCTTAGCCTTATCTAAATGCCACCTTTAGCAGCGTTTACTACATATTATTCTACTTCAAGATGGAATTTCAAGAAATCTCAGTTAATTTCCGTCCATGCTATCTCATATTGCAGCCTTCCTTTTTTGACTCAAAGCTGTATGTCTTAATTGTTAATTGCAACACAGCTCAGGCTATTGAAAGCCTGTTGGCTCAGTAAATTAATTCAATTAATTATCCAATTCTTACTCTGAAAAAGGTTGAGTGTTAACCTGCATTATGGTAATGTCACTGGTTGAAGACAGCGTTTTATCTTTACATAAGAAAACTTAATATGCGGACGAGAGTCGGCAAAACTGCATTTTTAGAAACGTTGGCTTAAGTGTATCAAGCCCATCACATGCGAACACGGAAAAAATACATCATTTTGTGAGCAGCAGGAATTTAGAAGCTCCGTAAGACATTGACATTTTATGTTACCATTAATGTGGATATGAAAATGCTTGATAATTATTGTAATGAACAATAATGCAAGCTGTGGGGAAATAGATATGGATTGATCCTGGCAACTGAACAACTAGGAAACCTAAATGGGAAGGAGTTTGAAGATGTAATGCGCTTTAAGACGAGGCGAGAGTAGTGCAGAAGTCCCTCCGATGGCAAGTCCGGAGAGGAAGAGATTCATTCAGTGATATCAGGGGGTTTCTGAGCATGAACTGCCTGTTCAAGGTCATGCCACTGCATCTCATTGAATTCAAGTCAAGAGTTTGACTAGGTCATTCCAAAACCTGAAAAACATTCATTTTGTTTCTTTTGCACTGTTCAGAGTTGGACTTGCTTCTATGCTTCAGAGCATTGTCCTGCTGCACAATCCAATTGCGCTTAAGCTTTTGGTCACAAACTGATGGCTGCACATTCGCTTTCAGGAATTTCTGGTGGAGAGCAGAATTCATGGTTCCGTCAACTGTGGCAAGTTGCCCAGGTCGTGAAGCAGCAAAGCAGCCCCAGGCCATTGCAACTACTACCACTTTGTTTCACAGTTGGTATGATGTTCTGATGGTGGAAAGCTGTGATAGCTTTGTACCAGATGTAATGGGACCCACTTTTTTCACATTTGACATATCAGTCCACAAAATATTATCCCAGAAGTCTTAGGGGTCATCAAAATGACTTTTTTGGCAAATGTGAGAAGAACATTTGTGTCCTTTTTGGTCAGCAGTGTTTTTCACCTCCCATGGATGCAATTTTTGCCCAGTCTCTTTCTTATTGTGGAACTGTGTACACTCACTTTAACTGAGGTAATTGAGGCCTGCAGTTCTTTTAGATGTTTGTCTGGATTCTTTTTTGACCTCCTGGATGAATCATTGATGTACTCTTGGAAGAATTTGGTTAGGTGACCACTCCTGGGAAGGCTCATCACTGTTCCTGGTTTTCACCATTCGTAGTTAATGGCTCTCACAGTGGTTTTCCAAAGTTCCAAAGCCTTAGTAATGGCCTTGCAATCCTCTCCAGACTGACCAACGTCAGCAACTTTCATCTGTTCTTGAATTTCTTTAGATTGCAGCATCATGTCCTGCTTTTTTCTTTCTTTTAATTTCCTGACAGGTTTTATTTAAGTGATTTTTAGATTTAACAGGGCAGGGAGAAATCATTCCCGGGTGTGTCTTGTGAAATTAAATTCAATTTTAATATTAAATGTGTTTGAATGTTTGAATTATAAACCAAAGGGGCTAGTGTTTTTTTTTTTTTTTTTTTTTTTTAAAGGGCCAGGTAGGCTTGGAAATTTTTTTTTTTTTATTCAAGAAATGAAAAAATTTTTTAAAACTGCATTTTGCATCAGTTTGATGATCTGACACATTTAAGTGCACCAAATATGCAAAAATGGGAAATTAGGAAGGAAGAAATACAACTTTTTCTCAGCTCTGCATGCCCACAATTGCTGCATTCTTTCCTAGACTAGGACATATTCTGCAGATTTTTGGTGCCCATTTTTCCCTCGCTAATTTAATGTGTAGAAAGAGATGCTACTAGTTGGGAGGTTGCACATGTTTTACTGCAAACCACCAAATGTGGAGAGCAGTTTTAATTATTCACTAGAGGGCTCTAGACAAGTTAATATAAGAGCTTTAAAAATTCCAGACAAAAAGCACAAAGTAAACTGTGTTGTATTGCGCTATATTTCTCCAGTGATTCAAGTGAATTGGCAACAACTGTGCAAGCACTTACATTATTGAACCTCTTCACCTCTCTCCACCCCAGCCGACTGCTCGGGACAATAGATGATTCGCCGGGACAATAGAGATTTTGCAGCAAATTCTTCTCTCTGTCCTCATGCCTCTAATTTGCCTTATCTTGAACTTAGTAGCAGCCTACTGTCCTTCATCAAGACCTCAATAATGCATGTAATGGGGGAAGCCATTGGCAAACATACCTAAATCTTTTAAGCAGAAGAGGCAGGACTGGTTCAATGTTTGTCTCTTCTTTGATCTCTGAGAGGAATGATCAGACATTTTTCTTCAGTACCTCATTTTCAATGACAATGCTTTCCTGAGCATTGTTTGAGATGCTTCTGAGATGAATACACGTGCAATGTGCTTGGTGTGATATTTTAATGATATGCATATTGCCTGTATTTTTAGTCATCAGTGAAGGATGAGAACCTCACAGTATTTGGCTGTCTGAATCATGGAATGCCACTTACATCACCAGATAACGCCACAGCCAAATGCAAATCAGGTAGGATGTACACATATGATTACCTTTATGATTTGCATGGGCTGCTTCGATTTTAACCCAGTATCTTTAGAAGACGAAATTCAAGGTTATGAGTCATAACTAGAAACTTTAGTCATCTATTATTTTTGGTTAAAATTATGAGCAAAACAGAAGAGTCAGTGCGGGTCTGATTGTATGACATTGCAGCCAGATATTAGCGCTAGCATTTGCCTTACTTTGCAGAATTATCAACTGTATAATTGTATACATCCTCTTCCTCTCCTTGTTTGATTGTGGATGCAGAGTCTGTCACTGGATATGCTCTGTCAGTCAATGGCACCTCTAATGCTACAAAGCTGAGGATTCCATATCCACAGACTGGCACCTGGTATTTAAGCCTGCGTTCCCTCTGTGGCAGAGATAATGGGTAGGACTATTGTTTTGTGCCTACTGAATTTGTCAAAGCCTTGCACCTTTGTATTTACTGTAGGACCTTAAAGAGGAGGACAATTGACATAAAGGAATTGTATTGCACACGTAAACAGTGGGTTAGACAATTAATTAATAAGTTTGATGTGTCCAATAACAGAATCAATGATGTTATATTTCAGGGTTTCTCAAACTTTTTGTTCAAGGGCTCAGTGATTTATGGCCTATGATGTCCAAGGTCCAAACCCCCGACAAATATTTATGAACAACCTAAGTGCCTATTTAACTCAACATATATAACTTGATAAATAGCAATATCATTTCCATTGGCTTTTGTTAGGATCGAGACAAGGAATCAAATGCGGAGGCAAAGCACAATCCAATAGTGGGGTTTATTAATAGTAATATGGTAGACAGTGGGACAGAGCCCATAGGAGAATAGCATGGTTCAGTTCAGTTGTTATGGGCGAAGGAGTGTGGCCGTTGCCATTGCCCAGCTAGTGGCTTTCTGGGATGACTGCCTGGCAGAGTGCACACTTCGCCAAAGCGGAACTGTCCCAAGGCAGGATGGAGAAGCTTAGGAGGAATGCAGTTCCTATCCTGATAACTGTAAAAAGATTAGGAGCTTGTTCCTAAAAACATGGCTGTGGAACCGACTGGGAGGGAATTTACAGGAATGTGGTCCCAATCTTGAAGACCATGTAAAAAGGATTGGTAGCTTTTTCCGATAAATTAATCGAGGAAGGGAACTTCCGTAATTGCTATCATTAAAGGTTACGTTGAACTTTGAAAGAGCAAAGAGCTTTACTCATAAATACTGACTGGTTCCAAGTCCTTACAGCAAATAACAATCCAGCAACTTGCAACTCAGAGAGGGGGGTATAAATACGTCTCACATACAAAAAGTAGGGTAATTATGAAACAAGACACAGCCGTGACGGGACGATTGACGCAAGACGCAAATCAATCAAAGGAGACATTATTTCTTAAAGACACGTGAGTTGCTGAATGGGAGGAGACACAGAAGGCATTCACAATATTATTCACTTGATGTATAATATGCGGGTGTTAAAAAACTATGGAGTGTGTGTTTGTGTGTGTGTGTGTGTGTGTGTATGTCTGCCTGCCTACCTGCATGTGTGCATGCTTGCGTGTGTGTGTAAAACACCAAAATGAAGGAAATGTATTTGGAGAACAAAAGCACCAGTAACCCAGCTCAACAATCACTGTATTCTAATTGGTTCAAAGGGATGCGCCTGCTTTCTCTCAACTACTGAGTCAAACTGATGAGGAACTTGACTCAATTTGGTGGAATGACTGAAGTACTTTAATTGTGATCCATCCGAGTAGCAAATATTCCTAACTGCAAGCTAGTCAGCACTCTTACCGTGACTGAAAAGCATGGTTGCTTTGCAACGCCTGTGCTCTTGTTGAATTGTATGGTGATCAAAGGTCGTTGCCTTATTTGCTCAGACTTGGGAGTCTGAGCAAATAAGGGAATGTTTTGGATTGTATGTAATTGAGGATTTTACTAGCTTACTAGCTGACAGTGAAAGCAGCCTTATGTTGAAGTGGCATGGGAGAGAATGTTAGATGCCTTCATTATTTTGTTGTTTGTCCTCTTTCTTTTGATTGCCCCAAAAATTTGAAGACTTCATTGTCTTCTTGCAGAGTATGGCTTGGCAAATGACACACACCAGCTTTGGTGGGCCTCTATCACTAGAAATTAAAGTAAATTTAAAGTAAGTGGGGTTGTATATGAGAGAATGATGGTACCTTTCTTATTTTTGGGATTTGCAGAAAAAAAATGCTCTGAAAAACTAACATTGGCACATGTCAGAGAGATGCACACCACCAGTCTGAAACTTGGCCAGTGCTTCAGTGTGGGATAGATTCCTTTATTCACTAAAGAAATTCTTCAGTCATTCCAAATTAATGTGCAAGCATGAAAGAAACATCACATTTGCAGTCAGCTGCATTGTAATTACTCACCATCTCTCCTTTCTCATTTTGTCAATCTCCAGGTTTCAAGCATGTACCAATGTAACAGCGGAGGTTTACATGCGTGCCTACCTCACTCCCTGTATAAATGACTGTGGGACATATGGACAATGCAAACTTCTCCGCACCAACAACTACCTGTATGCAGCATGTGAATGTAAGGCAGGTAAGAACCTATGATGGGAACTTATTGTCAATTGGTTACAGTTTCAATGGAGCTTAGTGAAAATTCTGCCCGGGAGACTCAATCATTCACCACTCCTGCTTCTGTTAAGCTACATCTCTGACTCCAAAGGGGGATCCAGTCACTAACTCCTCTCCTCTAAATGTACTCCAATCAGCTATTCCCTTTAGTAATATTTCGGGCACAGATACCAGTATGCTCATTTGACACCCACACACCCACCACCAGCGTTAAGTCTCCATTTGACGTCCAGAGAAAATGAGACCGGGGGGGGTGGGTTAAGATGTGGCCCAATCATGGGAATCTTTGCATGATTGATCATGGGATTTTTACGTAATCGCCAATCAGCACCAAATGGAGAGTATGCAAAAATCTAATGCAAGTTTGGTCGATTGACCACTGAAATTGAAAACTAATCACTCTTGCTTGAAATGCTTTTGTCTGAGTTGAATGCTCAATGTACAGAGTCTCCAACATATTGTGCCATTTGATTGACTTTACTGCATATAGCTCTTAGATAATGTGTCTTGAATCACAGCAATATTTCTGTATTCCAATAATTAGAGACAGAATGTCAAGTGAAGGTAATTGTTAGCAAATGCAAATTGTGCTATTTAATCTGCCCCATCATCTCATCTGTGATAGGAATAATCAACCAAACTATTGCCTAATTAGAAAGACGGCAATAATATTGCAATCAAAAATGCATTACTTATGAAATAAATAATGAACTTTTGATCTCTTAAGTCTAAACCAAATTAATATACGCTGCAGTTTTACTGTGCAGGTTTGGAAACTAAGATTAGTCGATAAGTCTTTTTCTATCACAAGATGAGAGAAACTTCATTCTTTTGTAGTTCTAAATCCATGCTAAATCTCCTCTCGTGTTGATAATTCAAGCATAGATAATTGCAAAATAGATATAAATGAGTAGATTGCTACATAATTGCGTTACTTTGATTTGAAAACAATTCATTTTTACAGTTGTAGAGAAGAAAGTGCTTTAGGGACAAAAGCTTGTCAGTGTGGTGGAGGCCTATAGGCACTTAAAATTGTGCACATTTGTGCCTTTTTTCCCGTAAAAGGTACTTATTTGCACCCAAAGAGAATTCTTGTTCCCTCGAGGGTACAACTGGGGAATTATGATCTTTAGTCACTAAAATGGACCTCCCCGTTACTGATTTCTGAGAGTGTGAAAAATTAACTGTAGATGTAGATATCACACTGATTACTGCCCTGAACTCTGTCTCCTTTCTTCCTGTCCCAGGTTGGGAGGGCTGGGGATGCACTGATAATCTGGAGGCCTATTCCTATGGCTTCCAGCTGCTGTCCACCCTGCTTCTGTGTCTCAGCAACTTGATGTTTGTCCCTCCTGTGGCCATCGCCATCCGCAGCCACTACCTGCTGGAGGCCTCTGTCTACATCTTCACCATGTTCTTCTCCACAGTGAGTATATGGATTTGTACCCCGATGTACAAATGCACAACACCAATTCCGAAATAGTTGGGACGAAGTGTAAATTGCGAATAAAATCAAAATGCAATGACTTTCAGATCACATGAGCCAATATGTTATTTACAATAGAACATAGATAATATTTCAAATGTTGAAACTGAGACATTTTACATTTTTATCCACAAAATGAGCTTATTTCAAATTTTCTGGCTGCAACAGGTCTCAGAAAAGTTGGGACACAGGCAAAAAAGGGCTGAAAAAGCAATTAATATATAAGAGAATCAGCTGAAAGAACATTTAGCAAGTAATTAAATTAACAGGCATCAGGTGTGTAACATGATTGGCTATAAAAGGGATGTCTTAGAGAGGCTGAATCTGTCAGAAGTAAAGATGGCCCGAGGCTCTCCAACCTGTGAAGGCTTGCGTAAACAAAAATGTGAAATACTTTAAAAACAATGTTCCTCAACATCAGATTGCAAAGGCTTTGAAGGTGTCATCATCGACAATGCAGAACATCATCAAAAGATTCAGAGAATCTGGAAAAATCTCTGTGCATAAGGGACAAGGCCGAAGACCTTTACTGGATGCCTGTGATCTTCGGGCCCTCAGACACCACTGCATCACTCACCGGCATGATTCTGTCATTGACAGTACTAAATGGGCCCAGGAATACTTCAAGAAACCACTGTCTGTAAACACAGTCCGCCGTGCCATCCACAGATGCCACCTAAAACTTTATCATGCAAAAAGGAAGCCATTGTTGAGCATGATCCAGAAGCGCCGCCATGTTCTGTGGGCCAAGGCTCATTTAAAATGGACTGTAGCAAAGTGGCAAAGTGTCCTGTGGTCAGACGAGTCCAAATTTGACATTCTTGTTGGAAATCATGGGTGTTGTGTCCTCCGGGCTGAAGAGGAGAAAGACCACCCCTCCTGTAATCAGCGTTCAGTTAAAAAGCCAGCATCTCTGATGGTATGGGGATGCATTAGTGCATATGGTGTGAGACACTTGCATGTTTTAAAACGCACCTTGAATGCTGAAAGGTATATAAAGGTTTTAGAACAACATATGCTCCCCTCCAGACGACATCTATTCCAGGGAAGGCCTTCTGTATTACAGCAGAACAATGCAAAACCACATACTGCAGCTATTACAACAGCATGGCTTCATAGCAGAAGAGTCCGTGTGCTGAACTGGCCTGCCTGCAGTCCTGATCTTTCACCGATTGAGAACATTTGGCGCATAATTAAACGAAAAGTCAGTCAAAGGAGACCAAAACTCTACAGCAGCTGGAAGCCTGTATTAAACAAGAGTGGGATCAAATTCCAATGGCTAAACTCAAGAACCTTGTCTCCTCAATGCCCAGACATCTGCACTCTGCGTTAAAAAGAAGAGGGGATGCTACACCATGGTAAACAGGCTTCTGTCCCAACTTTTTTGAGACCTGTAGCAGTTATCAAATTTGAAATGAGCTCATTTTGTGGATAAAATTGTAAAATTTCTCAGTTTCAACGTTTGCTATGTTATCTCTGTTCTATTGTGAATAAAATCCTGGCTGGTGTGATTTGAAAGTCAGTGCGTTTTGATTTTATTCACAATTTACACTTTGTCCCAACTATTTCAGAATTGGGGTTGTAAAATTTGTGGAATATGATGTAAAAGATGGAACATATGGGTATGCGAGAGCTTTTTGATTGTATTTTAGAGGTTAAATGAGAGCATGTGACAGATTTTTACATGTATGTTTTTTTTTTTTTTTACATGAATGCTTGAGGTAAAGCATTTATGCGAGAGGTAAAACATGTGCATGCAAGAGGACAAATTAATGAATATGAGAACTTATTGTGTGAGAGGTAAAATACATGTATGTGAGAGTTTTTTGTGTGCATGTTAAAGGTATGATAGGTGAGTGAAAGCTTTTTTTAATTGCGAGGGCTGGGTCAAACTAATGAGTGTATTAATTGGTGCCGTCTAATTTACATGGAGCCTAAGTTTGTATCACATACTTAAAGGAAGTCGCACATGAACTTTCATTTGGTGACATTCAACTTAACTGTTGGTGACCTTTGAAGGTCAAACTTGACATAATACAATTAGAATGACTCGTATTGCCAAAACGGTCACAGATGGGGCCTAGGTTTGTATTAGAGACATATAGGAAGTCACATATGAACTTTCATTTGGTGACATTCAACTTAACTGTTGATGATGTTTGAAGGTCAGACTTGACATAATACAATTACAATGACTTGTCTTGCCAAAAGGGTCAAAGATGGAGCCTAGGTTTGTGTTAGATACCTATAGGAAGTCATATTTAAAACTTTCATTTGGTGACCTTGGTCTTGACCTTCGAAGGTCAAATGTGACCTTGTGAAAATTCAATGAGTTGTATTGCTAAAATGGTCACAGACAGAGCCTAAGTTTGTGTTACAGACATTTAGGAAGTCACATATGAACTTTCATTTGGTTACATTCAACTTAACTGTCAGTGACCTTTGAGGGTCAAACTCAACAGTGAAATTACAATGACTTGTATCACCAAAATGGTCACAGATGGAGCCAATGTTTGTTCTGAGACATTTTGAAAGCTATATGTGAAGTCCATTTACTGACCTCAACTTGACCATCTGTGACCTTTAAAGTTCACAATTGACATGTTGAATTTTTAGTGACCTGTATCACCAAAACTGCTTCAGAGCTTAGGATTGTATTACAGGAGGTCTTATAAATGTGTGTGAGCTTTAATTTAGTGACCTTGACATTGACCTTCAATGATTCAAAGGTCAAACTTCACATGAAATTTTCATAACTTGTATCATAAATGTAAGATTGCTTGCCAGTAAGCTGCAGGACCTCGGTCCTATTTTTATTACCTCCGCCCAATGAAGTTGAAGGAGGTTATGTGATCATTACAGTTTGTCTGTTGGTTGGTTTGTTGGTTTGTTTGTAAGCAGGATTACGCAAAAAGTTATGGATGGATTTTCATCAAATTTGGTGGAATGATTTAGTATTGTTCAAGGAAGAGGTGATTCGATTTTGGGAGGTCAAAGTCAAAGGTCAAGGTCAAGGGCATGCAAAAGGTCAAAAACACATTAAAAACATATTTGCGCGAAGGACTGGACTGCATAAACACGGGTTGCTAGCTAATACTGGCAAAAATAACATTGAGTACATTGGCGGAGTTACTTGCGCTCTCTGAGCGCAGCTCTAGTTTTCATTGCTTTACTTTTCTCTTTTTTTATTTTTTGCGTTGTAGTTTTTGCGCTTTTATGTGTTGTAGTGTAGAATAATAGTAATATAATGGTCAGTAGACTTCTACCATCTAGGTTTTCCTCTCATTGCATCTTTGATGTACTTGAGTACATCCAGCTATGAAAGAGTAGAGTAATGTAAAGCAATTAATGTGGGTCACTTGCACCATATGTAAGTCACAATAGATATAAGTATGTCCTGATAGCCAAAATGCTGAGTAATAACACATATCAAATTATGTACTGCATAGCAATAGACTTGGGTTTGCTTGCATTTTTGCTGTAGTTCTACCATGCCTGCGACCAGCCTGGTATTGTGGTCTTCTGCATCATGGAGTATGACGTCCTACAGTTTTGTGACTTCCTGGGGTCACTCATGTCAGTGTGGGTAACAGTTATCGCCATGGCAAGACTCAAATCTATCATCACACAGGTAGGCCCCTGTGTCTTCTGATTTTCTGTGCTAAAGCGCCATTTTCAGTCACTGCTGTGTTGATGCTATGCTCATTACACTGAGCTCAAAAGCGTGCCAGTGACATCAGCTTATTTTTTTTTAAATGAGAGCCTGTACATGGCTGCCAATTTTACATGGTAAGTGCTTTTGAACTAGCTTTCTAAAGCACACAGCTTAGTTTGTATTTTTCAAGGTTAGCTTTGCAAAATTAGTACAATGACTAAATTTGTGACAAAATATGCACAAAACCACGAAACGACTAACATATTTCAATGAATATTAATCACTTAATAAAATGCAAGCATTAACACGGAAAACATTCTCTTAAAGCTGGAGTTTGCAATTTTTTAAAAAATCACTTTTTGTCATATTTGTTAAAACTGTTACGATGACCTGACAGTGGGATGTGAGTCAGATGATCTTTCATAAAATCAGAGTCATCTGGCTCCATCTAGTGCTTCTAATTCCTTCTGCAAGATTTCACCGCGACAGGGACAAAACAACCAATCAGAGCCAGGAGGAGTGACTTACGATGTCAATCATTTCTCGTGCACACGCAGCGGGCCGCCCCCTCCCTTGCGCTTTTAACCTGTGTCTATGTCTGGCCTCTGGAGTTTTACCGAAGCAATGAATCGGGGGTGTGGCTTTGGTCAGAGACTTGAGGGGAGGGGGTGGGTTTAGAGGTGAGGCTACATTCAAATCTTTCTCGCTGTTCCAAGATTGCATACTCTAGCTTTAAGCTACTGCAGTGGAAAGTTGAGACATCGTCTGTGGTATGTGATCTATGGTCACCAAAAATCAGCCAATTTAATCACCACCTTTTTTGCTGACAAACTTAATAAAATCAGTCTATCCTATTTACTTTATGACTTTATTACATGCGTCAATAATATGGCCAGACAATTCACTTGCGTTGTTGTATGTGTTGCAACATAATGCCACTGTCCATTGGCACAATAAAATGTGTGCCATGGGGAATGGCTTTAATTGCCCTAGGCAGTCAAAAACCTGATGGCTAGAGAACTTCAGTTTTAGGCTGCATCATTCAGCCTATCAAATTTCTTTGACCTGGCTTTGTCTGTGAGGTCCTGTCCCCAAGTAGGAAAGAACAGGTATTGGAAAATAGAAGTCCTCTGATGTTTATTCCACCCACAAACTTAGCTGTCTCGTTTCACTAATTAATTCTACCTTTGGAATGAAGAATTTGGAAAAGATCGCATCCAGATGATTAGAGAGGAATATATGGGAGGATGTCTCATTTGTGAAACAGGATTTTCCACATCTACCCAATACTCTTTTTGCCCTAGGTTCTGTACCTGCTGGGGGCAATGTTACTGTCCATGGCACTGCAGCTAGACAGACATGGCCTTTGGAACCTCCTGGGACCCAGCCTCTGCGCCTTGGGGATCATGACTATTGCTTGGGTAAGGAGGACTCTGTAGGAACGAGGAAGTAAAAATTAACCGAGTTGGTATGCATCTTGAAATAAAATTCTAAATGAGTACTTTTATCCATTGAACAATTTCACTAGAATAAGTGTAACAGTGAATCTGAGCTTGGCACAAGTTTTCCCTTTTCATCTTGTTTGGGAGTGATACAGGACTTAGATATTTTCCTTTTCATTTTAAAGTAATAAGACTAACCACAAGATACTGTCTATTTAAAATGCATGCTCCTGCCAAGTTGGCACAAACAATACTGCGAACAGCACCAACTCACCGACATGCCGGTTTTCAAATACTCCCACTGGTCATCTGTCTTTCCCTCTTGTTCATTCGCTCTCACTCACTCTTTTCTACTCTTTCTCACTCTCATTCCCTTATGTTCTTTCTCATGCATTTTCTCTTGTTCTTCCATGTCTATCACTCAATTTCCTATTCTGTCTTTATATTGTGGTCTCCTCTGCTCTCACACTCAAATGGTCTGACTCTCCACACTCCCCCCCCCCCACCAGACTGTTCGCACTATACGAAGACGGCGCTGTTACCCACCCACCTGGAAGCGTTGGCTGTTCTATCTCTTCCCAGGGACCATGATCGCCAGTTCCGCCGTGGCCCTCTACGCTTTTGTGGAGACGGAGGAAAACTACTTCTGCATCCACAGCATCTGGCACATGCTGATCGCTGGCAGCGTGGGCTTCTTGCTTCCGCCTCGCCCTAAGCCCAGCGCTACAGTAACGCCTATGCAGAGGAGTAGAGGCTGTGGCTACAAGCTGTGTATCAATGAGAATGAGGAGATGGGTCCTGTTGACCCGGCCATCGTCACAGTCAACAGCATCTGCACCAGCTGACGGTCTCACACCCACGCTGCCTTCTTTTACTGTGGAACCGAGCTGCTGAACTTGAAACATGAATTTGACTAAAGGGAGAGCATTTTATTTTAATATTGTGATGGCAGATATCATGGTTATTATTATTATTTGTTTTTGAATGCTAATGATTTTGGTGCATACAATGATGCACTTGTTTTAACAAACTGTTACTGCTGAAATTTTGACTACTGCTGCTAATTCTTTGTGTGTGTGATTGTTGCAAAATTGATTTACTCTCTGCCGAAAAAATTAAAACTTGGGCTTGATGATCAGTTGTTCTTACTGATTACTACTACTATGGCAAGTTTTAATTTGGACAAGCGCACTTTGACTGTTTCTGCTGAACAGTATGTTAATAAAAATTGTATTAGCACTGAAAATGCAAAACTTGCACAGATTTATTTAGCATTTGTGATTATTGCCAGATTTTGTTGCAATCTATTGTAAAATACAGAATTGTTTTTGTTTTATGTAACAAATATTGGAGAAGGAAATTTTGTTATAGATGTATGTTCTGCCCTGAGACACAAAAATATGAACTTGTAAATTTTTTATAGAAATATGTGAAATACCAAGAACTGGTCATTTTCAATTGTGCACTCAGCAGTCTGTTCAATTGCACTTTATTTATTCTCTCATGATTAATCAATTAGTTTCATGTGGGGAAGGAGAAGGAAGGCTGCTATGAGATCATTTCAGTTTCCTTGGTCTTCTTTGACCTACTGGGGAACTCCAGTTATGAAATAGTGGACTTGAATGAATCATATGCATCTCACGAGTGTTCCTGTTTTAAGAGAATACAGATGCATTCACACAATACTTAAATATTCAATGTGATATGAGTCTAAATTTTTTGTAAGTTTGCTGAAAAAATACTCTTTAATACACTGGTAAATAGTGGACAATATCTCAAAATGGTCTGGTGTTTTGGTAATTCACCAAAACCAAGGAATAAATTAACAAATTGATATTTTGACAGTCATAATTGAATGACCTATTAACGTTTGTATGGATTTGGCTTTAATACCTTTTTATAACCAGTTAAATCTTTAGACATCAGTGTGAGTTCAAGTACCAAATTCGAGGTATTTTTTTTTTCTGAGAATGTAAATAAATGCATAATCCCTCATCAATTTCAACTATTCCAGGAATGAAATTATATTTTGGTCAGAATAAGAAATATGTTCTATGTAAAACGGTCTGAAGAAAACATTGCTTGAAATAAAGAGAAAACTTGGATTCAAAACATACATGCTGGAAATGAAGCCTATTTTTTAATTCCTTGTGGTTTGGATAGCAGATTAGAAGAATTTATAATCTGCTGTCCAATTTTGTCATTGATTCATATGGAAGAGATTTGAATATATATTACTACTCCCCTACTTATTAAAACATAATAGTTTGATAGTTACCGTTCATACATGAAGATTCATATGCATAATGTTATAAACAAAATCCACTCAAACTTTATGAGGCCTGGTCTCTTGCATATGCCTTCATTAATGTAGGAGCTATTTTATTGTGGCCTATGTGGGCCCTTACAACTGGAGTTCTCACTTATTTTAGACATGTATGTGATGAAGATTGTGCTTCTGATGTGGGAGAAAGCCCAAATGTTCGACATGGGCATTTAGATGTCAATAGGCCCATAGACCGCTGGCCCTGGAGGCTTGACGTAGACCTCTGCCACTGCTGCCATTTCTGGAGTCTCATGATTGTTCAGTCAAAAGATTTCATTTACTTGTGATCTTTATATTAGATCAATATGGAAGTTGTTGCTGCCAACAAGAAATCTTTTTTTTTTTTTTTTGGGGGGGACAAAATATTTTGCTGCCGACAACATTATTTGCATTTTACATGACTGATCCTATCAAGAGACTTAGTTAACATCCTTACTTGCCAAACCTTGCTTTGCATTGAGTTCATTCCTTAAGCACCTAGTGACTGGAAAACAAAAGATTTAGTTGCCATCTCATGCCACAGCCTTCTCACTGCGACTGTATTTGCAGAGAACCAAGAGTAACAAGAGTATTTTCAGTTAAAGCAAAAACTTTTTTTTTTTTTTTAAAGTGGAATACATGCTAACTGTATTTGTTTTCCCTTAACTTGCTACACGCCCAACATATAGGAAGGATTATAGTGAAATGTAATAAATAATGAGGATCAGTCCAGAGCACTCATTGTGAAAAAAATGCTTTTGTAGATCAGTATTAAGACAGAAACTTTCTCACCATTCTGCTGTGCCTACAATCACATGGCACTGTTAAGTGTCTGCTGTTTTCATTTCATAAACATTTGGATGTGGAGTACCTATCAGTTAATGAAAAAAATCAACATTTATCTATTACTATTGCTAAATTAGTGTTATGATATATGATATGCTTTGTCACTGCGTGGCTGATATCAGAAAAAAACTGTACAGGAAGGCTATAACTTTATTATAGTAATAAATGTCGTTTCTTAGACACTGTTAATCAGACTTATGAAATGGCACCTAGCATGTTGTTTTAGTCAGGCAAGACAACCATTTAAAATCTCTGTTCACTATTTTAATGCTATCCAGCTGACAGAAAGATATGTAGTCGTTGTTGAGCAGGTAAGAGAAGAAAGCGACTGTGAACAAATGCTGTATTCCTTCCAAGTGCTGTCTGCAAAATGTGTGTTCTGATTGCTGCATTGTCTTGGCATAAGAGGTTTGGGGGAAGCTGTTGCCAGTTCTTTATCGCAGTTTCAGCGACTAGCATTGCACAGATCAGCACCACATGAAAATCGAATTCAAGCTACATAAGCTGTGTGCAGTTTGACAATAACCCCACCCTGTTGCGTCAATTATCTTGCTCCTTGCTTTGATGGCATTTTCCCCTGATTGGATCCGGGCATACTTGTTGAACAAGCACTCTCTTGTGGGCCACAAGAAGCTGAAAGCTGAGCTGCTCACCTGAGAATCTTTATTCAACTTCAAGCCAACAGCTTCAGCACGTATCTTTTAATTGTCTACAATTACTATTGTTTATAAATGAATGCCTGTGACAAATATACACTCTCATTTGCACCCCACATTAGGACGTTTATGTGTCTTCAGAAAATGGGATATTTTTTGGGTCTATTTGCCTGATTATTTGTTTCAGCCTGTTGTGACTTTTAAATTTCTCCCATGGCTGGATACAATAATAATCAAGCAAAGTTCCCGACTTATCCTTCCAAACCTCCACTACAGAATTAAACCAGTTCTTAAGCCTCCCAAATCTGCTCCTCTGAGTCCTCTGACTAATTACCTGTCTCAGCTCACATTAAGTGATGCAACATTGCAGCTTGGTGGTAGCTATCAGTGGGGTGAAAGAAACAGTTGTATACCATCAATCAGTCCACACCCCCACCCCCGTCTCTCAAGGTGACTAGTTCGACCCTCCTTTCACAGTAATTTCTCTCATACAGTGACCGTACTGACCAAACAAATTTAGAGCAAAATAATGGAATAAACCTAGCTAAGGCAGTATGACAGTATTTTGATACATACTCCACCTTTTCTGGCTCAGTTTGTTCTAAATGCTTACCAACTGCAAATAAGGGCACTTTCTGCTTCAAGAGTTAAAGGCATTCACAGTTTGTGCCTCAAATGTGCCGAAGTTTTGTTTTTTTTTTTGTGGAGAAAAGGAGCTGGCTCACATTGGACTTGTCATTTTTTGACATGCATGTATGAGAAGCATTTTATTTGTTCTTTTGCTCTCATTATGTTATCACTTGTTTTATTATTATTATTATTATTTTATTGTAAGCCCTTGCAGGCTGGGCACCTATTGGTGCATAACACTGAGAAAAAGTAATTTACTTACCTTACCTTACATACCCTTCCCCATAGCACACTTTAATTTTGTTACATAAATTCAGGCTATGCTATTTTTGTGATTTTATGTTATACTTCTTGGGGCATTTTTATTCTTTTTACTGGCTTGAAATGTGTCGTATAAAGTCAGTATTTATTCAGAACTTCTATCTTTGTGCTGGATGGGAACTTCAGGCAAATGTGTGCAGTGTAATGTGGCCTTGAAGCAAAACCACTGTCTTTAATTAGCTGATGACTGCAGAATCTCACATCACTTCACTGAGCAAAACTTTGAATTGATTAGTGTATATTTTTCTGCACTACAAAGAGCCTTATTAATGTTGTCTCTGATTTTTAATTAATGCTACCTAATTACACCTTCTGTGGTAATTATCTACCTGTTTGTGAAGCTGCAGTGTTACACACAGAAAACAATGATTTATTTGCCTTGTGATCGTGAACAATTCAGAGACACTAATAACAGTTCAGTTCAATAGGATCCCCCCTTCCTAGTGTATGAGATGACTCCGTGCAATGCTACTGAACAAATAACCCTGAAAAAGTTGGCACATTATCAAAAATGCAAATAAAATCAAAAACTAGTGACTTGAAAAGCCCATTGCACAAGCCTAACAATGACATATTTGAAGTTCTAATGTGATTTCAATTGTTTACTGAAAACGAACACATATTATATTTCAAATCTGATAACTGCAACAGTATCCAAAAAAGTTGGAGCTGGGGAATTTAGGTCTAATGATGATCTGTCATGTTGCAATAATGTGATGTAAAACAGGCAATGTTAAATTGGTGGGCCAGGTGTGTTACAGTATAAAATTAACTTCCAAAAAAAGACCGCCACCATCAAGAGCAAAGATGGGTCGAGTCTCATCAATTTGCCAAAAAATGCAGAAGCTCAATATCCATCACTTTGAAATTAAGTCATGAAGTTAGGTAAAAATTAAAGTGTATTATGTTTGTTATGTACCCCGCAGAAATAATGAACTTTTACAAGGCACAAAATTCAATTTATTATTTATGAATTACAGTGCATTCGGTGAGTAGTCAAATTAAGGATTCTTTAGGACCTTTTCTGAGGCAGAAAACAGAACAGTTTTAATGTCATTATATTCCTTAAATGTGTTGAGTACATTTTTCTGACAGTTCAAAAATATGAGCAGAAGGACAATGTAATAATTTAATTTTCCATACAGATGGTGTGCCTCGCTGTTTCCCAAAGTATATCTCATTAATGAAACTGCATTTGTGTTCATCATTGTCGTTTTTACAAGGCAAGGGCTATTATTACCTCGGAAACAGTCCAGGCTAAAATCAAATATAAGGATCACCCAGCTGCAGTCTATCAGGTTGTGTGTTCCCCGGGGAAATTCACTAGTATGATTCACATAGTAGCCACGTGTACATTGAGGACTTTTAATCAGATTGACACTCAATCAGGAGGATATTTTCTCATGTAATGTAGGTAAACATTGTGATCTCAATGAAATATCCCAATACAACCTAAAATCAAGGCCGATAAAATGATGGCCTCTGAAATACTCCATTGGATTACCACTGTACTTGGACCCTCCTGCGCGCAGGTCCAGTGATGAAACCGTGGGACTTCATTCATATGTGCAGACAAACATGGCAGCATCCCTTAAGGTAGATTACTGCTATAAAAATACCATGACCATTTCCACATTTTTCACGCGCCATTTCTCAAAAAATCGCTGGTCCGATTTTCATGAAGTTTGGAACATAAATAGTTTACAGCATGATGGTTGTCCTGAACCTAAAAAATATGGCCCGTTTGGCACTCTTTTAATTTCAGGGGGTCCTGAATATATAATGAGGTAGAGAATTTTCAAGTCAAGAGCAAAATTTCAAAAAACCTTTGCATCTTGTTAAAGTATCCAACTTTAAGAGGTTTAACCCATAGATGCTGGATCAGGCAACCTGTGTGCAAAATAAGAAGTTGATATGTCTATTAGTTACTGAGGTATGGTGTTTTGAAATTGTCATGATATGCCCCTTTGCGGCAGCCATCTTGGTCACCTAATTTGCATAATTTATGCGAATCACCTCCATCCCTGCTAATTTGAATGTTTGTTTCTCATATCAATAAAACAATTTGATGTAAGTGATGAAATAAAGATTTTCATGCTCAATAGCAGTATTCTACCTTAAGAACTGGTGAGCGACTGAATCTACTTTTTCGGCATCTTCAAGCTCAGAGGTAGTGCAGGTGTTATGAGATTTTCAGTGATGTGCCCTTGGAGCTATAAAACCCCTTCCGTAACTTCACAGGATGATTTCTCTGAACCGGTTCTCATTTACATTTCCTAATTAGCAACCAAACATGAATTCTCTCAGTTGCAAAGACTAAGAATGGTATGTTCTTGTTCTGTCTGCCTTGTGTCCCTTTAGTTTTGCCTTAGTCTTGCCTTGTGTCTGTTTCTAGATCCTGTCCCGCACTGCCAGATGGAATCCTTCTCATGTCAGGGTTCCAGTCCAGGTTTTGTTTTCTCAAGTGCGTGCACTGCTTCTTTGCTATTGGCTGGCTGTGGTATTTCTATTTTCCTTCAGCGCTGCTCTGGTTTTGGGGCCTGTCTAAGCTTAATGTTAATTAATTGTTTTTAGTTACTAACATTTACTAACATTCAGGGGAGGTGTTTTTCTGAGACAGGCACTCTACTAATATTACTAATTTAGGTAGGGTGTTAATTGTTATGATTTCCCACTTCAATATTATTTCAGATCTTGCTTTCCTTTGCTGTGTAACTTTTTTCACGCTTCCTTCAATCTGCATACCTCACTGGTACTTAGCTGAACACGCTTATTGTCTTTATGGGCTTGTTATGTCATTAAGCCTTTGTCCAATGTCTCATGTTCATGCTTTGTTCTCTCCCTGTTCTGCTCAGGTCTTCCTGCTCCTATCATCAGCCCTGTACCTTCTTATTCTGCGGAGGCATTCCAGCTGGCAGTCGGTCCGTTGTTTCCATGTTGGTGCTATGCCTGTTCTCATGCCGCGGTTCATACTCTTGATCATATCATCGAGTTTATACTACCCTGTTTGTTTCAGCTCATTGAGTGTAGTTTTTGTTGGCTTTGTGCCCTCCTTAATCCTGCAGTTTTTTCAGTTTCGACTTCTCAGCTTTTTAAGTGGAGTTTTTTATTGGCCTTGTGCCCTCCTTTTCCTCTGCATTATTTCTGTCCATTCGTGAAGTTTCTGTTGGCCCACGTGCCTTATTTGTTTGGAATCTTTTGTTCAATAAAAATCATTCTTTGGATTCACGATTCGCTACTGGTGTCCTTCCGCGAATGTAACAAAGAATGGTGTGAGGAAAAAGGAAGGGACAATTCCAATCTTTGTATGAAAATGGTGTTTATTTCCAGTGAAACAGCAGTGATCAGAAACAACTGTAACATACTCTAGGTTCAGTGGAGTCAAAGTGAACCCTGAGCCTTCCCAAAGTAGATTTCTTATACATAAGGAAAAACTTTGAATTTGGCCAGACTTGTTGATTGCATTAATTAAACAATGTTGATTACAGTCTCTTTGGACGAAACAGTTCTTCAATTGCTCACTCCCAGTTGCTACACTATAATTGACTATGCCAGGTAGGTGCAACAAGTCGTTGCCAGAAATTTCCAACTGTATTGCACTTATAAGTGGATCCTGTCCATTTGGCCAACAGATATGATTGATTCATAGTGCTTGCGACTTAAGTGGATTAGAACAGGAATGAAAATCTTACAGTGGCTAATTTGCTTTTAGCTGGTATTATTGCTCATTGCATTACAAAGTTATCAGGCATTTTCCTATCCACCGTAATGACAATATAAAACATCAATATGTCTTAAGAAGATTTTGAATTTATGTGGCTCATAAAATGGCACACTGTGGTTAACTAGAAAAATTTGTTCAGTAGGGTTCAATATGCTTTAGATGTTTCCCAGTTTAAATGTATTCTTTGCAATATTAAATTACATGGCTGAAAAATGATGCACTGGGGTATGGAATTCAGAGAAAAAATATTTGGAGTAATTAAATATTTGGATTATTGCTATTCTTATGGATATGACATGTACAACGTATTATCCATTGTAAATGAAGCCAATCAATGATCTTAGTCATTTCTTTATCATTTCTTAATGATTAAAACATGATTCAGGGTTCAATCCTTAAATATTCAGTTAATAATTTTTTAATGGTTAGTCAAATGGGAATAGGTTGAGAGTAATCGTTCAAAGTTGAAGTTACTGAAGGGCTTTATATACCTCTGTTGACACTCGACTAAGGATTCTGAAGCACCAGAATTACCTCTGGGGGGGTATGGAGACTTGAAGGTTTAATGTTTTGGAAAAAATTGAAACTGGTAGAACCACCAATATTGCTCAGTCTCACCCAGATGCAGTACCAGTTAAAATGGCAATAAGTACAACTACAGCACCGGCTACTCGAAAATGTTGGATGCAGGACAGTGAGCAATCACTAACCCATTCTGACTGCAGCCTATGTTTTGGTCATGTAAACACGCATTGTCTATACAATTGCTTTCATGTAAACAGTACATTCAGATTTATTGATCCAAGTAATTTGAATCCAAAACAAACAAAAAAAAAATTGTGTGCATATAAACATACCTAATGTGTGCAAATACTCAAAATCTTGAACAGGCTCATAAACATGGAATTACCTCAAAATACACTGTCTGATCAAAAATGTTGGATGGTGGATTTATATACAAAAATACTTAAGACCCTATGATTTGATCATTTTAGCAGTTAATATTATGTTTCAGCTGGCAAGAATTCTATTAACCCTAAAAGAAGCAGTGTATATCTTCTCATTTCTTAAACAACCATGTCAGAAGATGTATCCCATGGTAGTGGAAAAGATTTTACATTGTACTTCATCACTGAAAGGGCAAATTATTGGCCTTTATCAAGCAAAGAGTACAACTAAGGAGATTGCTGAAATCACTGGCATTAGGTGAAGAACTGTCTAACAGATAATTATCCTCATTGATAGTTCTTGTTGTGGTGTTGAAAAAGAATTTACGAAGTGGTTTGATTCTCATGACATTTATATAAGATCTTGGCAAAAAGTCCTGCAACTGTGAATGAAAATAAATGAGACATTGCACAAGACTGTCTAGACAATATTACAATGAATGGGTGCCAGAATCAAAACAAAAGGCAGTCAAATGAAATATTAGAATGAGCTTTTTTTAGGGGGGGCAGACTTTGAGCTGGTTTATTAATTTAATAGAATACTTTTTAGTACTTGGCAGTTTGTTTTCTGCTCCATGTCTTGTTTTTCCTGTTTCTGTGTGATTGCAGTTGCCATGCCAAATATGGATCCATCTGACCTGATCTCTAAGCTCATTTAGTCCTCCCTCAAGTACCAACACATCACTCAGTCAACAATGCAGCCTTTCCATGTATTTGATCAGCACAGTGATTAAAATGTGCTGGCTTCAAGATCTCTCTACATCAGCAAGAGTCATCTCACAAAGGTTTTTGTTCTTCATCTTAATTTTTAATACAGGGCTGTTATGGCCCAGATCAGAAATCAAGGGCAAAGACAGACTTGCAATACAACTGATAATTTATTGGTAGCAGTATGGTAATGACAGGGACGAAAACCCAGAGAGGATAGGCGGGAACAGAACCACGGAGAGAATGAGGAACAGTTTAGCACAGGTGAAATAGGCTATGCTTGGTTGCTGTTGCCAGCCAATAGCTTTCGTTGTGCTTTGTTATGACTTGAAAATCATGACAAAGTAAACCAGTAACGACAACTTAAACAAAATTATTCTTCACTGATTTAAAAAAAAACTTCTAAAAATAATCCACTGTTTAATCTTACAATAACACTCTAATGCCACTATGTAACTCTGTTGCCAAAACAAAAACTCTGCCTCTACTGACAAAATCACAGAATTTATATAGACTAGCAACATTCTGGAAAGATCTACAGGATTCCTGGCTGATCCCGTCCCCTCCAGGCAAGAAGAAGCCAGAAACTTCTATAAGGCACTAGTCTATTTCATCACACACAAGTGGTATTGCATCAGATCATGTTTTGCTACAGACACACCACCAGAGGGTGCTGATGAACAAAATAAATAAATAATAGCTGACCAGTAAGGCAGCACAAATAGTATGTAACAAATGTCCATTTACAAATGATATACAGTGCTTTACATAAAACACTCATACATAACAGCTGCCAGATGTTGAAGTGCTTGCCAGCACTGGACTGCACATGAAGAGGAAGGCAGTTGCTTGAGAGGAGCTTGGTCCCAGTCCTGGACATGGATCAGGGTTGGAAGCTTGTTCCTGAAAAACTAAATAAAGAGAGCAGACTTCCAGAGGCTAACAAGAATGGGGTCCCAGTCCTAGACCCTGTTTAGGATTGGAAGCTTGTTCTTGAAAACTTGAGTTGATGACCAGGATCTATTTGGCTAACTTGAACTCAGTCCCATTCCTGAACCCTGATTAGGAGAGGAAGCTTGTTCGAATGAACTAATGACAATAAAGGTTTCAAAGAGACTTTGGCTACCATTAAGTATTGGTTGCATCAAGATGAAGAAGTTTAACTAACATTCGTATGACTAAAATTTCAGTGCAAACGTGACTTTAAAATCCAGCAAAATGCACATGTACTAGAAGGCTTAAAGAACTGACACTCACTCATTAGGATATGACCAAGTAACGAGATTCAGCCAAAAAGAGAGACACACACAAAACATACACCGATCACAATGCGTCTATACTTAATAAACTTAATAAACAGGCTGCTGAATTGTGAAGAGACACATTAGAGATTCACAACAGGGTTGTGACAAGGGCAGTTTCATGAGAAAAATATGCAGCAATTTTAAATAATATTCAAGAAACATATGCATAAATACTGGAATAGTGCATATGTTGAATACATGCAAATATGTATACGTGTTTTGAAAAATGAAGCTTAGCGAAAGTTCAATCAGGAAGACTCTCTTGCACACTTCAACTCCATTTATTTTCCTATCATTCACATGCATGCTCACTTGTAAATCTCTGCAGTCAATGTCTGGGCCTGTCAATTGACCTGTCAGCTGGTGTAGCAGCTGATCTCCTCTATCCAACCGTGGCACGACACATTCACATCGCTTGCCAATCGTTCTGCTGCTGTCTTTTTAAAACATGTCATTTCTCTCTGCCCTAGTTTGCTGATGCTGCTATTTGTGGGCCCTCCTCCTCCCCAACGCCACCCTGCTCTCGTCAGACCTTCTGTACTGCCATTCCAGCTTCGTCAGCCTTCACCGCCACCAGTGTCTGGACTCTGGGATTTTCCTGCTGCTGCTCTGAGTCGTGCTCTTGCACTATGAGTCTTCCCGAAGAGTCCAAGCGCCAAAGACTTGTTTCAGTCTAAGCATATGTTTCATCCATTTATGCTCAACGCATAAAAAATACAGCATTTCCTGGTTTCACTTGAGTCTCTCCCGATTGAAATAGTTGATGTAAGTAGTTTTAGTTCTCTTTGAACAGATTGATTCACTGATTGATTCAGTTCATGCAAAAGCAATTAACTGGAGTTTAATATTTCACGGATCTGAGACTACATTAGGAGAGTAGGACACTGTCCTTGATTAAAGCAAGATATTTGCGTGGACTTTAGAAAATGTTACCTTCCGTCAGGTATTTGGTACTGCGCATTGCGGGTGTCAAAATTATTATAAACACCTTCAATTCTTGATAGAATAGTGTAATGCTTACACTTGCTTTACACTCATGAACCAGATTTGCATTAAGTGGCAGTGGCAGCAGTGCAATTATAATTTACAGTGAAATAGAAAGGTCAATTTTTATTTCTTATAAACTCATCATAACCATTCAGCGCAGGTGATATCTTACTTTACCAAATGATGTAAAGAAAATAGTCAACATTTGAACAGGTTAGCAGTGAATTACCATGTTCATGTCATGATCTCTGCAGCAAACTTAGGGGAAAACAATGGGCATGATCTTTAAAAACTCTTGTTGTTGCCAGCCTGCTTTGTTTCATGCCTAAGCCCTCAAGCCAAGGTTGCACAGATGTTCATGTGCTGCGTTGGCAAGAGGATGTTGGGGACTCATAGGAGTGGCTGGTAAAGTGAGGGAGCATGTCATATCTCCTTTCAAATGGACCCTTCTGTCTGTGTGCACTGCATTCCATACACGGCAAAATGACCGGCCACTGACAGCACTGAGCTGATATTCTGTACTTGCACCTAAAACATATAAATTGACATTTTTGACACCCCTAATATTGCACTTCAAAATTCATATTTATTCTAGTGTGACATTCAAGCTTGCTGTTGCCAAGCACCATCCATGTCATTTTATACTCCAGAAACAAAAGGGCTGCTCTTAAGTTGCATGTAGATTGGCACGTCTCCCTCAGCACAAACATTAAAAGTAAGACTGCCATCATGTGGTTATTACGCAGAAAAAATGTTTGGATTCACTTCATTATTTTGCCGTCATCGATCTTGAAAAATCAATTGTAACAACACACAGACTAAGTATACACAGTGAGTACCTCAATCCATTGTACGATGACACATTGTTTCATTATTATTATTATTATTATTATTATTATTATTATTATCATTATTATTATTATGGACTTTTCTCCTCTTTAAGTTTGAAACAGTACAATGACAATGAGTTTGAATATAAACTAACTCTCCACACTCCCAACCCTACTTCCCCCACCCTAATTTTTTGGCATATCAAAAATATTGCATGATTTAATAGAATGTCTAACAAAAGGGACTTTTATGCCGTCAGTCCCTTCTTCAACATCTAAAATGCATTCCCAGTTGAATTCTTATAAGTAATTGACTCAGCCAATAGAACTAAAATAACAAAAAAGTGTCAATAAATTATGCTGCTCACTGTTTTAAAAAATCAAAGGTATGTAATCAACAGAAATAACCTGCCATGTTCTCCATTACTTGGAATACATTAAATAATTTTAGCATGCTGCTGGTGCCACAAAGAGGCACCAGGCTGAAGCTGAAGCTGAAGCTGAAGAGGAAACAGACCACTGGATCAGGGTGCACGAACTGGCCTCTTGTGCAGGGGCGAACTTGAGTGGGGTGTTTGAAAGCGCGCAAATGCAGGAATTGCACCTGCTGCACGCATAAACCCCTGATTTCAAAGGGTGAAAAAGGGAAACAAGAAAAAGAAGGGAGTGATCCATCTGTCTCGTCCAGGCACCACCTGCCAGGGCAAGGAGTGGAGCTCAGGGCCCAAGTGCAGGGACCTAGATTTTATGAAATAATAAAGGTGATGAGTAATGAAAACGATACAAAATTTCAGGACAAAGAAAAGGGAGTGCACAGGACAAAAAGGGGAAACCAACTATGGCCATCTGGGAGAAACTAGGCTTTAAATAGGGAATAGGATGATAATTAACTAAAAAAGGAAACAGGTGACAATATTTAAGGTGAAAAAACTGAGGATAATTGATTAATTGGTGAAGGGCAGGTAGCCAGGACTTGGAATGCCAAAGGGGAGGGTCAGAGGAATCTCATCTGAGCTAGGTATACTGGGGAGTGGAGTTCCTCAGGGATCGGTGTTGGGACCCCTGCTCTTCCTCATCTACATTAATAATCTTGATAGGAATATTGAGAGCCAATTATTTAAATTTGCGGATGATACTAAATTGGGAGGTTTGGCGAACAGTTTAGAGTCCAGTAAAGTGATTCAGGATGATTTAGATATGTTGTAGAATCCAGAATTGGGCAGAAATGTGGCAAATGAAATTTAATGTAGCAAAATGTAAACTTCTACATGTAGGTAATAAAAACATTAGACAGGATTACTTCATGGGAGGTTTAAAACTGGAATGTGCTCCACATGAAGAAGATTTGGGAGTGATTGTTGACCAAACCCTTACAGGCTCTAGCCATTGTGCCATAGCAGTTAAAAAGGCCAACAGGATGCTGGGATATATAGCCAAAAGTTTTGGGTAAATCCAAGGAGGTCATACTTCTCTTGTACAACACATTTGTCAGACATTTGTTTAGTCTTAGGAAAAGGAGACTTAGGGGTGATCTGATTGAGATCTTTAAATATGTAAAAGGGATTAACAAAGCGAATTTTGTAGGATTACTTAGGTCAAGTTTTGTTAGTAGAACTCAGGGTCACAAATGGAAGTTGGCCAAGGGTAAATTTAGCACTGATATTAGGAAATATTTTTTCACCCAGAGAGTAATCTCAATGTGGAATAGCTTGCTTGACCATATTGTTGAGGCAGAAACCTTGGGAATTTTCAAGAGCAGGCTTGATTTAGAGCTAGATACCATTGATTCATTGAGTATCTGAAGTGATAGATTCACTATAGTAATAAGACACTGGCGAGCCTAGTTGGGCTAAACGGCCTGTTCTCGCCACTCGTGTTGTGTTGTGTTTAATCCAAACCTGTTTGGATTAAAATCTGGAAAATTTTGTGCTCATATTTTCTCAAAAGAAATTATTTTTAGTATATGACAAAAACACAAAAATGACTTTTTAAATGTGGAAATAATGCTTGAAAAAAAAATCATTTTCCGTGGTCATTTCCCATCCCTGCAAAATTAGAAATTTTTGCCCTCAAGATCCCTTAAAGTCATAGTCTGAAAGTTGATACTGGCGTCCACTGTGATGTTTCATTCCCAGTGCCCGAACCACACAAAGAATAAGTAATCCTTGTTTCTGGGAGCCATGAAAAACTGTTGCCTTTTTTTCCTGCTTCATAAAATTCACAAACACATAATTTTCTTCATCATTCATATTTTTCACAGTGTTTCCAATAAACCATTTTCTGTCATATATAAAAGCAATATATTTTCCAGCCTGGTATACATCAAGCTCAGCTTGAGATGGGACTACTAAATAAGGCTGCTCGACTTCTCTGGTTTCAGGTCCTGTGCATACTGTTGTTGACAAAACATCAGAGAGCCCCTCTCATCTCCAGTCTACTAGAGGAGATTGGAAGGAAACTATGGTGTGACCTTCTACCCGCAATGGTTGCAGCAACACTGAAGAGCTGCTCAAGGTCAAATTTTACGACATTTTTGTGTATTTCTTCGGTGGTCACGAAGAAGAATTTGATCCCTGGAATATTCTTAACCACCCATTGAAATATCTCTTCAGCTGTTGAGATCTGATCCCGTGCAGCGGCCTGCACACTCGCCCTTGTTGCTAGGCATTTAATTGTTCTCCCAACCCCATCACATGGACTTTTGCCATGGCTGGTTGCATGTAACAATAGGTTTGTCTTCATCAGAAAAAAGTTAAACTAGCCAGCTATTTTGAGGTTAGGGAAATTAGCCCGATAGTACGAATTTGCGTCTCCATTAGCCCGAAAACCGTCTGCTCAAGAAATGAAGACGCAACATAAATAGCGAGCGAATTCGTGAACTAGACCAAGATTATCGGGAATATTTCCCGATCAAATTAGAGGGCTATTTGCATCTTCATTACAAAATAGTCAGCTAATTTGACATTGGGTAAATTTCAAAACTGCAAAATAGGAAGATAATTTGAAACTTTCTTCCAATGAAGACACATCTAATAATGTCCAGAGATCTCGCCATCATCATTGTGATTGAAAAGTGATAATTATTTTTATCTTTATTTTGTACAGTTTGGTTTTACAGCATGTTTCCTTGCAAATACATATGAAGAGTTTATTTCCAAAATGCAGTAAGTGCCAAAATGACAAAAATTTAGATAATACCATAGAGCGATAGCCCTGTTCTTCGTACACAAGGTGCAAAAATCCATTTTTAGGAATTCATACAATATGGTGTATTTTTTCATTGTCAAAGTTTGTGTTTTTCCATAAAATGCAATAGGCACCCACATAGAAAGAGTTGATTTACTCAAAATGAGTAAAATGGATATATTGCGTTTTGGAAGCAAACTCTTCATATGACCCAGTTGGAGTCTAAATTCCTTTCCTTTATATGGTTTTTATTTGAATGGGAAATGGTATTGCGGTCTGGTTGATTTTTCAAAATGAAGCTAGCACAGTTGCATTTAGATAGAATGAATACTTATACTGATATACAGTAAGTGAAATTAAATGAGTTTTACAGTTTAGTACCAATAAATTTGAAATGGCACAGATGGTACCCCAGATGGCCAATTTGGAGATTTCTTCCAAATATGCCACTACTGAAACCTCTCTAACTACTCTGCTTCAGTTTATTATCATCAATCTGAGCACAGGTAATGTTTGGATGTTGTGCAATGGTTTGCTAGATGGTTTGGGATCAAAGTGCATAATTCTAGAGGGATATTTACTCTAAAAATGCACAGTTTTGTTATGCGGATATAAAATCTTTCATTTATGCTGTGATTCATCTACATTTACTCTGACCCAGTTATATACTGATGACTTCAGCTTTATAATGTTATTTTGATACCAAGATTATTCAAAAATTGTTGTTTGGCAACAACAAAACCTTAAGACTTGTTTGCAAGAAAAATAGGATAAATTTAAACCCCAAACATAACACTTGTACCCCTTTCCCACGACAAACTGCTTATGCCAGAGATATGCTGCCCCGGGTAAAGCTTTTCCTGCCAGGGGGCTCGATAACTCCAAGTTGTGTTCCCATTATTACTCATTAACCCGGAGTTTCGCTAAGTTCAGGGTGAGCTTGCCTCAGGTTAGTACTTTAACCCTGGTTGCTGGCAGTGTTTATGAACCCTGGGCTAAGTGGTTATTTATTTATTTATTTATTTGCGTTAAACCGGGGCGGCTAAAGAGTAGCAGGAAAGCTTACACTGCGTTACGCCTTGCCATCACCCCCGAGATAACCCAGAGATCTGGTAGTGGGAAAGGGCTATTGGCGTCTTCAGTCCCTAAACATGTATTAACTGTTGTGAAAACGGAATGGGGACATCACTACGTGGCAAATAATTAACTGTCTGAACTCATTCTGAAAGATGATGCTAGAGTCAAAAGTTAAAGCGCATATCCTGGACCAAATTCGTCTTTTTCTGTCTAAAAGGTTGTGCCTTTATACACCAAATCCTAAGGGCTATTTTGCCAAGGGTGGGCTGTGTATAGAACAATTTTTGAAAATTACCAGAAGAGTCTGGAAAAATCCCCAGGGAGTCCTTAGCCATATTGATCCTGATTCCTGATGTCACCTGCGATTCCCCCGTATCCAGGGCGCTGAGAGACCCAATGCCTGCATGGATAATTTTTCCCTCACAGTCTTGTCTTTGGGGAATCTGTGGATACTAACACCATCACGATTGGTGTTACTGCACCCTCCCACAACACACCTCTTGACCATTCCAGCCAAATACTTCAAATGACGCCCAAAATCACAAAAATAAACACCATAAATAATAACGCAACCTACAAGTATATCCACCATCAACAGAATGATCAGCTTCGCCTTTGGGCTGCGGGAACCGCACGTGACGTCAGAGAAAGTCATTTTCCCCGGGAGATTCAAATCGCAAACTTTTTTCGCGCCAGACGAATTCTGCCTAAAAAATACTGATATTAAACCAGGTATATCTGACACTGACCGATGTGTTATATTGGTTAAAATGCGTAAAGTGACTAAAAATCCTACATAGTACCTCAAAATTTGGTGCATTTTACGTTTTAAATCAGCAAGGATATCGAGGGCTGACTGCAATAAACAGTTATGTCCAATATATAACATCTGGACATAACTGTTTATTGCAGTCAGCCCTCAATATGCACTTTAAATGCATTTACTTTGAAAAATCAATAAAATTCATGTGGTGAAACATTAGATAATGTGCTGTTGTATTGTCTTCAATGTAAAACAGATCAAAGATATTTATAAATGACTGATTCCAGTTTTAATTTTCAATTTAACAGACCGTCCCAACTTTTTCTGACTTAGGGTAGCACAAAATTTTGCAAACTTTTTGCTGTGTCAGCTCTGCCACATTTTGAAATGTCTACATGTTTGTTAACATTTTCAATCATCAGCTGCAAACATTATTCAACTTTAACCTCCAAAAATGCTCTAAATTTCTGGATCAACTCATGCGAAAACCAACACGGGTTCTCAGCACTGGTCCTGGGGTCACCCTGTATGCTGGTTTTTGTTACAACAGGAATTAAAATCTATGCCGTGACCATAAATGGCCACTCGGTGGCATAAACCACCGTAAAATAATGAGTTACACCAGAGACCTGAAGATAGTGATCCTGGATGAGAGGGACGTTTCGACCAATCATCAACTTTGTCGATGTGTACTGGTGAGTCTTGGTCCTCAAGCCAACAGTGTTATGAATTTACTTTGTGATAATTGCCCAACAAATGCTTTATGAAGTTCAAGTCAAAATAATTTATTTCTAAGACAGTATAAATGTAAGAACATTATAGAATGCAATGAATGAAAAATTGACTTTATGATTATGATGTATATACAGTCCAGATATGACATATTTTGTGTTTACTAGCCTTGTCTTTGTCTTATATTGAAATTTGTTGGATGATTTGAAACATATGAATATGACAAAATCAGGAAAAATAGAAGAAATTGGGAGAGGGGAAAATACTTTTTTTGCAGCACTGTAGACAGAGGACTGTTTAGCAAGCCAAAAAAAAAAAAAAAAAAAAAAATTATAATCATCAGCTCCGATCTGTCCTCTATCACTGACATAACCTCCAATAGAGTCCACACTATTATTTGAAATCCCTCCATTCTGGATGCTTTGTTTTCTACCAGATGGCCATGCCACAGGATCAGAATCCTACTTGCTTGGTGAAGAGCAGTTTCTATCCCAATGCTGAGCACATTTTTAACTGGGCTCTTTTTTGATGATGGCCGCTTCCAATGCAGTTTCATTTCATTTGTACTTTTAACTCATGTTGTTTTTAGCTCAGAGTTAATTTAGCATTGCATTATTCAGACACATGAGTGTGCAGTCGCCCGCTAATTCAAAAATATAACTCTAGTTTTAGATTCTTTCCAAAAATACTTCCCCATGACATGCAGGATGTGATATACACATTGATTCTTTCTTTCCCAGCACTTAGCATATTTTTTATGCCCTTCTTACTGCTGTAATGGAACCCTATATTATGGTCAGCCGCTCATGAAGTTAGTTTTGCTTTGGAAGCCGCACCGCTGCCCTTAATATAATTATGCTTCCAAATTATATAGTTCTAACTATGACCTGTTTTGTCATAAGCATTTGCATCTGGAACCTTGGTATGTGACTTTTCTGAAAGTGAAAGTACGATCCAGCATAAATTATGGGAACCGCATTACATTCAAGAGAAGACTTTTCCCCACTACACCCTGTGTGTTTGCCAGTTTTCATTTCAAAGAATAGTATGTGTGTTGGAGTGTTAACACCTTCAAGCAAAGGAAAATAAACATACTTTCCAGGACCACATAACACATTCCGTGCTTCAATGCTTCCCTGACTTTTTTTTTTTTTTTCTTGGTATATCCCATTACCAAGTGCATTTCTGTATATCCCATCACACATGCTATAATGCTACGGCATGCCATGGCCTTGTAGATACTACAAAAACTGCACTACTACTGCTACCACAAAATTTCACCATGTGCTTGCGCCAGTTCCAGGTTGTTGGTCAGGGAATGTGTTTGTTTAACCTTCTACTGTCTCATCATGGAGATCCAATGCAGCAAGATAGGCAACACCTGTTGGGTATCAGTTTCGAAGCCTTTGATCAAAGTTTTAATACACTTCAGCCATAATGTGAGAACTGACTTCAGATGTCCTTGAAATATTAAGGAGCATATTTAATCCCAGGAAGGGAAAGAAAAGTTAACGTTCTATTGTGCTTGAAAGGATTTAAAAAAAAAGAGAGATTTCGATACTGTAAAATTAGTCTTTTTTAACATGTAGCTGCTGAAAAGTGGAAGCCAACAGTCATTTAATGAAGATAAATTGCAAATGTGAGTTGCTGTGATATTATTTGTTGAAGCAGTTTATAATAAAATGAGTTAGCCTGACATATGGATATGGAAGAAGGATATGGATGAAGTGGTTTTAAATCCCTCATAGAAATAGGGGGCAGATTTGCCTGCTATGGGGTATAAAAACAGGGTTCATCTCTCTTGCGGCCGGCCCCCCACGCTGCACTCTTTGTGGGGTATGGTATGCAGAGCACTCTATGCCTGACAAGGGGAGAATCTAAAGCTTCATTATGTCAGATGGGCTCTGACAGAATCTCCTCCCTAGCAGCTCATTAATGAACTCAGCTCTATAGCTTTTACTGAACTGCAGCTAGTGTTTAACAAGGGAGGGAATCTGCAGCTTGTGGCTTTGTATTGAGGGTATACATGATGCATTTAATGATCTTATTTCAAATTCTCATTCAGGGTGTATGTTTCTTGGGAAAGACTTGCATCACTGCGCATCACTATGTGTGACACACACACACACACACACACAATCTGTAGTTTTTCAACACCCATATATTATACATTGACACCTTTTGTTTAAAATAAAATATCAAAATGTTAGATTAACCAAAATGACCGTCTTTGGCCATCACTGGTGAGCATATTGATCATATTTTTCCATAAGAACAGTCATTTGTTTCCGAAATGTGATACCCAACACTGCGGTCAAAGTTTCCATGGATGTGCAATGTGTGGGTTCCTTTTTTTTACTCGGGCCGGTAGGCCACGAGTCTAAGTTTCGGCTCCGGATCTTCTTTTTTTTTTTTTTCTCTCGGGGTCGCGATTGTCCTGCTCATGCGCGCGCGCGGTTTCGCGATTGGCCCATAGACATAGGCTACATTGGTGATAGGGCACGCTCATGCGAAGCATCTGTTCCAGGAGCGCATAACACCGGGAAGTTAAATTAGCACGTACACTCCCATTCACTTTCGCCTGCTGTAAAATTACTTTTTCAAAAACACTCGTGTGCGAGTCGGGGTGATTTTGGTATCGCTGTGCAGAGCAACATTTTCTCTCCCTAAATATGTGCTTCTTTGGAGGATGGAAAACGGCACACTTACTAAAGGGAAGATCGAAATGTTACTGGGTGTCAACGTTAAAGTGCGAGCAGAAAAGTTCAGTTAAGGTGACCGAGGCTTTTAATAACCCTCTGATAAGATAATTGCTTCGAAGTTTTCGCCGGTATAAGCAACGCTGATGAATGTCCGTATACGCCATCAAATTACTCTCTGGATTCCTCACTTCATTGTACCCTGATTGAGCATATCTGCCGTTGACCGAATTGTTCATACTGAATCATATGGCTAATGCCAACGTTGTTAAAAGGAAGCGCTTCTTAACTCTGGCTACTCCTTTACTAAGCGTCATCTTTGCCCCTGTCCCATTATAGCACGGCTCTCAAAAAATTATCGCTGCACAGCACGGATCGAGGGGATAGAGAAAGTTTTTTTTCTCCCGATTTCTAACAGCAAAGCCTATCTCCCCTCCTTGTCTTTTGGAACTCTGTATAAACAGACAAAGGGACTTGTCCATTGTTTTAAATATTATGCAGCTAAGAAATTCTGTCCTTGAATGTGAATTACAAGTAGCTAGCTAGTTAGCCACCTTGTTCATTTTTTTGACTGCTTACTCAATGCAGTCCCCACGACGGAAAGGGTACCAAGGTAGCTCGCTGGAGACCGTTATCGATGGCTAGCGTTTGCTTTAGTCAGCGGTCTATTTAAGTCAATGGGACGGCTAATTAGCTAGCTAGCAAGCGATCACGATTTTTTCTATTAAAGTGACAAGTTTGCGTATTTTTCTGCATATGCTACAGCTGTTGACACGTGCACAGACCAATCGCTACACCTATTCCTGTTTTTCTTTGACCGCAAAAACTAACTGGTATTTTTCTTCTTCAAGTGCTACATAGAATCTGGGGGAGAGCTGAATATTGATGGTGTGGTTACATTGCAGTGGGAATTTTCCTTGTAAATTAGATGACATCAGCTGGAGTGTTATTTACATGCGCAAAGTGATCTGTGAAATCTTTCTAATACTAAAAGCAGATCGCTTATGGCAAGCCAGAGCGAGGTCTAATCAGAAACACAAACTATTTATAATTTCATCTGATGGTGCCAGCTATGAGAATGAACTGTCTGTATTCAACAGAATTAGAATTAATGTATCATTGTTGTTTCTTATTTAATTGAATCCTTGATTTTCCAACGGGCCCAACTCCAAGGAACACTCTTTTTCAAGGAAGGGAAAAATGGATTTTTTTTGCCCATATGTTATGATCCATATATTTTAAGTTCATTTCTTTATAAGAGAGTGTCATTAGGATACTTTTGGCTAAAATTACAAGAGAGTTCCACTTTTTGTAATAAGATATGCAGACTTCTGAGTCATTGGAGTTGGGCCTTTTGGAAACTACATGATTCAGTTGAGCCATCAATGTATTATTTGTAGGCAGGCTATATTTGGCATTGTTAACAATGTAACTTAATGGTGGGGCCTATGAGCCATTTCTCACAGCCAACTTCACCCTACTGCAGGTTTATATAAGGGCATGGTTGAAACTGAATAACATTCTGAGTGACATGGGAGTTGTGACACGTGAGACTCAGAAACTCTGTTTACTTGATTTTACTTGTTCTACCCACCCAACTTGGAACACCAATTTTTGGTGTGGAATTTGGACTGTAGACTGTAGAATATATCATTGATGATTGAAACAAAATAAAATCATTTGGAGAAAGAAAGGAAATCCTTTATTGTCATTTCATTAAGAAAAAGGGATCTTCAAAAGAGATGGACTCATCACTTTGAAACTGAACTTCAAAAATGACTGAGGTTGAACTGAAGCTTTTTTTTTTTTTTTGCATTGTATCGGTGTTGTGCATTTTAGTGGACATACTTATTATTTTACGATCAGTAATAATGAATAAACAATTCTTATTCAGATTATGTTGGTGATGTTGAACTGATTGATACTGCTCTTTTACTGCACTGTGCTGCATTGCGCTTTGATTAAACTGCAGTATTACTTTACAATACCGGCAATCGCAGTTTGTCTACCCGCAAGTTCCATTAATCTTCTTCAAATGAATCTGTAGTCCCTGCTTTTATAATTCTTCAGAAATTTTGTTTGTCTTTTCTATTTCATTCATCTTTCAATTCACTTATCTTTTAATTTCATTTTAGTTCTATGTCATCAATATTATGTTGTTTGAAATGTACCTAATCTAATGAGATGACTAAACAAGAAAATGTTATTTACACATTATCTCATTTATGGCTAAATGTGATGTACATATGCTGGCGAACCCTCTATGGTTTAAGTTTCATTTGCTTAGAAAAATTCCCTCTCAGTTGTTTGAAATGGATAGTTTCCTTGTCTATCAGTATGCCTGTGATGCGTGCAGTGAACTCCCTGTTACTTTCAAGATGAACTGCATGTGAACAAAGCCCCCTTTTTGAATAGACTATGCTGTTTGTGAAAAATGAACAACATGCAATCTTTTGGTGACCTCCTTGCATCATTAATTATGATGACTGGTCCTTTTGCCATCGATCTTAACATTGCACATCATCGTAATGCAGAAAGATTACACTAAGCTGATGAACAATGTTCGATATAGCAATTTAGCGCTGAGAGAATTACAGCATTCTTTTATACTAAAAAAAAAACATAAGAAAATTGCTGTGATTACAAACTTTTGAAATATACTATATGACCATTTAAAATTGTAATAAATAACATTTGATGGCCTCCCCCTGTCATGACTGATTTTGAATTTAATGCCCAATTTGACAAGCACTTTTGTTTGCCATTCTTTTTTTTTTTTTTGGACAGACCCGCCTAATCCTATAGCTAAGAGTGGGGTGCTGTTAATGGTCAGCAGTGGCAGTGGAGTTTATTGTGTGGGAATGACAGCATGGTCCCAAGCTTGGCCCCTGAGCTGTCAGGTCCTGCTGCCTCAGCCTGAAGCGGGAACAGCACAGTGGGCCAGCGCACAGCCAGGGGCCGTAAAGCCACCATGCCAACAGACTAGACCCCAAATTCCATTCCCTGTTGTGTAGCAACCAACATCACGCGACCTTTTATTTACCCAAGTGCCACTTTTCAGTGGAGAATGGCAGTAGTACCTCTCAAACAGAAACAACATAAGATGTCCAGGGGTACATAAAACCCTGGCGCATTTGTGAGGAGTGATCATTTGCATTGAGTGTCAGCAAGTATTTTTATGTGCTTTCAGTTTTGTGTGCTATTCTGCCTTTTTGTTCATCCATCTGTAGTGTTCAGCTGAACAAGTGTTGTTCCATCTGGAATTAACTCAGGTTCAAAGTGTCAGGGTAATAGCCACAGAATTCCTGTTCTGGCATACTGGATTATGAATAGCTCTCTCAGATTGGCAACCTCTCGAGCTTATTCTTTGGCAGTTTCTAACTGGTTTGAAGTAACAGTCTCTTCCAGTGAGAGAGAAAAAAAAGGTGGCAACATGTAGTTTTTTAATAGAGACAGGATACAAATCAACTCAGGACCTTTTTCATCTTTTAGTGGATACGCACAGTAACGTTTAGTATGTTTCAAATATGGATATTGTTGCATTGCAAATAATCTTCTCTGCTCACAAAGTCTCATCAAAATGGGTATTAATTTTCCCAGTGGTAAAAATTCCATGTGCAAAATTTGACATCAGCTCAAACTTTTTTCAGGCTGTGGTGGCACTTTTTAAGACTCTGCCCAACCCCCTTTCCAGACAGTCAGTACATTTACATGCCCAGTTAAGTCCAGCAACAGTAATAGCTCAATTAGGCCATTTAATCGGACTACTGTCTTTGTTCCAGTTTACATGCCCTATAGGGGAATCGATTTATTGACCGAAGCATGTCCGTCTTCGCTACGATAGGTGGCAATATGTCCCCTTTCATCTTGTTCGTGTTGGACCTTTTTCTGGTTGACCTAATATGTCACAGAACTAGTTATCGACAAACAAGTTAGCTGGTGGTAAGCCGGTAGCTTGTCGAGTGGTGTGAACATGGACAACTTTACGGCTCAGTACATTTCATACGGGCTGTGCGCTTTGCTTTTCGTACAATTGAGTTGCACGCTATCCCTAATGGTTATGGCGTTAGCCTAAGCTAGACGGCAATGCCACAATGTTCTACTTTGTGCCCCCTCTACTGCCCCGGAGTGGGTTTCTCAGAAGTATACAACTAGCATAGTTCGTCCATTCACAGTCTGTGGTTCCAACTATTTAAGTTAGCATCTGTGCTTTTAGAAAACTCACCCCCGGGCTTCCAGAGCTTGTTGGATGCGAGTGTAGCAGGGTTGGGTGTTTTTTTCCTGAATTTTCCCACTGCAAGGTCACATGTTCCCTTTAAATCCGTGCAATTTCGGTCTGTATAAGTGTTTGCCACGCCTCTGTAGCTCTGTGGTACAGTAGTAGGGGGGCAGGGGGTGTGGCTTAAGCTTTTCCTGTGGTTTAACCCTCCTTGCTAACCTCTCCTCTTTTTACCACTGTCTGAATGCAGAGGTATGCTCCCGTTTTTGAAATTTGTGAATTCTTGTGATATGCTAGTTGCATGGTAAAAATCATTTAATGTTCATTCATATTGTGATTTTTTGTTGCACTGAATGATGCACTAACTACATATCTCATACATTCGCATTATAGCATGATTATTTCACCTTTTCTGACTTCACTGCACACGCTGCAGAAGCACTAACAGACTAACTAGATTAGCTAACTAACTAGTACATCATCTGCTTGTCGATGCTGGTAAACTTTTGTTTAAATGTTCGAATATTGTGTATAATGAACAAATGGGTTGCAATGTATAACTGAAATGTGGTTTACTTGTTTTATTTGGCAGGAGCTGCGACGTGACTTGCTTGCTCCTTGCCTTACTGTATTTTTTATTTTCGTTCCTTTCTGAAACCAGGTATGCCACAATTTTAACATGCGTTCGTTGTTCATCGTTTTTCATATTGCCATTTAAAATATCGTGGGTCATCTCATGCCTCGTTTTACGACTGTCTGAATCCAGAGGGGCTGTGACGCGACTTGCTTGCTCCATGCCTTACGAGGAGCTGTGACGTGACTTGCTTGCTCCGTGCCTTACAGGGAGCTGTGACGCAACTTGCTTGCTCCATGCCTTACGAAAGAGAGCACAATAAATGCAACAAGACCCTTGCTGGTTGTGGCATCTTCCTTTCTCACAACAAAATGCAGAGAGGGAGAGAAAAGTCCCGTAACACAGTTCAGGAGTAAAGACTAGTGGGAGAGAGTCGTTTTTTCAGATGGCGAGTGGAAGGAAAATTTTCGGATGATGTGCAAGTCAGTTGATAAATCAAAGAAATTATGAGCACCCAAGGCGTGACTGTTCAAGCACCAATATCCTTGCATACAAGGATTGCAACTGCTCTGTACAAACTTGCTTTTTCAGCAAAGCACAGAGTTGCTGCTACTCAGTTTAGTGTTTACAGGTCTAAAAGACTTTCGGGTCAAAGCCATGCACAAAAAATTGTGGAGCATGCACAGAGTGCATAGTCCAGTTTGGTTCGATTCAAGCATAGACATGGAGGAATCATGGGACTAATAACTGCATTATCTGGGAGTATTGGTCTGACCATGAGACATTGGATTTAGTATGATTCCAGTTGGACTAACATATTTACAAGCATTTTAAAAGTCCAATTATAGTCGGACTAACCCAATAATTCGATTTTTTTCTAACATCATGTAAAAGCACTCAGTGCTATAAGAAGATTATATTAGTCACTGCCAACCAACAAAGTCAGGCTAAGCTACTATCACCTCCAACTCTAGACGGACCACTCCACTTTACATATCCCTGCCTCACACTCACAAAAACTGCATTTTTCATTTGGAAGCATGTCAAATATAGGTTTTAAAATGCTCCACCTTCTGTTACTCTGTCTCTGCAACAAAATGACAGACAGGGAACCCAGAACTCAGGCGCAGACAGAGAATCAATTTCATAGACTTAGAGAATGTAGGTGAAGTTGTACAGTTCGGTTCGCTAACAATCAGGTGGAATGCAGCACATCGACGAATATACAACAAAAGGTCAGTTGACTGGCAGAAGGTCAAAAGCCAAATGATGTGAATGCCGAACAAAGGAGTAGACAGAATCATAAGTCAAGAACCGGCCAATATCATAACCAGGAATGAACACCACACCCTTGGGACTAAGAAAAACTTGTAAACCGTGGACGAAAAGAAATTGGAACCGGAAAATACTCCTGAAATACAGAAGGCTCGTAAGTAACTCGAGAAAAGCAATAGATTCGCAAACTAAAAGGCAAAGAAAACATTTGTCTCAGCTCTTATCAAATAAAAGTACATGTTCTTCTTGCTCCATTTTTTTTTTTTTTTTGCGAATTTTTGCAATTTATATGCACGGAGTAATCAAACGTCAAAGCTCTGAAATACAAGTCATTAGCACAAGTTCATAAATGCTGCCAAATCATAAATTTTATCCAATCAAAAAATACTTTTTGTGGCAATGTCCCGGATGTTATGATGCAAATTGACACCAAGAAACCAGCTAATCTTTATAAAGTATTTACAAATTAGTCTTGATTATCACTCTTGCTGCAGCCTGATTTTACAAGGAAAGATCAAGGTTCAATATTACCCATCGTTATTAGAACCTAAGCGACAAAATCTGCCACGATGCTGCTCTGTGCGGCTGTTGGTCGCTCCAACAAATCAAGCATTTAAATTCTGTGTGCGATTGAGTGCTTTCCTTCGATGGAAACATATATGGAAGTGCAAGACACTTTTAGTAAGGCAATTGCATATTATTTACATATTTGCATGCGCAAAACCATTAAAACAAACTAATGTGCCATTACAGTAACAGTTTGGGGGTACGCCTACCAAAAGCTTAGTTTGAACCAGACTGTGGAAGTTGTTAAAAGAGTTAGCAACTAGCTACACCCACATTCTGTTACATTCTTCCTGTGTTGCTTGGCTAATCTAGCAGCAAAAGACAATTTGTTATTTATTATCAGAGTTTTAGAGTAGGCCAAGGCTATGAATCCAGGACGCACGTTGATTTCCTTCATCAGCCATTGTAATGTTTCCATATGAATCAAAGACACATATTGATTTCCTTCACAGCCATCGTTTCCATCTTCGCTAATTTCATTCACTTGTGACTGGAGCACGAAGTATTTATAAGCTGCATGGCTACATTCTTTGGTCTGATTCATTACTCCAGGCTCTGACTCAAAAACTTGTTAGCCAATGAGGACACACCCCACAAAAATCCCGCCCGCATGAGAGATTTGTTTCACGATTGCAAACAAAAATTCTGGCAGCGCAAACGAGAAAGTTGGAGGCATAACTACAAATCTGATCAAATCTGATGCAAAAGCAGCAGGGGGAACCATGAACATAAGGACATACATGTATTATCAAACAATTAGAAGACTCATGGTTTACTCAATTACACAAATAATTTGTTTACAAGTTATAAGTTTTACCTTTGAGGTAACTTTTTTGCTTCAGTGAGTTTTATTCTCTCTCAATTTTATTTATTTATTTATTTTGATATCCAAAAAGTTTTGTATGATAATTTTGACACAAATCTGATTCCATGAACATCACAGAGGTCAATATCCAAAGGCCAGGCAATAGGTTGTTCCAATAATCAAATGTGTACAGAGGGCAAAATCTAAGAATCAGAAACCGAGAATTGAAAAAGGTCAAAAACGGGAAATCAGACGAGGAAACCGAAGGCTTGTAGGACACAGAGCAAAGCAACCAAGACAATCCTCTTGTTAAGTCTGACGTAACGCATCATATGATAATGCTGTTTCCGGGTCCAAACATAAAATCACATGCAGTAGGGGAGACTGGGGTCCGATGAGCCATAGGGACCAATGAGCCATATCACTATTTTGCGATCAATCGATGCCAAAGGTGTTTAAAATAGGCAAAATAGTGATATTGCTCATTTATCGCCATGACTCATCAGTCAATGGTCAAATATTTTGCCTATTTTAAGCAGCTCTGTCATCGATTGATCGCAAAATAGTGATATGGCTCATTGGTCCCTATGGCTCTTCAGACCCCAGTCTCCCCTACAGTGTAGACATGGCCAAGCCAGTTACCATGTTCACGCAGGCAAATTTCTTCTCTGAAGTCCCCGAACAGGTCAAAAAGGGATTCATATCCTATAATTCGAACCGTGTGGGTCCCGTGCTCGTGAGAACAAGGGAAATATGGTGGTCAGGAAAGCGGGGCTGAGCCCAAGCCAAATGGATCCTGCGCCCGGAAAGTGAAAGTACAATATTTACTCGGCGAGCACCGATGTAAACGGGCTTGCTAAAAGGCCCACTTGTGAATGTTAGTCTGAGTGAGGGGAATACTGGACCAAGCCAACGTTTCACTGAATTCTTTTTAACTCTCCTTATGAGCTGTATGCATCTGCCCTTCACCTTTTCATCGACTGGCAAGCGATAAAATGACAACTCCGGACGTCTGACTGATGAACGCACATTGGAATACAACGCTGTGGCATATTGCCAGTACAGTGTCAAGCAAGTCTGGACCCGAAAACAGTATTAACACGTGATGCGTTACGCCACGGCTTAACAAGAGGATAGTTACAAGGGAGAATAAATAAATCAAAGATGAATGGGAAAGTGAGACTCAGCTGGGAAGAGAGGCGAGAGAAGAGAATAAAGGAGCGGGTTTGCAAATGAGACACTAATACAATTTACAGGGCAGCAGAGTGGGGAGACGTGATATTCAAAAGAGAAAAGGTAAACATGAACATGAAAACACATGGAAAAAGATAAACATGGAAATGAAACTCAATAATAAAAATAGAACTGAAAGCATAATTAAATATGGACCATTTAACAACACTGACAAGAACATACTTATATAACACTTTTTTCATGCCATACTAACGGAATGAACAGAGACTCAGCGCATACATTATTAAAGGGAGACAACATAACATAAGACAGTTTTACAAGTGATATTTTACATTTTGATTGCTGTCTGCTTTATTTTGCAGTGAAAAGGTTACTTGTGCAGACAGATTACAGTGTAAATAAATTCAAATTGTGCTCAGCTATTGAAAGCAGTGGACCTCTCATCTTTCTTATGTCATCCAAAAACAGTGAAAGCTTTATGAATCTTTGAATATTTGATAAATATTTTGAACTACTTTATGACCTAATAGAGCTAACTATTGTTTATTTGACCCAACTCACTCTCAACATATTTTCCAGAAATGGTTCATATAACCTGTGAATTGTGTACTGGTGATTTGTGGTTACTTCACTGAAATGAATCTTCAGTGGAAACAGCAAAATTGTTTGATCATGATGGGTAGAACACATATACTTGCAAAGCAACCCAAGAAAAAAATTCGTCCCACTCTTCTGTGTAATCTGAGAATATGCTCTCAAACAGGATGAAAGGTTTTCTCCATCTTTACCATAAGCATCAATGGCTCCTGTTTATGTCTGGATTGTATCAGAGAAGATCGACAAATTAGGCTATTTGCATAGGGTACATAATTTTATAGCAGACATTTATACGGGGCACCCCTAAATATGTTTGGCTTTGCGAGCAAATAGTATGCTAAGCTTTGGTTTGAGCATGTTACAACTCTTGAAAACATCAGTGAGCAGATGAGCGTCCTCATGACTACAGCTTTCTTCTCAGTTAAAGTTTCTGGGTGTAATTATTCAGCGGTATTTATTTACAGTTGATGTTTCCAAGATACATCCATAGAATGAGATTGATTTTTTTGTTTCATGAAGTTCTGTATTTTTGGCTGGCCTATGCTGATGAGATTTTTGCCACTCTGGAACAGGCCTTAGCCTGATGTTGAAGCTGATGCCCAGGAGAAAAAAAGGTCACAATGACTGACCTGGTCTATTGGGAGTCAGCATTTCTTGGATTAGAGTCACAGGGTATTTGCCTCTCAAACTCATTTCCATGACCATGACTTGTCTTAATTCTACTAATTGGCTGTGCCTCAGGCAGTGGTGAGATGCATTTTGGGGCCAACGGCATACACTGGCACAGGGAAGAAGGGAACCACAAAATCAACATAAAACGGTGGTATCTAACTGGAAAGTGGCCTAACATAGGGCCTGTCCACACGAGAACTATTTTTTTTGAAAACGCGTAAATATTTTATCGTTTCGGCCTTGCGTCCACACAGAGACAGCGAAAATGCAGCCCGAAAACGGTATTTTTTGAAAATGAGTTCCAGAGTGAGAAAATCTGAAAACGCTACCCCAGTGTTTTCGTGTGGACAACCAAAAGTTTTTTTTTTTTTTTTTTAAACGATAACATGATAGCCCCCATCACAGCCCCCAGGCCAGTGTGTGACGCTGTGTGGCGCTGTAGCGTTTCTATAAAAAAAATACCAAAAACAGAGAAGAAGGTGGCGAGCATGCGCCTTCTTCTCAGTTTTTGGTCTATTTTCGTGGTGCCAAACACAGGCCTGGAAGACTTACTACAGCATTTTGGGTCGTTTTAGGCGTCTCCGAGTGGACGCAGATATTTTTAGAAATGATGCCTTGTGGACGGGAGATTTTTAGAAACGACAAAAAAAAAAAAAGTTTTCGAAAATCTCCATCTCCGTGTGGACAAGGCCATAAAGAGACCATGGAGGTAATATAATAGAACTGGAGAGAGCGAGGAAGTACCGCCCCTATTACTTTCAATGAGAGATGCTAGGCTAGCTACTTCAGCCCAGGAAGTACGGAATTGACTGACGCCATCTATAAAAATGGCGTTCCATGGGTTTCCGGCAGCATTTCATAAGATTGCCAATCTGATTACACGGCACAAATTGCCAAGAAAGTGTGTCGTCTGTGCGGATTGGCAAATGTTTTCGAGGGGAAGTGACGAGCAACGCTCTTAATTCGGAACGCGCACGCACTTTTCACTCTTCGTTGAACTGCTGCAGTCAGAGCAACAGCTGGACAGCCAAACTCGTGCACGAGCTGTCATCAAGCTCTAAGTATCAGTTCTTATTTTACAGGCCCTCTTGAAAACATCGAACAGTTGCATCAGACAAAAAGCAAAATAATGAGGGATTACCGAATACATTTGCTTTTGTTTTCACTTTATTTGGCAAGAAAAAAATGCGCACTTTTCAATTGGTGTCTATGGAGCTGCCGCATCTTTGGCCACAAAATTGCCTCCAGTGGGAAAAGCGGAAGCAGGAAGCTAACATGCTAACTGGCTGAAGCAAAGGTACTTCCTCGTTCTCTCTGGTTGTATTATATATCTCTATGAGAGAGACAAGCAAGCATGAATACATCTTCACCAAATGGTTAAAGCAAGATAAGTGACTGCCTTTTCAGTTCACAGACCACGAGCTTTCGGTGCTAAAACTCTGGTAGATGTGCAGTAATTTTTGCAGTGTAAAACTGTTCTGATTTAACTTTCAGTGTGAGACCATGGCTGGATTTTGTTCATTTTCAGTATGTCAATAGGATTGCTCATACCTGAAATATCAGTTTGAATAAAGTAGTGCAACAGCTGCAACCTCTTTTTTTTTGTTGCAGTTGTGTTTCAAAGCACCCGCAAAATTCCGAGAAACACTGTGTGAACGTGCCACTACGTATTATTTGAAAATAAAATTATTTGGCCCATGGAAGGCTTAATACAGATTCCAGAGAAGTTTAGGAAAAATCTTATGGTGGTACTAGCTTGCACTTGCCAATATTATGCAGAGGTGTCCATCTTTATTGCAGTTGGGCTCATCTCTTATGTTCACCAATGGCCATTTAAAGCAAGGATTTGCCACTTTAAATTGTTGATCGCACCTGTCTTTTGGTGCTGTAATCACCTGTAAGTGCTAAATAAAGAACTGTCAGAATGTGCCTTTCAGCCCTGCCCAGATCAAGGCTTGTATATCCCCTCCACATATTCTCATTCAGGTCACACTCAGTCAGCTGGAATGAGAAGTTTGAGTTCACCTTAATCTGACTCAGTGACTGGCCCTATGATTATTGAGTTCAGCAGCTGGCTTCTACCATGAGTCAACATGTATGAGAGGAAATAATGGCATGGGAACTCAGCAATCTGCATGGAAGCCCCCTGACTGTCTCTCACAGGTGAACATAGGCTAACTCTGTCCCTGAAACAATTCATTATGTACATTTCTACTTGTTCATAAATTTATTTGCATTTTCTTCCAAAAAATACATATACTTGTAATAAATTCTAAATAAAAATGCAGAGAAACAGCTGTGTAGTATATTTTTAGGGGACTGGGTTTGTAACTCAAAAGCTGTGGGTTTCATTTGTTTATGTGTGCGTATGTGCATGCGTAGGCATGTATGTGTATATACGTGTGTGTGTGTGTGTGTGTGTGTGTGTGTGTGTGTGCATTATTATATGCATAAATATTATGAAAGATACTCAAAACATAATAAATAACACAACACTTTACAACATTCCATTGGTAGGGGAACTTCAAAAGGAATATAAGGTCATTCCATATAAAATCAACAAGTGCCTCCTGCTTGACCTCCTTGGAATCAGCTGATTTTTCTAATACAATAACTTCAGTTTATTAAATGAATCCTTGCCAAATTTTACTTTGATCTTGTGAACATTTTTTGAGTTACAGGCACTAAAAAAGTACACGGGGGTAGGTCGAAATTTCTCGGGGCATTTTTTCTAGCATTTTTAAGCCCTCATAAATAACTTAATATGTATCAGAGTTAGCTAAATTAAATTTTCAGAGCTGAAAGACATAGTGGAGCACCGTTAAAAAAAATGCAATTAAATCAAGTGTATGCCCATTCTAGGTGTCACAATCTTAAGCCAAAATCTGGATTATCTTTAACATGATTTGTTGTAACCAACTTCAAGCTTCAATATCATGGGAGCTATGCAAGTTTCAATAACAACACTGCAGCAGTTTAATAACTGTGATATAGTTTAGTAAGAACAAATATTGGAACCATGGATGCGTCACATGCTTTCTAGTAATTCACTAGAGAAAACTTGAAAAAGCGTATGTTAGGAAAACTTTACGGGGCCATATGACCATGTGGGATAGGCTGATGATCAAATCAAGTTATGGTATTGAGAGATATCATTTTGATCTACATTTTGATACCAGGCTCATCTTCTAACCATGATTCCATCTGTGCCAAATAATTTTCACACTCGTGAATGTAGAGCGACATTATTCAGCGAATTCTGAATGATGATTGATTTTTATGTTGTTTCCACTCAATCAATTACAACAAAGCATGAACCCTGACATTATATTTACTTTTGAATTTGTCGTTAAAGCTACTTTATTGACCTTACACAAAAAATCCAGGAGCGAAAAAACAAAGTTTTTTCCCGTATTTGATTTTTAAATGTACGTATACATGCATTACAATTGTTCTTATGTAATCGTACAAAAACATACAGTGAAGCTTCTTCCCCAGAACAAGGATTTACATTAAATGAGAGGACCAAGGAGCGTACAACAAAGCAGATTTAAGACCTGCACTGTTATAAATTGACTGAATTTAACAGTTAAATTAACGCATTGTCTCCTTGTTATTTTAACTGTGAGTAGTGTCCTGCGTGCATTTAACTGTGGTTTACAGTTAACATACACGCAACCACTGTTATAAACCGATTGTAAAATTATAGTTAAAATAACTGGCAAAAAAGGTGCCAGTTTATAACAGTGTGGGTCATGCCTGATTGAGAATTCACAGCAGGCCAGACTTCACCCGAAGCACATTAATTAATCTACAGTGTGCGAGATCCAGGCACTATCATGTAATATTTAATATTTTAATTATGCTGAATGATCAGTGAGTCACAAAATCACAGGATATCTGAAGTAGGAAGCTTTTTTATTAGGCCAGGACCACATAGGGATTCAGGCCCCCCTGACAAAAATACTACTTCAGTCCAATAACCCTTATGTTCTTGTGGACCCACTTCTGTTATTTACCCCATCCGCCTGCCCACCAACCTTCCAGTCAAGGGCCCTTGCATTGCTATCACTTTCCCCTGCACTAGCAATAGGCAGTTGTTTATGGGAATATGATCCACATGGTTTCATACGAGTTTTCATTTAACATGAGGAAGTTAGTCGAGTCGGGAGTCACAGCTATTAATGGTGATTTCTACATGTGCATTAAATGAATACTGGTTGCCAACCCCATATTGTGTTTTGGGTATGAGAGAGTAATGGATGAATGAGAATACCTGAGGTAAATGTTCAGAGGTTCCGAAGGGAACATTGTAATAATCTTGCTGAGCTACTGCTAGGTTTGATTTAAGGAATTGTACTAGGATGCAAACCACTGAAGTTCTCTGTCAATGCATGTAATTTCATGCTTCTTAGGTTACTGTAGGGAAGAGGTGACCTCTTGTGATTGCTGCTGAATGTTAGTGGTATGTGCTGTCTGTAGTGTTGCACAGTCTCGCAACATCTTTTCTCAACAGAATGACGAAGCATGCATAATGTTGGAGGAGAGGGAGCCTTTGGACCTCATTTCTCTGAGCGTGAGATAAGTTTTTGCCCCAGGCTTGTCAAACAGGAAGGAAAACAGTAAATTTTTGGATTCACTCAGTGCTGCATGGCCTTAAACCAATTTAACCATTAAAACGTTTCCTTCTGTCAAAGCTCGGCAGACAGAGGGGATAAAAAGAGTCATGCAGGGAACTAGATAGTAATTGGCACAACATCCAAGTGATATTTCTGAAATCACGAATTATGTTTGACTGGTAATAGTCATAAATAATTGCAAAATATAATATTTAATAATTTATAATAATTGCAGTCTTTTTGGTACGTTAATTTACTATATAAGCGTAAGGCTTCATTATATGAAAAAAATACATATCATGTTATACTATATGATATTTATATATTTTTCAAAATTGCATGTCCAAGTAAAGAGGTCCCTAGCCACAGAAGCACAAATTAGTTAAAAATAAAGTGCATAAATCATATTTGTAATATTTTGTGGTGCAAGGGAATACATGACTCTGCTAAGTGTGTGGTATACCTCTTCTGTAATTAAATTGTGAAACTTTTTTATGATTGTGACGTTTTGTACTTCATGCAGAGTGCAGATGCACTGAGGACAGGAAGTTGAGGACTGGACTCAGGTGCAAGGATGGACTTAGTAATATGTTTAGTGACCAACTGCATGGTTCAAGGCAAAAACGTAGAAATACAAAACAACAAGGAACTGAGGTTCCGAAATATGCTCACTATGAGTAATACAAAGTCTGGGCTATGCACGGTAACATTGTATTACAAATAGACCCCTGGGCATAAGGCTAGAGGCAAGGCCTCACAATGATAACAAAGTCTACGATGCTTGCCGAGCTTCACACTCATAAATGGCAGATCCCATTACTACAAAGTATACATGCAACAGATCTCCAAAATAGAGCAGCTAAATATTATATTAAGATAGCATGATTTTGTTTCCTCCAGTTTCTATATGCTGCAGTTGGAAGCCATGTGTTAGTAAATTAACATTTTCAGTGTTTCCGTTTACAGGACTTTAGTCCTCTAGCCATATGGTGTCACAAGCTTATGGCTCACTGAAATGGTTCAATTAGGAGATAAACCTACAGTTTTTTTCGAACCAGGTATATTTATCGTAGGATAGATACCTGGAAATTTCATTTGAAATCGAGCGCTTGCGCGAGGTTTCAAATGTAAATTTCCAGGTATCTAGCCTACGATAAATACCGAGTGCTCGAAAAAAATGATAGGTTTATCTCCATTCTACCATGACTCTTGTCAACACCCCTACGAAAATATTGGCGTGCTAACTATGACACACAGTTCGATATCACTTTGGCTTGCTAGCTAGGAAGCCAACTAGCTCGCCAACGGGTATGACAGTGTACGCATTGAAAGCAAATTGCAGCCTTTTTAGCTCGCTAGCCAGTTGGCTATGTAGCTAAATACATTGGTGCGCTAGCTATACTATTGCTATTTAGGTAGCCAACTAGCTCGCTAGCGAGTAAGACTGTACGCAAACTTTAGCCTTATTTTGTCAGCGTAATCATGACGAGGTCTTGACCCAGTGCAAGGTAATTTACCGGTGAATAGACACCTGGTGTTAACCAATTAAAATGCAGAATTTGCTGAAGTAAATGGTAGAATTTATACCTCATCAGAGTTAATTCATCAGGCAAATTCAAGTGAGCAGTACATATAACCTGTACATCCATAATTATTTACTGTATAAAATGTCAGAAACATAGCACTGTGCATAATAAAATTTCAACACAATTTCTTCTTTTTTAATTCTGCAAGTTAGCCCGGCAAAAAGGACAGACAGCAGAAAAATAAGTTCAATTGAACTATGTCCTCTAGACGATGGCGAGTAATTAGTGGTTGTGCAGGATGGACGTACATGCCTCCTCTGCCCTTCTTGCTCAGATAATGCCAGCGCACTGATATATAGAATACGCTTGTCAAGTTTTATGACAATATGTTAAGTAATAATTGAGGAGTTGCGCTTCAAAGTTTGAGTCCATACCAAGAAGAAAAACAAGAATAAGAAGAACGGCGATAAGAAGAAAACTGAATAAGTTTTTGGTCCCTTGTCCCAAGGGGCAGAAGCTAATCTTTGCGATACTACTGACATCAAAATTTGCTTTGTACGACATAATGAAGACTACAGTCAAAGAAACATGAATGAAGGAACATTCTTTTATAGTGCTTCTTTCACAGGGAATCGATGCACTTTACAGTGATATAGGGGGATCTCATCTCAACCACCAATAAAGTGTTACCCCCAACTGGATGATGCACAAGAGCCATTTTGAGTGATCACAACACATTAGCTGAGGTGGATGGGGACAGGAAAATTTTTATAGCCAAATAAATCAGGTGATGACTTGCTGGTAAGTTGAAAGAGCTCCCTACCCTTTTCTGAGAGAATCACGGAATCTTTCATGGCCATAGTGAACCACAACCTCAATTTAACATCTCATCAGGAAGGTGTTGTCTCCTTCAGCCTATAGTTCCCATTGCTGCACTAGGGCATGGGAGGTTAATTTGACCAGAGGGAAGACCACCGCTTCCTGGTCCACCGGCATCAATGAGGAAGAGAAAAACTAGACTGCACGCTCTCTATTCTTGGTGCATTCTGCCATGCTATACTGTATAGGCGCCAACTTCCGGTCATGGCAAAACAGATAGTAAACAGCCCTGTTCAGAAATAAATAATCTAAAAAAGTATAAGGTTGCCATAGGGCACTTTTTAAAATAAGGACATACTTATAAGTGAAATGTTTCAGGATAGAACCAATATGATCAAAATCAGGTAAACTGATAATTAAAATATTTATCCATAAATATCAGTAAAACCACAGTTTTAGAGAGAATAAAAAAAACCATTTCTGTGCATTTTTTCACAGCCAACAGCGCAACAGGAACACATCATTTAGACACATAAATTATACCCATCCAAACTGGCTAAAGCACTACATGCTTTCTTTTGCCATGACTGGATGTTAAAGACAACTTACCATGATAAAAGGGGTTTTGCACAGTCTAGGTTTTTCTCTATATCATTGACCAGCACTAATTTCAGCAGTATCTTTGTTTTCCCTGGTGGTCTCCCAAACAAATTCTAGCCAAGCCCAGACCAGCTTAGCTTCTACCAAAGCAGCCTACTAACCTCAAGGTGCGCTATCAGTCTTGCTATTGGCACTGACAGAAACAGGCCTTGCCAGAAATTGTGTGTATAAAAAAAGGAAATAGTCTTCTTTTGTGGCTTCTCCTGAAAAAAAAAAGCAGATCAGAGAAAATGGGTATGCTGGTACTAGGTATTCTGGAATCCATTTATCCTGCATGACAAAGAACTGTACATCTACAGTATCTACCAGCATGGACATCTCATTCCTAACTTCAACAGCATAAACCATTAGCCAGGTTTCAAATTCTGCTTGTCCATGCTCCATGTTGATTGATTATCCGAATGTGCTTATTAATACAATATTACATAATGCTCATACAACTACATTGTACATTTTTTTTTTTTTTTTTTTGCTGTCTAATTACAAATAGCAACAAACAGACTGACCTGATCTAAAACAATATAAAATGACTGAAACCATATTGTGTACCTGAAGCTAGTATTCTTATCAAGAGCCAAAACTATGTGAATACAATCTTCTTTTGGTATCTATTAAGGAAACTGAAGTACCACATATTGAAGAGATACAATGTTGGAAAAAATACTTTTTTTCTCTTTAGCTTTTTTTTGCTTTCTTTTTTCCTCAGTGTAATTAACTATGAGACTATGAGGTATTGATTGTCTGAGGGAATATTTCTTATGTTTCCACCACTCTGGTTATTTCACCACTTTGTAATGTTCAATATACCAGTATTTGGGTTTTTCAGTCTTTAGATACCTCACTGGCGTGGGATATAACTTACTCAGTATAATTATTTGCTGTATATGTACATTCATCAAATGTATTCACTGGACATTTTTTTTGTCAGAAGTTTTTATTCCAGATATCACTTTCTCAATACATAAGATACTGGCAGGCACAGTGTGTCTTGCCTCAGGGAATGAAGTGTTATTTTAACATTTCTATATTTAATCATTGTAAACATACAGCAATGCCTTGTTCTTGTCAGACACTTGATTGGGTTTCAAACCTTTCCTTTAAAAACCCTCATATTTCAGCAAAGGAATGTTTTGAGCAAGATGATGCTGCTTGTTCTTCTAACAATCCTGTCTGCTTGTCACAACAGCTTCCTTCTCTGATACCTAATGTATATCTTATCTTATGATCATGCCCAAGAGGGACTTAGATTCATAATGAGCACATACAAAATTTTAGGCTGCTACTCCAAGGGGTTTCCGAGATATGGCCCCCCCAAAATCGGGGGTCCATTCCCCAAGCGAATCGCGAACGTTAATTTATAGGGATTTTGCAGGCCAATATCTTTGAAACAAATCATAGATATGGGCTGAAAATTGCTATCCAAGGTAATTTGGGTGCAGGCTTTCAGAATCTCTGGTCAAAATTTATCTATCTCTTTTTATTTTCAAGATATTGGCCCCTCAAATATGAAAATTTTTATGGGTGAAAATCAAAAATTCAGTTTTCAAGGGCCCCCTGTGAGGCCAGGATCCCTTACAGAGGCTAAATTTTACTGTATTCCTTCTATTTGAGGACAATTCTGTCTGTACAAGGAAGATTGACTGCACCCAAGGCATAATAGTATAGTTAGGAGACCCTGAAAAGGGTTCTAGCTGAAAAGGTCACTTTTTTGCCAAATTTGGATTGGCAAGTTCACCATGTGGGCAGTTACCCATGGAAATGAAACTTGTTCCACATAAATGTATATATCTTGACTTTATTTGATGAAAATTACAACTTGTTTTTGATGGTATCAAGTAAATAAATAATGGCTTTTAACGGATAATGGGGGATCACTTTTGCACCCACCCATGTGTGCATGACAAGCGGATGCTACACAATGGTGTAGGCTGAGTGAAGTTTCCACCTTATTCCTGTGAAAGAGCCAAGAGTTTTCACAAATGTATTATAAAAACCTGAAGAAATAAGGAATTATTGACCCTTCTGTGTGTACTTCAGCTAAGATTTGTGAGGTAACATCAAGCAAATATTTATGAGGCTCATCTTATTTCTCTCCTCCAATAACTGTGATCCAGCTTCACCAATGAATTATCAGGATGAGAGGCATTCGTGCCAAAGCTCATGACATGATGTTTCTATCTACAGTTCAAACAAGAAACAGGAACCAATGTAGACATGGTTTCCATCTTGTCAGCCAAACATCAAGACCCGCCAGACCCTCATTTTAAATCTTCAAGATCACATGAGAGGATAAGATCCAATAAAATAATGCAGTCCTACATATTTAAACATTGTAAATTGTGATTTTTTTTTGTTTTTTTCTGCCATCATATTACAATCCCCAACCTCCCCCCACCCCTTTGACACAGTGAATTATTTCCTTGCTTACTTTGTTCTTGAAAACATACATTCAATCAAAAAAAAAAAAAAATCTGAAAGATATGAAGATTAACTGTTTACATTGGTTGTTTGACCAATCAAAGTTTTGAGGAACAGTAATGCTAAAACTTTTATGATCTAGATCAGTAATCAGTGCGGAGGCACAGTAAAATCTAGAAGCAACGTTCATTGATAGTAATACGGTTACAGTGGGATGAAGCCTAGAAGAAGAAGGCTGAATTCAGTTGAGGTGCTGTTGGAGAAGCGGGCATTGCCATTCTCCAGTGGCTTTCTGGGATGACTGACAGATGGAGTCCACACTTTGCCAGAGCTGAACTATCCACAGACAGGATGAAGTGGCTTCATTGGAACTTGGTTCCAATCCTGATGACCATAGAAAGCTAGTTCTTAACAAACTGGACAGAGGAACAGACTTGGACAGAGTTAACAAGAACGCAATTCCAATCCTGGACCCTATGCGGGGCTCGGGAGCTTGTTCCTATTTTAAGCTGGAAAGAAGAGCTGACTTGAACTGGGTTAACTTGATCAAGGTCCCAATCCTGGACCCTGAATAGGCTCGGGAGCTTGTTCCAATTAACTATGTAAAGAAGAGGGTTTCCGCAAATCACTAACATTAAAGGTTACCGTTAATTCTCCAAAGACAAAGATTTTCTACTAGGAAATACAGATTGGTTTCAAGCGCAAATTGTGAATTACAATCCAGCAACTTGCAATTCAAAGCAGGGGGTTTAAATACACGTTACAAGTACATCAGGAAGTAACAATGAACCAAGACACAGCAGGGGATAGGGGCACATACAAGACATAAACCAATCAAAGGACACATTATTTTTAATAGAACCACAAGTTGCTGAAAAAACATCCAACATTAAATTTAAATTTATAGAAACAAGGGTGCCTAAGACTTTTTCGCAGTGCAGTAAAATCACCCACGTCGAACGCAAACCCACATGCGGAAAGACTGTGGCATGGGAGGGGGAAAAAAAAACATCCATTAACTCAGTTACTGGTTTCCCCTGGCTGGCCTGGGATGTTGTCTGTGTCCTGTATGAGTGGGTCTTTTCTGGGCTACATGCTGGGAACTGCCATGAGATGCATAATCATACTATAATTAATAGCATAGCTTCACATAAATGTGCTATTCTCACCGCTACCATCCAGGCAAAGGGCTGCAACATTACATCATCCAATATTTAGGCCTGTTGGCCGGCCCAGAGCCTGAGTCGATGTTTTGTTGTTTTCAGAATGAGGGCTGGAAAGAGACACACTTCATTTATTTTTGGATATTTGGATTTTGGATCTCCATTCTAAAGATCATCTCAAGTTATTTTGTGCCACTGAAGGTCTCGCAGTGCTTTTAAGTTCTGCTTCTGCTTCGTCTCCTCTCTGTCTCTGAACACGTGCAAACTCCTAACTTCCAATTTCTATTATTTTATATACATTGTATATTTACATAAGAACACAGACTGCTTAATTCGTGTGAAGTATGGAAAGGCAACATTTGTTTGCATGTCATTCAATGTTAAAAATGGACAAGGAAATCTAGGGTGAAGTTTTACTTGCAAAGAAAGCGTGGGCTACTGTACCCTAAAACACGCTGACCAATACGGCTCCATAATTCCTTACCTTGCTTTATCCGTGTTTGTCGACGTTCAGTTCTTGCAGAAAAGGGAAACCAACATACCAGATCAAGGCTGTTCTTCAACAAATGGTAATACAAAAGAATTTAAGGAACTCATGCCTCTCACCTCTAACCTTTGACCTATCAACCTATCGAGGCTATTTAGTTAAGCACACGCGACGTTCCACTCAAAGGCTTTTATATTGTGCATCAAGTGGCATACAGACAGAGATTATTGTGGTCTTTACAACTGAGGATAAATCCGTTTCTATGTTCTTCGCTGTATTTCATAAGAATACAAATAGAAAATGAAGCAGAAATCTAATGTTGACAATGAGACTCAAAGAATCAGGATTTAAATTGAATTATGCTTGGGTAATTGTTGCAAATTGGGAGGATACTGCTTTATTTTTTAAATTAAAATGACAACTTTAATTCCTCAAGTTTAGTAAAGTACATTAAATTAATTTTCAGAACTCTTCTCATCCACAAATTCCAATAATACTCACACTAACACCAAATTATTTCTGCAATGGAAGAACCAACCCTGACCACTGATGGCTATGAAAATGAATCTGTCTACTGGATTTCATTGGTAAAACATTTTTTATGATGATTGTTTTCTAAATTAAAAAATTTATTGTTTTGCTTCAGCTAATTTTCCCCTATGACCAAGTCACTCATCATGCATTTTGAAGGAAGCCAGTTCCAAACAGAGTAAAACAACTTTTAGGTTCTTTGGCTGTCCTTCGTCAGAGCCTGTAATGAAGAATGAGTGCAGTAGTTCTTGATTCAGGGGCCCACTGGTTACAATACGACTGAGACTGAAAGCTAATAGCAGTTCAGAGTGGTGGGGACTGCCGTGGGTGAGGGTTGTTGTCATGGCAATAGGATCTTTTTAACTGTGATGCATGTTAAATGGTGGGGTTAAAAGCTCCATGAATACAACAGCTGTTCTATTCTCATTGGGTAAAAAAAAAAAAAAAAAAACTGAGTCAATTCAAATCACCAATATTCTTTTCAAAGACTAATAATGAATTTGCCCAGAAAAATTTTAAAAGTAAATAAAAATATACATGCTTCCAAATCATTAGAAAATACAAATAAACATGTTGAGATTTTTTTAAAAATGTTATATGCCCTATTTTTAAAATAGCTTTTTCCCTTTATTTTTCTAAATTCCGTCACTACATTCACAAAAAAGGAGTGCATGTTTAAGAATTCAGGGGCAAAAAAGCCAATTAAGTCTACCAGCTGTGTGAAGTAATCTTCATGCATTCGTTTCCTCACTCCATCTTACCATGACGAGTGAAATGATCAACTGATGAAGTGCTGCAAAAATGTTTCACCTGACACACCTGAATTAAAAGAGGAAAAGACAACATTTTCCTTAACTAGATAGCCTAAGTAGGAGTGAAAATGCTGCTTCATTTTAGTTTGCCTGACCACAAGGAAGGGATACAAAAGTATGAAGCCTGGATTGGGTTTTGGGGGGGAGCAAAGGAGACATGTGACCCTGGCCTGCACACTCCGAGGAATTGGGTTGATTTGCTGCAGCTGCTCCGAGCACCGTACATTCCTCTGCAAACCTGTCTAGTGTTTCACATCCTGCATGCATAAGTCACCCTTCTTAAGATGGCAGTTTGCCTCAAACCTTCCATAAAGCCAGACTCTCTCCATCCTGGCTTATAAGAGTATTCCTCTGTGGGCAATCACTGTTCTTAGACGGCCATACACAACGTGTTTCCTTGGGATTGCCCTGTCACCTCATGTGATTTACTGCATAGCAACAAAAAATACCCCTTTTTTTCTGCCATATGCCAGCTAAATTATCACTATACTACAGTGTATCACAACCTCTGTATCATAGCTGCCTGTTGGGCATCTCTGCTTCTCATGCACATTTTATATGTAGTCGGCCATACTGATAGATCATGTTAAGGGTCGAGTGGTGATCAAGGATAATATTTCCCAGCAACATTGTGATGTTATGATATAGAATACAAACCTGATTCCAGATTCCAACAGGATTATGCTTAAAATGTTTTATGGCTATGGGCCAGTGTTTCTTAAAATGTGCCTTTTAGTTTGATTCAGCATATTTGGAGTAAAAAGCTGACCCCTGCCGGAGCAGGCATTAAAAAAAAAAAACACATTTGTGATGGTAGGAAGGTACGCGTTCGCCCTAAATTTGCATGTGCAAAGACCAAAGAGGAGTACAGGTTGTTTCATTGTTGTATGCGCAGAGTTCCTTGAGGTCGAAAACACTTGTGTGCTTGAATGACCAGCTTTTTCCCTGGATTTGTACCCCATCGAGAATCTTGGGGTTCGACTGACGAGTCTGTCACCAGTTCCCACTTCTGGCCATTATCCACCAACTCTGTGCAGCTCTTGAAGAGGAGTGGGAACATGTCCCCCAAGTCACCATTGACCATTTGGTACTGTCAATGTGACTGAGATGTGTAGAGGTGCAGCAGGCCAACTGCGTACTTATCCGATATTGATCTGTGCAATTGGGACAATAATCTCCATCCCATTTATCATCTACGCCACCGTGAGATTCTTTTTTTACTGCTTCAATCAGTGATTGAAATATATTGCAGTTTGGTCATGCAATCTGTCAACACTCAACTAAAGTACAATGAGTTTCTGAACATGGTCATATTTCTCTAAATCAGAAGTGTTGCGTATATTTTTGTTCAGGGTGCTTCAATGATCAGAGGGGTATTCAAAGTCAAATTTGCCAAGAAAAAAGAGGAAGTGTCCCTTTGTCACTTTCAGACCTTGACATATTCATGGACAAGTCTATTGTGATTACAGGAGTGTCATAGTTGTTGGATACACAACTACTGGATGAAGGTGTACCTTTTCGTAGTACAACCCCAATTCCAAAAATGTTGGGATGCTGTGTAAACTGTAAATAAAAACAGAATGCAATGATTTGGAAATGTCATAAACCCACATTTTATTCTCAATAGAACATAGACAACATATCAGATGTTTAAAGTGAGACATTTCACCATTTCATGAAAAATATTAGCTGATTTTGAATTTGATGGCAGCAACACATCTCAAAAAAGTTGTGAGAGGGGCAACAAAAGGCTAGAAAAGTAAGTGGTACTAATAAAAAACAGCTGGAGGAGCATTTTGCAACTAATTAGGTTAATTGGCAACAGGTCAGTAACATGACTGGGTATAAAAATAGCATGTTAGAGAGGCAGAGTCTCTCAGAAGTAAAGATAGACAGAGATTCACCGATCTGCAAAAAACAGTCTAAAAATTGTTGAACAATTTCAAAAAAATGTTCCATATTGCGAAAACTTTGACTCTACAATTCATAATATCATCAAAAGTTTCAGAGAATCTGGAGAAATCTCTGTGTACAAGGGTCAATATTGGATGATCTTATGATCTTCAGGCCCTCCAGTGGCACTGCATTCAAAAACAGGCATGATTCTGTACTGGAATACAATGCTTCGGCTCAGGAACCCTTCCAAAAATCATTGTCTGTGAACACAGTTTTCCGTGCAATCTACAAATGCAAGCTAAAGCTGTGTCATGCAAAAAAGAAGCCATATGTGAACAAAGCCAAAGTTAATATAAAATGGACTGAAACAGAATGGAAAACTGTTCTGTGGTCAGATGAATCAAAATTTGAAATTCTTTTTGGAAACCACAGACACTGTGTCTTGCGTTCTAAAGAGGAGAGGGACCATCCAGCTTGTTATCAGCGCACAGTTTAAAAGCCTGCATCTCTGATGGTTTTGGGTTGCATTAGTGCCTATGGTGTGAGGAGCTTACATATCTGGAAAGGCATTATTAATGCTGAAAAGCATATAGAGGTTTAACAACAACATATGCTCCCATCCAGAAAACGTCTCTTTCAGGGAAGGTCTTGCATATTTCAGCAAAACAATGCCAAACCGCATACTACATCCATCACAACAGCATGGCTTCGCAGTTGAAGAGTCTGGGTGCTAAACTTGCCTACCTGCACTCCAGACCATTCACAAATAGAAAACATTTGGCGCATTACAAAACAAAAAATCCAGCAAAGAGGACCCAGGATTGTTGAGCAGCTAGAATCCTATATCTGACAAGAAAGGGACAACATTCCTCTCTCAAAACTTCAGCATTTGGTCTCCTCACTTCCCAGACTTTTACAGACTGAATTAAAAGAAGAGGGGATACTAAACAATGGTAAACATGCCCCTCTCCCAACTTTTTTCAGATGTGTTGCTGCCATAAAATTCAAAATGAGCTGATATTTTTCAGGAAATGGTAAAATGTCTCACTTTCAACATCTGATATGTTGTCTATGTTCTATTGTGAATAAAATGTGGGTTTATGAGATTTGCAAATCATTGCATTGTTTTTATTTACGTTTTACACAGCATCCCAACTTTTTTGGAATTGGGGTTGTAAGTATCTTTGAATGCCAATATTGCAGTGTGCATAGGACCCAAATATTTGGAAGCAGCATGGGCCTTGTTCTCTGCTTCTTAATACTGGCTCGCTCCCTACCCCCAATCATAGCCTGTGACTAGGCCTCACTGTTTGATTTATGGCTGTCTTGCTAGAGGGTCAATCAGGCTTTTTCATGGGTTTTTTTTTTTTTTTAAACAGTCTTGATTGACATGAGTAATGAATCCGCAGCCTTTTTTTTTTTTTTTTTTGTTTGCAACATGGTCGATGAATAAAATCAGATGTTAAGTTGCCCAAATGACTGGTTATTTCAACTCTATAGCATACTTTTTTTTTTTCCACCAATAGCGTGCTTAGCCTACTTATTTACTTTGAATCCTAAGCTAATACCAGTTTATTCAGTGATACAATGTTGTAAATATGCTCTCTTTTATAACAGTGTGAATGGTTGTATTTGCGTAGCTGCTGTGCTTTGATTCATGTTTGCTGTAGGATTTAAATCGAGTCCTTTGCCATCATCACTAGAGGGTGTCCTGAGGAATTACAGCCTTAAGCCGCATTTGTTAAGTAAATATTGTAGAGAAGCAAGGTTGCCATTGAAAGTGCTTAGTTGAAAGCATGGATGAAGTGGAATTTGCTTTCATTTCTCTGGAGATATCGTTTTGCACAATCCAATGAGCTATTTGAAAAAAAACTTATCTTGAAAAATACCTTTTAAAAGTCTAAGTTTAATTTCTACATAAAATGCCTCTCTGAATGAAACCCACCATCATAATATGATAAAAAAAATCACAATATATTTAAAAACAAAAGGGTCATTTCATTATGATGCAAGTAAAAAAAAAAATCATACACAAAACAAAATTAACAGTTTAACCCTACATTAAAATGTCTTTGTCAAGGAAATGCAAATACACCCTGGCATAGTGTAGTATTTCAACAACAACAACAACAACAACAACTACTACAACTCATAATAATAACAATAATCATAATCATCATCATCATCATTATCATCAAACATGTTCCCTAGATTTGCTACACACCACACAGGCGATGTCTGTATCTCTCTACTTCATATTCATTATTTACTCCGAAGGCTCATTTGTGCTCAGTTTACAAAGCCACTTAAACTCATGCACCACTTCAACATATTTATGACCTTGGCCCTCTTTTCTTTCCCGAGACACTGTACAGAGATTGTTCTCTAGACCCGGGTATGCCAGCATGCCCTCTGCAATGAAAAGGAACAACATAAAGGAGAAGATGAACGTGTGAACGATGAATAACCTCAAGACAAGGACTGTGCGCAATTTGGCCCATGGCCCTCGGGGTCAGGTTAATGGAGTGAAGCCACAGCCCCCATTGAGTCCATGGGAGACTATTAACTCTAAACAAGTGCCAAGCTTAGGTTCATTATTTTGGCAAAAGGTTTTTGTTGGGGCTCTGTTTGCTCCAATTTATGGCCAGTTCCTCTGCTCTCAGATTGCCTTACCACATATTCCAGGAAGGACAGGATAAAAGAGAGTATGAAGAGAGTGTCTTAGTGTTTCCTCGGAGAGGAAAAAAAACATCTGATGTTGGTCCCACAGAGCAGTGGATGTCCTGAACTATGGTTGAAATTATGTATATTAATGGCAGCCCCACATAACTCTAATGCATTAAAATATCCATGGCCAGATACAATAAGATTTGCGTTCTGATGACGAAGCATGCACAAGCACAAAAAAGTCAGCCAGTCAAAAAATATGGAAGAGGGAAATGCACGCACAATGACAAAAATGCTTTCACGTTCCTGAACCAAACTCAAATGGACTCAAAAGAGGCTTTACTTGAAATGCATGTGGATGTATTCTTATTTTGCTTGTCTAGCTCATCACTTCATGTAGGATTATACTTTTTAATTAAATCATTGTATTTTCATGCTTCTGCCAAAGAAATTATTTAATTTTCAGTCATTAAAATGCCTGATATATAGGAACAAGCAGGTCTCAAATGGGATGCGTCTTACCAAAATTCCCATAATTCTACTCCCAAATGTCCCAAAATAGCAAAATAAATAAGATAAAATATGAGCAGAGCTACTGTATGATGGCCATATAAGGAAATGGAATGTTCAATCACAGCAGTTTTGTGCCAACAAAATTTTTTTATATTCTGATCCCAAATGACTGCGCTCCCAGTTGAATACTTCAAAGAATGGGCTGTTCCCATAGCTGTGCATGGAACCTGTAGATGAAAGTATGTAAATTTAATTCATGCAGCATTGGAAAAACATCACTTTCTTTACTGCTATGCATGTATGTGTGGGCACTTGGAATGTATGGATGCTGCATGATGTGTCAAACACATATCAATAAAAGGCATGTGGCACGTTTTTAAATTTCTTCACGACAAACTCATAAATCGCGAGAATCACCTCATCCTTTGAAATGGCTGAGCGAAGCCTGAGTTTCTCTTCTGGGTCAGTAAAGGCATTGAAGTTTTAATGGCCTGCCACGGCAGATTACACCACACAGCTGTCCCGCCACCGTGGAAATTAAGTTATGCCCCGTGTCAGCAAGTTTTGTGTTTTTCTCCCTCTCCCCCACTTGTTTCTTTCTTTCCAGCTCCCATTTTCTTTGGGAGGAGCAGTAGAGTGGTGCACATCTCAGGGAGGCCCAAGGATAGCCCAGCACTTGTATTCACACGTTAAATAGAGCCGATAGCTAGTGGAAGTCCCAATAGAGGCTTTATCTCCCTATGACTGGGGGAGACCATTCGCCCATCCCCCCTCACCCCAACTCACTGCTTCTGTCTAACTATCAAAACCTCTTTCCACCATGGTCTACTCTAAAAACAACAGAAAACAATAAACACCCCCCTTCCCACTTAACACTCTTGACCATAAAGTCAATGCAGCAGTCTATGGTAGTTGTGCCCCTCCGCTGTCCTCAGTTTGTACAAGCTTTGCTTATATGTGGGCTGGTTTGTTTATGCTGCGGTCAATGGATAAACATGAACCCTCAGTGTGTTAACCTGTACATCCCAGATGGGTCTTACACATAACTCATGTGGTGTGAGCTTCTGAAGCAGGATTTGCGTTTATGAGGTGGGAGGAAAAAAATGCTGAAAAAAGAACATGTATTTCCATTTAGAATTCAGTTAGCTCCACTGGCTAAATCATGCATGGTCAACCTACAATTAAAAAAAAAATGGATGCACTGCTCAAAAGTGGAAATCAAAACAAATTTACCTTTGTCCTATAACTGACCTAAAAAGCTGAACTCCATGAGAATCAAGGATTTAATGTAAAGATTCTGCTGTTCAACTTTACTAAATAAAATCAACTCGGTACACAGGACCATTTTCCAACATATGCATTATATTTCAGGTAAGAACAGTCTGAGAGACTTTGAGTGCATGTTGATGTGAGCCCAGGAGACCCCTCCCCCCCACCATACAGGCCGGCTCAAATCTCCCTCTTGGCTTCTGCTGCAGAGGGGCTTGTCACAACGATCTTCCATGTGCACTGTCATGAGAATTATATGGCGACTGCCTAAAAAAGGAGGTGCCTTCACAGTTCGAAAACAAACTACCAAATATTCATTATCCTGTTTTCTGCAGCCTGACTTCCCCATTTGACCATTAGTCACATGAAACCAATGGTAAATCAGAGGAAAACTGCCCTACTCCCACTTTGGAACTGAAAAGTATTTTTAAAATATTATTTCCATACAGTGAAATGGGTGAAATTAAATTACACACAGTATACCGTTTATGTAAGCATTTATGAGGAAAATGTAATGTGCTTGCATGGCTTACCTACTCACAGAGAGGGTAAATACAATGTGGGAATCAAAGAGTGGGAATTTGTCACAGTGAGATCAGTTTCAAGAGGCTTGTATTCAGAACAAACTGCCCCCCACCCATTCACCTATAAAGCTGGAAAAGTGGTGGAGGGTGTCAGGTGTCTTTTGGGAACAATTTAACCTTTTAGCTTTCTGCTAAGGCCCAGAGTGCCAGAACCAAGCTGCATGAGGTGAATTAAGAACAGGCTTCCCAAGTCAAAGGGAAGTTTTGTTTCCTCAAGTGTTAGATGTGATGAATTCAAGATCATAGCTTGGATCATAGAACTCTAGATATACAACGCTTCACCAAGCAATTTTTTTTTTTTCTGTAGAAGGACCTGTTGCAATGAGAGACTCATCATTTGCAGGTCTCTTTCCACTGAGCAGTTTGTCGCCAACCTGCTGTTGTTTCCTGTTTTAGTTTTCTAAATTTTTTTTGCCAGCCCGACTGTGAGCTCTCCCTCTGCCTCTCATGTCACCACCCTCCTCTGTTGCGCAGAACTCATCAAAAATGTATTTCACGGGGTTCTAGCCAGCCGCGGCGCTCGCGGGGCTCCGCCACGCTGAGATTTCATCCCGCCGCGCTAAGAAAACTCAAAAATAGGGTCCAAGTGTTTGCTTTCTAGGATCAGTAACTTGTTATGATGGTTACTATTAATATAAACAAACTTTTTTGGCCAAAACACGCGCCTTTCTCGAACGACCACACGGCATGGAAGCTGCCTTACTGTAGCTGTGTGAAAATCCGCATGGTCCACATCAGTTGTTTTCTTCCCAAATGCTGTTTCCGCCCAGAGCTGCCGACACTTCGACTTGTCCCAGAAAACTAGCTCCTCTTCAGCTTTTGTCGGGGTATTTCCCGGAACTAGTGTAGCAGGAAACTGCCCTTTTAGCTTAATCTTTGAATTTTAAAGATTTGCGCACATTATCCGTTTCGATGAACAGTTGGAAGCATACGTTCGTTTTCAATGTGTATAATTTACGCCGAATAGGCTACTGATCAGGCACCATTAAAAAACTAAATAGACGTGATCTTTAATATTTCAGTTTAAATTCGGTGAAATTTCATAGCATTTTATCAGAAACTTTTTTTGACCGACTGGGTTCCGGAGGCTACCGAACCGTGACCGAATCACGAAACCATTATTTTCGTGGGTAATTTAATGCAGCAAAAATTGCATGAGCTAGCTAGACAATACTTTGAAAAGGACAGCTCGGATTGACGATGTCATATAAGACATAAAAGCTCGCTGTTGGCCTCTATTAAATATTCAAAATCCCCAGGATGCTACACGCGAATAGCTTACTTTTTGGCTTAGAAGCAAGTGTTGCCCCGTTTCAACCATTCGTGGGGACTATTCTATCCCCACTACTACCTACAGATCTATCCAATAGTGGGCAAGTGCTCGAAATAATTAGCCACTCATAAGGAAATAAGACATTTTCCACAGAAAAGTTCAATTTTGGTCTCAAAATCATAAATTATTCCCATTCAAAAAATAAAGTCTAATTACCAATTATAAAATGTGTGAGCTTTTCTGTTTGTAGCAGAATACTACACAGAATGTCAGGCGCTCGCGTCCAGTGAAGGCTTTTTATTGAACTGAGTATATGAATACCGGTCAGTGCGCCAACATCAGTGGTAATGTCCATGCTCCAGTCTGACCAGCCGATAACGGATATCATCAATCTAACTATAACCCGTAAGATTTTCTTCATACTCAACCAATATGAATGGTTATGGTGTCATTTTAAAGTGTTTTAAAGCACTTTTCAGTGGTGCCAGTTGCACTGGTATTGGCGGAGTTTGAATTTTTTGTTCACATAATCTACATATTGTTTATGCTTGATGCGCGCCAAGAATGGACATTTGGCTCCAGCAGCATTCATGGGTCAGCGATTCTTGCCGGATAATCCCGCTCTGACGTTGAAAAAGTTAAAGTAAGTTGAATATTTAGATTGAATTATGCCTTGATTCAAAGCAGATTATGGAGACTCTTTCTGTAAACACAGATAAAGTTGATTGAGTGAATTCAAACAAGGCAGGTAGCCGACCGGGTTGGGCGATTAATTGATCGCGATCATATTAAGCGCAATTTTAAAAACTCCTGCCAAATGGCTATCAGACGTCAGAGGCCGTTCGAAATGCCTCCAGTGCTTTGAAGTCAGCTAATTACTAGCGAGGTTGGACAACTACCACCACCTTAGCATAATTAGCCTACGTAATCTACTCCTCAGTACTTTGCCGAGCTGAAAATCGAGCAATGCCAACTGACTGAACAAGGCTTCTGTGTTGGATTGAAAGAGTGGCAATAATCTTTAAAAATAAATTCATTTTAATATGGCTCTGTTTTTTAGAAATATAAAAATATAGGCCAACGCAATGTGAAAAGTATTTCATTAAGCGTATCGACCGTGAGATATGATTTAATTTTGTATTACATCAAACCGTCAAATGTAGGCCTAAACCAATAGAAATAATCTGGCAAACGCACACAGGCGAATCTGTGCAGTTTCCTGGTCATTTGAATCTCAAAATGCCACTGCAAGAACAATATAAAAATAAATTGGACCGCCTTCCGACTCAAATTTGCAATTGTGCGAATCAAGTGCTTGATTACCAATTGAGCGAACTAAATAGAACCAAGGTGAGAGCTAATGCTGGTTAGACAGTGATGATTCTGCAAACCTTGATGTTGCCTAGGGCTGTATTTGAATCCCTGTTCTTGAACAGAGAACACTGTTCGTCGCGAATCTAATACCCGATGACATGTTCGCGAACGCGTTCTCGGCGTTCTTGGCCACACCAGAACAACGGGGAACAAACACGGCGGCCACTGGTGAAACTGATGAAATGTAAGCTGATTTTATCCCTCGTATGGTCTATTTTACATAACTTGTAGATTTCGGAACAATTTAATCTATTCACTGATCCATTAGGCCTTGACGTTGACCCAATTCCGGATTGAAAAAATCACTTAAATGCTCACAATTCTTTGCTTTGTGATCTTGGATAGACTATTTGCGAGAACCGCGTTGCCCCTGAAAACCTCGATACCTCTGCCAAACATTCAGTAGCGTGGGTCCACACATATGATTGCAGACACGTACTCATGGTTACCGTTCCCAACTGTTCCGGCATATTCGAATCCTGACTCGTTGCCGAGCTGTTCGGGGAAAAGTCAAGAACAGGGATTCGAATACAGCCAAAGAGGATTGTTAAGCATGTCGCGTCCGGAAGCACTTCATATGGCTTTGATTTTTGGCTGCGGTTTGGTAAAGACCGCATCCATTACCATTCGTAAAGCAAAAAGAGCGCGCTCATTCGCTCGCCCCGATGCGGGAGTTATTATTATTGTGCTAAAAATGATTGCGATCAATTAATTGCCCAGCCCTACGAATGAGCATGGAGGTACTTGCTCTAAAAATAACTATAACGTTACTTAGACTTCATCACTGTCGCATGATAGGATTGTAAAGTCAGTCTCAGCCCGCATGCACATGTTGTGGCGCCAATCTGGTCGGGAATTAGAATTATTTTAAAGATCCACTTTTTCAAGATATTTTGGCTTGTCAGTGTTCCGTGTGTGATGTGACGTTGACATAAAAGCAATGGAGCATGCACTGTTGCAGCTCGATAATAGTTAGTTTTAGCGGCTTAGCCTCTGCATCATCTTGAGTCCTGACCTAGAGTAAATCTTTTAATTAGCGATTTAATGCAGATGTGACATAGTGACACTTTTCATGGAAATGATAAAGAACAGTGAAATAAGATGTTGTTTTCATTAGCAACCGTGTTTTTCTGGCATTTGTGAAGAAATACAATGTGAAAATGAGGTAAAAGTCTATAAAAAATGCAAAACTTTATGAAATGTGAAATCCCGCTTTTGTCGTTGTTAATATGTGTTGTTTGCAAAGCTGTATGGCACAAGAAAAACGACTTCTGAACATGTTGGCTTAGATTGACTTTCCGTATCAGGAAAAACTCATTTGACAAAGGGAGATTCTGGTAAAGGATTTAATGCAAAATACTTAATCAAAACGCACAAAATCACTTCCATTTTATCAAAATGTCCTGGGGGGGCATTCCCCTGGGGGTCTCCCTGGGGGGTTTCACGCGAGTCGTGACTGCTCGAACACTTGAGGAAAAATCCTGGCTAGAACACTGATTTCACCCACATGGGCGTGGTTTTGCAGGATGTAGCAGTGCATGTTTCAGCCCATGACCTGAGTACATGACTTACGTGTGGAAGTGTTTTCTGGCTTGCACAGAATAACTGAAAGGATCCACTAATCAGACAGATTTAGCCATCGGGGCAAGTTAGACTTAACTGACAGTTCAGTTAGAGTTAGAGTACCATCCCCTTGAACAGTCACTCAGATACCTGCCCCTATCTGAAGTAGCCAGTCAGCTTTGGATTTTGTTAGATAGCTTGCGCCAATTTCACTTGCTGGGTGTAGGGGTGTACGTGATACATGACAGCAACAAGTGATATGTTTGCAGAATACCTACAGCACACCTTATATACCCACCAAGCCAGCTCACCACACGTGCCTTATTTTCATTGGCTACGTTCTGCTGAAATCAAAAGTAGGAGGTGGTCATAATAATGTGACTCGATCGTGTATGTAGTCATTATGGGCAAAAGAGTTAGGCATCATATGCAGTCATTATGGGGAAGAGAGTCAAAGCCAAAACTTGCGCTTCATGTGAACTTATTTGAAATAGACTCAGGCCAGGTAGCATCCGCTTTCACATCTTTTTCAGTTCTGTAGCTACTATACTGGTGATTAGATGTGGATTGTAGCTGGCATAGCAAACATTCCCAAACACAGTTTCAGCCCCATGACTTGGGCGCTGGCCAAAAAATGAATGAACTATGGCTGTAGATTGCTATCGACAATAAATGTACAGTTCAAAGAAAGGAAGCAATCGCAAAATCTGAAAATTAGAAGCTGGACTGAGTGGCATAGTATGGGCGAGTTTTTATTTCGAAAGCTTGGAAAATTAGGCAAACTAGATAATGACACACGCTAACAATATGACATCAGTATATTTCATGGATGTCACATATCGTCGGCCTGCTGATAAAACCTCGTATTTTCAAAATGATTAACTTTACAGGAGAGCATAAAATGTTTAATTTTGCTTGTAAGAATGCAGTTGAGCTGTGTTTAGGTAGGATGACTATTTTTCTTCCAAGAATGTATCCAATCAATAAAATTTTGTATTTTGCAATGTCGTGGACATACAGTACGAGTTTTTGTTTCTTATCAAATTCGAGATACGAGGTTTTATCAGCAGGCCGACGATATGAAGACATACTATTCATATTTTCCTATATTTTGCATTGTAACCCTGTTTGGGCTTTGCATATAATGATGCTAGATATCACTATTGTTTTCCAGTGTATTTTCCTCTACAACGTTATGATGGCCAATTTGAGAATTTATCGGCAGTCAGTTTAAGTAATTTGAAAATCTGCAGGGGAAGTCTGATCCCAGTTGCAGCCGGCAGCAGCTATGTATAAGGAGCAAAAATGTAATCCAAGTATCTTCATCAATTGATGATTACAAAAATAATAATCTCGGGTTGTAGTTATAATTAGGAGTGAGGTCTCCTGTAGGTGTAATCTTAGGCAAAGGCAAAGATTGGGTTGATAAACAACTTTATAGGTTACGGTTCAACTAACTTTCCCAATATGCAATGAGACGACCCAGACGAATGCGAGCAGACGGCGCGTGCATCAAGCAGTTTTGTGACTCAGGACATAAGGCGCAGCCCTCGGGAGTCCCACGGGGAGAGGGAGAGAGAGGAATGACTTTGTTTATTTATGAACGAAGTTGGTGCTTCTGGGACCGTCTGGTGGTCAGAAATTGTTTGGTGTAGCATTAAGTCATGAAGCTTGAACCAAAAGAGCTGAAATAATACATCATGTCATTATTTGCTATGCTCAACATTCAGTGAAGATGCAATAAAGAAGCCATGCCCATGATAATACTGCACCACCATTCCTTTTATTGGATTGTCTGTTGAGTTAATTTTATTGTATTATTAGCCTGAGTGCACATGCGTGTGTGAGTGTTTGCATGTACACGTGCTTGTGTATAATACAAGATCTGCATATTTTGAATGCCATGTGGGTTACACTGTGCTAGTATCCCAACCAGGTGACAAATTACACAAATTACGAATACTCAAAATTGACAATTTCAACAATAGTTCTGGGTAAAATATTTAAAAAAATAATTTACAGCTCCAATTCCAAAAAAGTTGAAACATCATGGAAAATGCAAGTAAAATCAATAAGAAATGATCTGAAAAGTCCGTTCAACTTCTACCATATTGAAAACAGTACAACACATTATTTGATGTTTAAACATGTCAATTCAATTGCTTAATGAAAATATACAAAGATTGTAAGTGTGTCCAAAAAAATTGGCACAGTCCATTGTGTGACATCAGCATTTTAATCACACTCATTGAGCATTTGGGCACCAAAAACACCAGTAAGTCAAGTCTAGCAAGCACAGCTTTCCCCATTACTTCATCATGCTGGTCTTAAATTGTGCTGTTGCAAAGGGCTTTCTTTGCCAGACAACTGGCCTCATAATCTGCCATAAATTCTCAATTCCAAGCAGATCAGGACTGCGGACAGGCCAATCTCACACCCACACGCTCTGCATGCTCAGCCAATCACTTTTAATGCACACAAAATGTAGTCTGTCATTGTCTTGTTGGAAAGTGCAGATGTCCCAGGATAACATTGAGATAGCACCATATGTTGCTGCGAAATTCACAGATATCTTTTACATTAATGGCACCCTTACAAATGTGTTGTGTGCTCTAACACAGTGGTTCCCAAACCTGGTCCTGGGGACCCACTGTGTATGCTGGTATTTGCTACAACCACAGCTCAAATCTCAGAATGCGAACGAGTTGTGAATTGCTTTTAATTGCACTATTCTTGTTCATCCTGATTATTTACCCTTTGAGACCACTTCCGAAAATGGCCATGATGGGGACAAAAAAAAAATCATAGTGTGCTATATTGGAAATTACTTATCTAACATAAAAAAGTGGAAATTTGCAATTGATGACATGAAACTATGAATTGGCTTCTACTTGATAAAATTTAGGACACATGGTCACTAAAACTAACTATCAATGGGCAATTAAGAATTTAGAGACAAAGCATATTATAATGAGTCAAACCTGTTAAATGGTTTGAGGAAAGAACTTAAACACCTGCAATCAGAACCCTAATCAGCAGCTTCTTGATTGATCACAATCTTGCATTTGATCACATAAAAACATATCGCCACCTTCACTTGGCTTGCTTATTTGGAATACATAAAAATAAAAATATCAAAATTGGGCTTTGAAACATCATGGAATGCATAGCCATTTCTGTCATAATGTGGTTTAAGGGGTAAAATGTCCTCTCATCTGAAAAGCAACTAATTAAAAAATGGCTTGTTAAAATTCTGGGATCGTAATTCTGGTTGGAACAAAAACCAGCATACACAGTGGGTCCCCAGGACCGACTTTGGGAACCACTGCTCTAACATACCCTCATACTACGACAAATGCTGGCTTTTGGATCCAACACTGATATTAGTGTGGGTAATCTTGTCATCTTTAGTCCAGAAAACACAACAGCTGTTTTTTTTTTTTTTTTTTTTTTTTTTTCCCTAAGACTACTTGAAATCTTGACTCATGGGAGCACAAAACACACTTTCACTGTGTGCTGTCCATCTCAGATGACAGCGAGTCCAGAGAAGTTGGCGGTGCTTTTAGACAGTCTTTGCATAGTGAAGCTTTAACTTCTATCTGTGGATACAGTGCCAAATGGTGTTGACTGACAAGGTTTACCTATGTATTTCCAAGCCCATGTCATGATATCCGTTAGTCGTACAGCAGTTCTTAAGACTGCAACATCTGAGGGATCAGAGATCACACACATTGAGGTGGTTTTCGGCCTTTCCCTTCACACAAAGATTCCTCCCATTTTTGTAATTGTGTGCAGGACTAGGAAAAGGGGTCACTTGGGTCATTTTATGAAAATTGAGATTTTCCAACTAAATCAAAGAGTGGTCCAAGTTTTTCATTTTGAGAAAAAAATTGGGTGAATTTGTGCACAGCAAAGTGTTGTAAATTGACAGTACAGTAGTGCTGGGATATCACTATCACTGGGATATCACTGAGATACCCTGTTAATCTCAGAATGGAAAAAAATCCCAAGTGACCCCTTTTCCTAGTCCTGCACACAATCACAGTATGTACTATAGAGGGTAAAATGCCCAAAATCCTACTGCTTTGTTTTGGGCAATGTTGTTCTTGATGGATGGATTACATGATGAATTATATGCTTGAACATCTGTTGGCAAATTGGTGAGCCTTGACCCATCTTTGCTCCTGAGGGATTAGGCCTTTATTGTAGGCGACTTTCATACTAGAACACAATTAGCATACCTGCATAACACCACCTGTTTCACGTCACACTATTACCAGCTGCAAAGCAACAGCTGGTATTGTTTTCAGTTGAGTATGTGTGTTTTGTGTGTGTGTGCACAAGTGAGCGTGCATGCTTGTGTGTCAGATTTGAGTCCTTTTACACTGGAAACATCCCAGAATAAATGTTACATGTCATCTTGAGTATCATGCTGAGTGTTGGTTTGTCTGTCTGTGTCCGCCCATTTCTTAACTTTTGATCTCAACACTGAAAATTGATGAAACTTGGTAAGTATTTGGCTTGAGTGAATATCTAGTTTGGGATTGAAAATAGGGGCTGTAGGTTCATGGCTTGGGGTATAAATGAAGGGGGCGCGTCTAATGTGATTCCCAACACCAGTTGGTCCCTAGTTGCAACTTGTCACATCATTACTAGTATACTAAATTGCCCCTGCACGCCATTTTTGGAGTCTATTGCAGTCATCAGATTTGATACAAGTGTATATGTTCAGTAAAGGATTGAATACACAAACATTAAATACGGTGTTGTTGCTATATATCATGATATTGAGTGAATGGACTTTTCAAAAGACTCCTTGATTTTATTTGCGTTTTCCACAATGTTCCATCTTTTTCAGAATTGGGGTTGTACATAAATCTTACAGTAAACAAAAATACATTATGAAATCACACCCATAGGCTCCTACAAACAGCCCACGTTTAAATTTTTGGTCTCATTCTTTTAAGTGCTGTATCTCATTGCTTTATTCTGCACTGATCATCCTCCATTATTTTTGCTGTTATTTTACCATTTGACCATCCTGTACCTCATGCCCCACTTTTTTAAGCTACCATGTGCTTGTTTTAATGAGGTTTTCCCCCTGCTGAGCTGTCTTAGGAATTTCCATATTTGAGCATGGAAAACCGTTTAAAGCAGAGCCCCAAGTGCCAGGAGTTAATTGAAAACATTTCAGGAGAAAGTAGAATTTGGGGCTGGAGCGGTTTCCCTTCACTCACTACTGCAAACAATAATGCACAAACCCTGCGTTTATTAACAGGGAAATCTTTAAGTGGCAATGAATTATTTGATCGACACAAATAAAGCACCATATACACAAGTTGATGACATATTTGCATGTCTAGAAAATGTATACAACAGATTGAAAGTTATTTTTTAATTCTAAAATTTTTTGCCTCTTAGTAATCAGGTCAGTTTTTGTAAGATCAGTTGCTTTAGAGCAATGTTCGCAGCATTAGTCATGAGTTTCACCACAAAGGCAAAGAAATTGTTTGAGTTTCATTTTAAATGGATAGCAAAATGTATGCGCTTGTAGCCCACGTAGAGTGTATGTACGTGTGCGTAAAGTACTTTCATATCGGATAGTAACAGGCACAAACTGTGTAGAAAGTAAAGTGAGCAGAAAATACCCCCCTCCATTCAAAGAGGGGGCCTTACAATACTAGGAGACCATATACAATGCATAGACTAAGAGCCAGCAGATCGTTCCCACATCCTACCCCGCAGCTTCTCTCAGAAGAGGTGTCAGTGAGCCTGAAAGGATGAAGTGCCTCCACATTGTGTGGCTGAACTATTATGTGCTTAACATTTCCATGACAGAAGTGCCACTCGACTTCTCCCTGATTAATTCAGCTCAAGGGCCTTTGTCCATCCTCTAATAAAACATTGCTGCAATCATTGATTTTGAGTCCCTGATGATAAGAGTGGGAGAGCATGCTCCATTTATGAGGATCCCCACCCTCACAAAATATTTGCTGCGCAACAGCTTATATTAAAACAAAAATAACTAGATCTACTTATTTGCTTTATGAATTTTAGCTATGCAAGTTGCATTCTTTTCAATGGCCCAATTCTCGACCGATTCCATGGCCTTGAAAGATCACCTTTCTTAATTACATAACATTCACTTATTCTTGATCATGCAAGAATGCCCAGGTCAATGTGTAGTTTGCTGATACATGATACTTTCTGCCTTTTAAGTCACTGACGGATGAATCTTATTCTACTTGTCATCAGTGTCAGTGCAATGGATCCGCCTATTGAGTGGCAGCTTTGTACATCAAAATTTACTTTTAACATGGCTTCTACTTCACTTTCAGAGAAAAATAAACTAGAATGAGAAATGGGTTGGAGCCAACAGAAATACAATAAATTAGTCTTACAGCACTTAACTGAGGTGTCTAAGTAAATAAGCGCATCAAAACATGAAGACAAGACTGTGATATCGCTTTGATTAATCAAATATAGAATGGCATGAGTCTTCCTTTACCTAGTCCTATCCAAGTAGCCCTGAGAATAAACCCAAGTATGAAAAGTGTCCACATTATGGAATAGAAAAATTGCCTGATTGTTCATTTTACATCAGTATATTTACATACAACTCGTGCCCAGACAGAATGGTTCACATTTACATCACTGTGGCAAGCCATATTTTGTTCATTTACTCCATGTTCCATTGCTTTTAATTATTAACCTAACCCAATTTATAATGTGTCTTGGGAAAATAAAAGTTCTCAATTATCATTTTACAATGCATTTTGTTTCACACCTTCAGCAAGTATTGGTATGTGAAAAGGTCAAGTTCATAAGAAGCCATTTGTGCTCACGCATCAAACCCCCTTCTACAGTAATGACTGGCACAAAAACTGATTGTAAAGTTGAACTTTTTTTCCCCAAACTTAAGAAACTATTTATGTTGAGAGATTATTGAAATTGAATAAGTAAGTCTAGTTTGCATCACTAAAACTGCCCTAAATGTTTTATGCATTACACATATACTACAGCGTACTTAGAAATTTCTAGTTAGATAATGTTCTTTTATAAAAATCACCATCATAACATTACCTGATAAACAGTTCATAAGTTACAGCACAGTTGTATTATGAGCATTTTTTTCCTGATAAAATAACTTCCTTTTTGTGACTCAATGTTTTTTTTCCCCATAAGGATTTAATTGGCTATTATAATTATTAAAATTATGAAAAAATATTCTCTCATGTCAGAGGGTAGTGTGGTGGACATCTGCAGTTCTGGCTTCTATACACAAAATTTACACATCTCATGATAGAAATACAAATTTCTTGACAAAAAACGTGCTGCTCATTTGAATTCCCTGAAGGCACATAAAAAGTAGTAGGAGACAATGGTGTACAGGCAATATACAGCTTTTAGAATGTGGCACTGTTCAGTCTCAGATAACAAACAAGTTCTGTTCTTTCCCCATTATGCACCATGTTTCCAGCTTTGAACCTTAATGTAAAGGTTGTCATTTCTAGTACTTCATAAACTAAGCATATGACAAATGTATGCACTTCCAACAAGCGGTATTATTTGAAAGTAACAGATACCAGTTTTTCAGTTTGGGCCCTGCAAGACTGATGACAAGAGTTTAATATTGCTTCCATTTCATCAATACATCTATTTATTATTACAACTGGCAGAGTACAGCTGAATACTCATAAACAAAAGCTTGCAACGTGTGCTTCCTTTAAATTCATAAAAAAAAAGTAACTGCTTCCCTGGGAAACCATAATAAAAACAAAAAATGTAATTCTCTTTGGAGACAAAACTTTGATCTGCTATTGCACAGCTTGATGACAAAAAGTTTACGAATGTCAAATATCCCGATGGTCGATGATAAACAAAATGATTATGGCTGGGAGGCTAGAACAAAAATAGATGCCCCCACGGTCAAAACATTCAGAGGGCTGCTACAACTACCTGTATTTTCCTCGTACATGGGGTATTCCGAGGCCATGTAATCATCCTCATCATCTACCTCCGAATCAGAAAATCCGCTGCCGACATATTTATCAGGAGAGTCAAAGCAAAGAGTTTTCATGCTTACTTTAACATACTCGCATATTGTCCTTTCTGTTCCGTCACAGACACAAGTATCCAAGAGTTCCGCTTTAGGTATGCTGCGCATGTTGAAAATCACATTCCGACATGCATCCGTACATCTTAACCCACTGAGGAGTTTACCACAGTGAATTAAATAATCGCGCATAGCGCCGCTACATTGCGTGTCTTTTGAGCACTGGCGTCGAGCATCAGTGCAGCCCATGATTCTTGTCTTAGGCAAGCAGGGCTCGATCGCCCGCTTCGTACTTCTGCAGACCGGATCCGAGGCGCAGTCACAGTCCTCCAGAAATGGTCCATTTTTAGTTTGATTGAGCTGAATAAGCGATGAAATACAGTGGCTGGGACACTTCCTTTTCTCTCCCATTATTACCTGAGCACATGCGTGCATATACTGCTCATAAGCATAGTGGCATGCAGGTTCTCCTTGACACTTCATGATCGCCTGCCAACAAATAAATCGGCGACCATGTGATGGAGAGGCACCGGATAAGTAGCCAAAAAATATAAATAGGCACCAGAATTGCCAAATCAATTTGAAACAGGACTGTAGAGCACTACCAAAAATTGCCATAGTGATGGCCGAAGAGATGAGGTAAATTGTACTGAAGACTTCAACATAAGTCTGTCACATTTCTCTTCACCCAGCCACAAAAAAATCCAGAAGTCTCACAAGTGATGTAGAAGTATACATACTCTGGGGATCCAAGGAGTACGATGGGTATTGTTGCTGCGCGACTTGGATCCTTGTTCCGCAGGCTCCAAGTCGGCTAACAGAGCGCTGATGTAGCAAGTTAGCAGCAGTGTTTCGTTACTAAGTCACACGGGCTATAAGCTTCCCATCACTATAAACTTTGAAAAGTGCAATCCAAGCGACTTTGATAGCGTCACAAGCATAATTTCTGGCAGTAGGACAACTCCAGTCCTCACATTTATTTCGGTATGTCAGTCACTCCCTGCTCTGGGGCAGACAGAGCTCCTTGTGCCGCTATGTTGTAGTGTTTCCAATGCGGGCACAAATCCGACGTAATCCTCAACTTCAAGCAAATAATAAAAAAAAAAAAAAAAAAACGTATCGCCGCGTCAATTCGTTATTGCGTGTCCCATTCGCAGCATAATATGTAACATCTCTAATTTCTAAACAGATTGTAAATCTCCGAGGCAACGCACCACCATCCAGGACAAATGAGTTCGCTCTCTCGAACGCACAAAATTTCTTCCACCCTGACTGAACCCCCAAAAAGAAACGTTACCATCCCCTCATTGGCTCAACGATTGTTATAAATTCTACGTTGCCAAGGGCGGGAGTTAAGGGGTAGGGTGGAGCCAAACTTTGGAATTTGGTGGGAAGAGTAGGTGCACACGAGGGAGGGGGAAAAATCAATCAGATGCACGACATTATGCGTACTGCTTTCACTAATGAACTAGGATTTTCGTATGCTTTGGCTTACATGTCTGGAATAATAATAATAATAATAATAATAATAATAATAAAATTTATTTATTTATAATATTATTATTATTAATAAATAATAATAATAATAATTAATAAATCATCCCCTGGGGGGAAAAAAATGCAATCACCACCAGTGGCGGGCGATGGACGGGAAACTGGGGGTGGGGGGCGGCGGAAAACATCCCTTGAAACGGATGAGATTAGTGACCCTATTTCAATCATTGTTCTGGGTCAACATGTTAGTTTCCCTTAAATTGAAATGTTTAGGCGAGTGAATAATAAATTCTTTAAAATGTTTAATTCACATGCCCTAATAGCCAACTCTTCACGAAAAAACCACTGTGGATTTTCCGCGTTAAATTTTGTCACATCCTAAGCAAGTCGTCAAACATGTGCGTAATGATTGTTTAATTGAAAAAGATTGAAATGCGTTTTTTTGCATTCAACTGGTGCGTTTGATTTCTCGTCTTAACGAAGACAATTAGCTGCACCTGAGAGGGGAGAGTTCAAGAGTCTTTTACCAGAGAAATTGACTGAAAACAAATCAAGACTAATAAGCAGTTTAAAGACATGTACATCACCCTCCTTGTTCTCTGTCCACCGCCCTCCACTGATCACCACACAAAGAGGATGTTCATCCAGCTTTTTTACTTCGTAGCAGATCACTGATATAACACAAATTTTGTTTATTTTTTTTATTAGGTCGACATTCAGGCTTCATGAAATGCACCTCAGACCAGTGATTCTCAAACTCGGTCCTGGGGCCCCCCTGTGTATGCTGGTTTTCGCTCCAAGCACATGCTGTTGATTTGTCCTATTTATCTGAATTTTATGTTTAAAGCAGTTATTTGCCATATTCAGCCATATTTTGACAGACATGTCCGTGCATGCCATGATGACGAAAAGACCCTTGAACATTTTTTTTTTCTATATTGTCAGGATTTTCAGGTACCAATGTTTGTAAAACATCAAATTAGACACTGAGAAAATCAGTCAGCACCGAATTAGGCTGCTGAACACAGGCGTTTGGAGTTCTTTAAAAACAATTTGCCTGAACTTAATAACATAAACATGATTCAAAACAGGTGTCACTATTATTTGTTTGTCTTATAAATTGTTAGTTTTCCCAACCATGTGTCCAAAGTTTCATCAATAAGGAACCTGATGATTGTTACTTTGATTTTTTTTTTTCCCTCTGCAGTTGGTTCAAATATACTCTATCAAAATGACCGCTTGAAGAAAACAAGTGAATTTTCCCATTCTTTTATGATATGGGGTTGCATATCAGGTAAAGGACCCCAGGAGATGGCAGTCATTACCTCAACAGTCAATGCACAGGTGATTATTGAAATTTTGGGCCATTTTCTGATTCCATCCACAGAAAATAGGTTTGGTGATGAAGTCATTTTTCTGGGTGACAATGTTTCTCGGCACAAAGCAAAGAGTGTAAGAGCTTTTCTTCAGGAAAGCCATGTCAACTCAATGACATGGCTAGCAAACAGTCTGGATCTCAACTCAATTGAAAATTCATAGTGGAATTATAAAAAATGGGCCATAACATGGCCCATTCTTCAAAGCTGATCTGTCAACCGCTAGTTGTTTTTATTTGTGAAGTCCATGCATCAAAGAATTTGAGCCATTATAAATGCCTAAGGAGGAGCAACAAAGTTCAAATTCTGATTCTTAGTTGTTAATTCCATAATTTTTCCTCAACATTGTGTGATTCCATTTTTTTCCCTCTACTTGATTATGAAAAATATATTCCATTAATTAAAATAATTTTGTTTTTTTCAAAGGTGTGTTTCATGAAGCCTGAATGTTAAGCTAATAAACAAAAATGATTCTGTATCATATCTGCAATTTGTTTATTTGCCATGAAGTAAAAAAAAGTTTGATAAACATCCCCTAAGTTCAGTGAGTCCATGACTTTGGCAAGATGTTGTAGTTCTGTTGAAAAATATGTTTTTTCAAAAGGGTCACAGATGAAACTCCTTGGAGCATCCAAAATGTGAAAAATATGCGTATGTCTTAATTCGGCACTGAACTGCAAAAAATTAGATTAGTATGACTAAAAATCATTAAACTGATCCGAATCCAATTAATTAACTGAATGTACCATCGTAGCTTAAACCATCTTGAATGTGATTGAGAACTTACCCGCCATTGAAAATTCTGTTATGTGCTCTAGCTTCCATCTTAAACAGCCTCTGCTGTAAAATAGGGTGGACAGTTCAGTGCCCTTGAAAAACAATGCTAAAGAAAACTAGACACTTCCTGCCCTCTGAAATCTACCAGTTTCTGTTGCTGACACCATGTAGTTTTGAGTATTGAAAATGATTCTTTCTGGTTTGATGGTCTCATATTTCATCCAAAAGAAAGATAAATAAATAAATAAAAATTGTACTTCGCGCCTTGTTGGAAAGTATATTCGGAGCCAAATGTCGGTTTCGATTATATGATACAGCCAATGTCTCCGCCAACTGAGTAAGTGCCCACTAAAATTATGACAGACAGACAGGATGATGAGTTCCCTTTAGTCATGCATATACTTTTGTGCTTTTGAGACTCTGGGCCTGCCTAAGTAAAATGATCTTGAGCAAGTTCACACATGAATGCACTCCGCAAGTTTTTTTTTTTTTTTTTTTTTTTTTCAAAGAAAAAAGTTGATAAAGTGGCTAGAGGGGCAAGTTAGGTGGGTACAAAGGGGTTTGTGTTCTGAGAACCATTCTCCTTTCAGGAATTCACCTTTAGGCCAGTCATTGAGACCTCTCTAAGCACAATGCAGTCAATGTCGGTCATAGATGAGCAAAACAGGCATTATTGACAGCTTCCTGACATCACACATCTGAGATGATGGATGTCAGGAAATACTACCCACCTGCAGGGAGTTTGGAGAACCATTTCACACACTCTAGAACAAACAGATTTCACAATGGTCATGATCTGCGTTTATGGGCAACAAGGTACCTTGATGCTCTCATATACTGGAAAGGCAATTGACTGCTCCTTAAATATCTGTTATTATGTATTCACAACTGAACCATGGCCAGATTTGTTAAGCACACACTGTATTCAATGACTTCAGTGGCAGGGAAAGTGAGGGAAACATCTTTATAGAATTTTTTTTTGGTATTTTACATGTTATGAAGAGGATATTTTTTGCTTGTGTGTTCTTGTGCACCTGGCCAGAAAAATTGATTCAATTTGACTTAATTCCATATTTGTTTCCAGTGAGAGGTAATGCTCTAACCCATTTAGCAGACATATTAGATAATTCTTTTTTTTTTTTTTTTTTTTTTTTTTTTAATAATAATGACTGCTTTTGACCAAACAGAACAATGTTGATGTGTACTAGCTAGTGTTCTGCTCATTGTTCAGCTGAATCATGATACTGGTGCTTGTGCGTTTTGAAGCAGTAAAAAAAAAAAAAAAAGCTGATATGTAGCTTAGCCTGAAGATTCTGAATTTCCGTCAATGAGCATGACTTATCAGCTTTTTTTTTATGCCAAACACAGATGAGAACATTAAAGTTTGCATTGCTCTTGATTCACAAAGGATCCTTATGGTGACTTGGGATAGTGTGGGCTGGTGCCAGAGGAAGTATCTAACTACAGGAAATGAGCACAGAGAAACAATCCATTTTTTCCTCTACTGGGCTTTTGAAAGTTGATAATGCAATCTAGTTATGTATTTCGGTCCATCTCCTCCAGTCCTCCACTTAAAGGCTTGATTAACCTTTTAATGTCCTCACTAACAAAAAAGCAATGGAAAATACTGGTTTTCCTTACGAAACAGCCAATACAGAACATTAAATCGGTTTAGAACGTATTTATGCTTAGAAATCTTTCGGTTTGATGACTGCACTATTTGAAAAAAAAAAAAAAAAAAAAACCCTATTGCTGGGGTATAGTTGGGAGATGAAGATACTTTTATTACATAGATTGATTTCAGTTCAGAGGTATACCTTCTTTACTTACAGAGGTACTCTGGAGCGCAGAGTAATACTGAAATACAGCAGCGTCTTACCTATTCCTGGCTGGGACTGTGTCCTCAGTGAGGCTGTAAGCTGTGTCTGTCACTAATAACTGAGAGCGAATGGGAAAGAACAGTATATCAAGCACTTTGGAAATATGTTCTCAACGGACATTGAGGCAGCAGCTGTTATAACACTTTCATTGCTACCTCTCCATTCAGCATACCATGTGCATATTTATACAGGCCTATGAGCCTTCCATGCCGTAGCAGTTAAACAAACACCACCACGTGCATATGGGCAAGCCAATAAAGACTTGGCCCAATGCAGAAATGTGACCTCATGCTCCCCAGCATTGGTCAGACAACAAGAAAATCAGTTATGTTGGTATCCTATTGCCATTCACTAACAGAATAATAATATCCTGTGGATTAAGTATACAGGGCAGCATTATGTCAACATCAACTAAAACCTAAACGAATCAATGTTTACATTAAACGTAGGGATCAAGAGGTTGCTTTTTAAAAAATTTTTTGCCCAGGGATGGGTTTTCACACATTTGTAATTATTTGAACTCCTTTAAACAGAAAGTTAAAGTTAATTAAGTAAAAATATTAGTCTAAAAAAGATGGCAAAACAATCACTTCAGCTCGCAAATAATAGAAAATTCTCTCCCATGACATTTTTTGCACTTCCAGCACCATATTACCCATATAAGAAAGCAGTTAGGATGACACGTGTCAGCTGTAAGAGACCACAGAGTAAGTCACAAGACTCATAATTCTTGACCACAGCTCCAGTGAAATTTTCACATCAGCGTGTGCTTGAGCCCAAGGCTGCAGATCTGGCAAGGCTTCAGATTCCCAATAATAATTAGGAAGTTTACAGCCAAAGAAAGCAAGTGCAAAGGCAAGAAACCGATAAATCATCCCAGCTCACATTCCAGAACCATGGACATAGAGGGCTAAGGGCAAAACAGACATACTGCATAATTAATGTAGAAAAGAATCTAGGGGAAAATCATATGTCTCTTTGCGATAAGTTCTTAATTTAAATGCTGCAACATTATCATCACTCCCTCTATCCACTTGCAAAAAGATTTTGATCATTACTTTTTGCAGTTTATGTGGATACAACATGACAATGCGGAGGTCACTAATCAGTCATTTGTTTCTATGCAGGCAGGCAGTTTTCTGATTTTAGGTCAGAGTTATGGTGAAACTTTGTAAATGGTTTGATAACTAATATTTTCCTGATTGTAGTATCAAGCCAGATTCACATATGTATGAATTTTTGTTTTCCCATCATAACAGTAGTTTTTATATTTGTTGATTTGTATTCCATTTTGTTTTTTGTTTGCAGATTTGAATTTTGCCTAATGGTCTTCTAGAGATGCTGTTATTGGCCTTGTCTGCAAAATCAGGTGACACCGCATTTTGGCAATAAAAAATGAAAAGTGGGCAAGTGTTTTTATTCATATACAGTATTTCTAAAAGGAACAAGGCATACTTTACTATAACAGTATTAAAGAGGTAAATTATTCAATCAAAGTATTGGAATCAGAACTTATATTCGCTTTTTTTATAAAGGGCCTTTTAATTCTCATTTAAAATGAGCTTCCAGAGTTTTTAGACAATTCTGAATATTTTTGTTCCTGTCTGAAATGAAGAGATTGCTGGCCTATCCACTAGCGACTGCCTGAGTTTTACAGTGTCAGCCACTGCATGGCATGTAAGCCTTCCTTATTTACTGTAAATGGACATGTATATTCAGACACATCTTATAGACCTGTACTGGGCTGTTAGGGTTTTATAGCCCTCAGGTGGCATCTGTTTCAGCTCGCTGAGTCCATAGAGATATCATGGCCGTGCTATACTAACAAATGTCTCTCATGAAAATGTGCGCGGTGACAGTTTTATTGAGTTTGACAGGTTAGTTCCTCAGTAAAATATTTATGCGCTTGAGATTGTACTCACATTTTCTTCCTGTCTCTACAGTGGGAAACTTGTATCTACTATGGGCATAATCCTGTTAATTCAAGATTTATTTCAACCTAATAAATCAAATGAGGTGTTTGGTAGCATTTCATTATTCGACAGAGTTCAATCAGGTATGAGAAAAGTTAGTATTGTTCATTTTGGGGGATAAAAACCTTTACTGACAGCAGTCACATATTTACAGTTGGAAATGTACTTAGACATCCCAAATAGTTTTGATCTACAGTCATGATGATAGCTGGTGATGTTTTGTTTGTTGCTCTCTGCATGCCCTGGGAGAAGCCCACACTGTGGAAACCATATTGTAGTTGTACATAGATCTACAACATACTGGCCTAATTTTCCATTTGCGAAATGAACAATTCTCCTAGGCAATATTCTGGAAAATATTCTGAAGAATATCTACATGCCCCTGTCAGTGCGTTCCTCAGAAAAATTCATATGCACTGACCAAAAATAATTTTGTTTGGATGGCTTGTGTTTTGGCATTAATTACAACTGAACAATAATCAATAATGGCAGTGAAATGACAGCCCTGACTGTACAACAGCTATGGCAGTCCAGTAAAAAAAAAATGTGAGTAGTCTCCCAGTATATGCCACTGTATTAACACTCATTAGCATTTATTACAGTGAAATACTGAATTTACAAAACCTGGTTACTACTTTGGTTGAAAAATGCTAGCTTGCCAGGTTAATTGGACTCTAAATTGCCCATAGGTATGAATGTGTAAGTGAAAGGTGTGCAAGCCCAGTAATGGATTGGTGAGCTGTCCAGGCTGTGTTCCTACCTTTTGCTCGTGGTCGGCTTGAATAATCTGAAGCTCCCTCTTGATCCTTCATTTGATAATTGATGGATGTATATTGCCCGTACATGAAATTTTCCTTACTGTAATCCTATGACAAATAATGTATTGACGTTTCTCCACCTAAACATTATCAATGCTCTGAAACAGACAAGAATGTATGGGTTTTTACATTTATCTACATTCCTGAGGGTTCGTAGAGTCAATTCTGCTGGTACTTAATGGGATTGTCTTCACCATGAGTAATTTGAAATAAGTGTGGTAGTTCAGAGTGCTATATTTTTATGCAGGCCACATGTAGATTTCAGTGGCCACTAGTACAACATACAGGTGTCCCCAAGTAACATGCATGTCTGCCATTACTCTTTCTCCTCCCTTGCAATGCACGTGTCGTGTGGCTCATTGGCAGTGACCCAAATGGACGGCCTTCTATCGTGCAGCAGTTATAATTAGCTTACTGATGTACATCCAACAGTTTCTGTCAAATGGCTGTCCCTCTTGGGATCTCCCTTTCGCATTCTCTGAAGAACAGGACCCCAGAGAGAGTTCCACTGCCAGCTGGCAAAAGGTGCACGGCTGGGATCCCCATCACGAGGCTGCGGTGACTGTTATTTGAGACCCCATTTCATTTGTCCCACACAAGATTCCCACAGTGTTCACATATGGATTGTGACATTTAGGACACAACTTTTTTATTTGACTTTATATGGATGTGTTATGTTGGAAAATATGTGTTAGCAACCCCTGATGTGCAAGAAATGTATAAGAAAATATACACCCATCAGGAACAGTGATGCTGATTATTCTAACTGATTTCAACAAGGAGGCTAGTTTATGATTTAAAGCTTGATTGACCATTAGACCAAACTTCATCATAGATTCACTTTGGGGAAGAATCCCATGATTCGGCAGCCTCTGAATCCCAAATCCCACCCCCCAGTCCGTATGTGAAATGGAGACTTAATGCTGGAGGTGGTGGTGGTGGTCAGGAAAGTGGTAGTTGCACGAGCATATCTGCGTCTGGCTGGGGTCATGATTATGGGAAATGGCTGATTGGGGTACAAAAAAAGAGTTGACTGACTAGTGATTGAATCCTGCATAGGGGTCGGAGGTGCAGCTAAACATAAGGAGTGGTGAGTTAGGTAGTTTTCCTGACTGACCTTATACTAAGCTCCATTTAGATTGGGTAAAATGCTATTGATTTAATGACAACTCTTTCCCACCAATGCTTGGAAATAAATAAATAAATATATAAATGCAGAATATCATATAAATATTGATAACTTGGAAGACTGGTTATTTCCATTTCAAATTATTGCCTAAACCTCCAGACAATACATTTGTCACGCTTGTGTGAATGCCTTTCATGACTTTCTTCCTATTCAGTGACTTGCGTATTTATTAGAAGTATGTCTCCTTTGACTAGTTTACGTCTGGCGTGTTTGCCACTCCTCGGCTGTGTCTTGTTTCATGGTTGTTTCCTAACGATCTTTTGACATGTACAACCCCAATTCTGAAATAGTTGGGACAAAGTGTAAATTGTAAATAAAATCAAAATGCAATGACTTTCAGACCACATGAGCCAATATGTTATTTACTATAGAACATAGATAACATTTCAAATGTTGAAACTGAGACATTTTCCATTTTTATCCAAAAAATGAGCTTATTTCAAATTTTCTGGCTGCAACAGGTCTCAAAAAAGTTGGGACACAGGCAAAAAAGGGCTGAAAAAGCAATTAATATATAAGAGAATGAGCTGAAAGAAAATTTAGCAAGTAATAAAGTTAACTGGCATCAGGTGTGTAACATGATTGGCTATAAAAGGGATGTCTTAGAGAGGCTGAGTCTCTCAGAAGTAAAGATGGCCAAAGGCTCTCCAACCTGTGAAGGCTTGCGTAAAAAAAATTGTGGAATACTTCAAAAACAATGTTCCTCAACATCTAATTGCAAAGGCTTTGAAGGTCTCATCACCAACAGTGCATAACATCATCAAAAGATTCAGAGAAACTGGAAAAATCTCTGTGCATAAGGGACAAGGCCGAAGACCTTTACTGGATGCCCATAATCTTCAGGCCCTCAGACGCCACTGCATCACTCACCGGCATGATTCTGTCTTTGACATTACTAAATGGGCCCAGGAATACTTCAAGTAACCACTGTCTGTAAACATAGTCTGCTGTGCCATCCACAGATGCCACCTAAAACTCTATAATGCAAAAAGGAAGGCATTGTTGAGCATGATCCAGAAGTGCCGCCGTGTTCTGTGGGCCAAGGCTCATTTAAAATGGACTGTAGCAAAGTGTCGTGTGGTCAGACGAGTGCAAATTTAACATTCTTGTTGGAAATCATGGGCGTCGTGTCCTCTGGACTAAAGAGGAGAAAGACCACCCCTCCTGTTATCAGCGTTCAGTTCAAAAGCCAGCATCTTTGATGGTATGGGGATGCATTAGTGCATATGGTGTGGGACACTTTCATGTTTTAAAATGCACCATGAATGCTGAAAGGTATATAAAGGTTTTAGAGCAACATATGCTCCCCTCCAGATGACATCTATTCCAGGGAAGGCCTTGTGTATTTCAGCAGGACAATGCAAAACCACATACTGCAGCTATTAAAACAGCATGGCTCCGTAGTAGAAAAGTCTGTGTGCTGAACTGGCCTGCCTGCAGTCCTGATCTTTCACCGATTGAGAACATTTGGCGCATAATTAAACAAAAAGTCCGTCAAAGGAGACCCAAAACTCTCCAGCAGCTGGAAGCCTGTATTAAACAAAAGTGGGATCAAATTCCAATGGCTAAACTCAAGAAACCTGTCTCCTCAATGCCCAGATGCCTCCACTCTGTGTTAAAAAGAAGAGGGGATGCTACACCATGGTAAACAGGCCCCTGTACCAACTTTTTGAGACCTGTAGCAGCCATCAAATTTGAAATGAGCTCATTTTGTGGATAAAATTGTAAAATTTCTCAGTTTCAACCTTTGCTATGTTATCTCTGTTCTATTGTGAATAAAATACTGGCATGTGTGATTTAAAAGTCATTGCATTTTGATTTTATTCACAATTTACAATTTGCCCCAACTATTTTGGAATTGGGGTTGTATTTAAACCCCCTGCTTTGTGTTGCAGGTTGCTGGATTGTAATTTGCCTCTTGTGCTTAGAATCAGTCAGTATTCCCGGTAGAAACTCACCGTCCCCACTTCTTCCTCTGTGGTTCCATCCCCAGATTACCATATAAGTTGTCAATAAAACTACCAATTGGATTGTGCTCTGCCTCCGCCCTTGATTCCTGGTCTGAAGCATAACAAAATTATTACAGATGAAATGTAAATGAATGGGATATAACCTTGGCAGAAACACTACTGTGAATACTGGTGTTGCTTCCAGTATATATCAGAAGCAGAGGTATATTCTACTGATCAACCAACTCTCTTTGTTAGGCTGTGGCACTTTGAGCTGAATAATCTGAGATGGTTCAAGCATAATGGAACTAAACCTGTCTGAGGGCAAATACAGACTGGAAGGAAAGACAACATATTTTACCCTCCACTGCATCTGAGGGATTCTCCGGGCACAGAGCCAAAGCCGAATATATACTGGAAATACATGATACAGACTTTAGCTATCAGAATTCACCATTCCTGTAATTACAAAAGAAAACCTACGGCACAGCTTTGTGTAATTATTGGATCATATCGCAGAAAATATTTATCAATTCAATGATCATCATCTTGTTCTGCCATTCATTTACTGTGTTTTTTACTGTTTGCAGATGCCATCTAAACCACTGAAAAATATTTACACCTTACACTATTTGAGAATTTTGGCAGAGCACATGCAATATTAACATGAGGTGCATGCATCACTTGTACGTTGAAAAAACTTTTGGATGTAAGCATGTTATTCTATACCTCGGGAACAGTGGTGTGACTTTTTCAACCTGTGACCTCAGCCTACCAGCAGCCCGTATTTCTCCGTGCTCTCTGCCTTGTGTGAGCTTGTACAGTCTGCCGTTCGAAATTGTAAAAGGCATCCCCTTGACTGTGATAGAGTGCACAAAGTCTTTATTTTTACACTGGGTTCAACTGCATTCAGCCTTCAGATTTAAGAAAGTATGGTAAGCTTCAGCCGCAATAATGGCTGACCCTCACAGGAAATACCTGTCCGATAAAAAATGAGGGAAAAAATATAAGCAACCACTGTAAGCTTTGTTCACTGGGAAAAGAGTATCCAGGTACTTTGGAAACATAAATACAGGCTCATCTCGGGCCTGTATTTGATGAGCCAAAAAGTGTCGGATAACAGAAGATTAAAGCTTGTAAAACGATCCAAGTGCAATAACAAGTAAGGAGGCTGGGTTTGAAGATTGTCTTTGTGAATTACAAGGAAAGACTCTGTCTGCATGCCAAATCCCATAAAATCTGTGAGATTATGCAGTTTATATGTGGATAAGGATTTTATTGAATTAATTTACACAACTTTTTTTTACATTGTAAAATGACTCTTTAATAATGGTGTATCATGGTTGCGGGAGGGCTATAGTAGCAAGAGAAAGACAGCAAAAAATAATTATATAATACAAGACATTCGATTGTTCCAGTAACCTTTTGATTCTTATTTAATACATTGCAAATAAGTGTCATGGTCTTACATGCAGATACGTCCTGTGTGGTTTTATTGTATGTTTAATTGTGACAGGTTGTGCATGTAAGGGAATGCAAACCATTTATTCACTTAGTGGCTTGTCACTTGCTTGTGCACTGTTCTGTATGGTTTGGCACAATAATACAGAATTGATCAAACCATCATAATCGCGTTGGACTTCTCAGACCAATTACCAGGTCAGATACTGTTGTCCAGATATGAATGTGCAACAGGAAAGGAGATCTCCGATTAATGATACTTAAAAATGTTCTCATGAACTATGAGGCTGATGAATTTGTCAAATGGTACTTTTAGCATGCTTGCAATTAGTCACTTTTACACTTCCAAATGTACAGGCATTCCACAAATGAAATGTACCGCAAATGTGGTATAAATCTGCAGCTTCCAAAAATTCTATAATCCCACAAACATAATACCAAGTGCTGACCACAAACTCTGTTCAGATTTGTTATGTTTTTTGTAAGTAACTTACGGCATCATAATTATGCATTTTTGGAGTTTCCCTAGAATTGTACACATTTACTTTTTTCATCCTTCCTCTGATCACAATTAAGATAAAACCACTCAAACTTCTATATTGGCTATCATGTGTCGCAGTCTTTTGAGGACGGACTGTTATTTCTACATTAATGAAGTTGCCTTTTAATGTATGATTAGTTCTGCATTAGTTTGAAAGAAAGACAGGTTTTACTTCAGTACTGTATTACAAGCAACATACAATCTCACCCGATTGTGCTGGACCCTGCAATGTGGTGTCTTTTTGTATATTAATAAAGAATGATGCACTGAGGCTAAAGTGCTGCTTGTAAACTCAGGATCTGTTCAGAGAATGTAGCAAGTTAATAAAGGTAATGCTTGGATTATTCCTACCCGGCCAGCATAATTTGAAGGCTACAGCAGCCAGCCAGCTTGCAACAGAGCTACGTTCATGGAAAATGGGCTGCTCAACACCAGTTTTGATGTAGCTCTGCAGCTAGCTAGCTGGCTATAGCAGACATGAAACAAAGGTATGCACAAGTAACGTTAATGCAATGCACTTCAACTGAGCCAAAAACACAAAACACACATCCCTAGCATAACTATTGGTGAAATCGGGCCTTTATCAGGCTTTGATTGCATCACTAATAATTTTATTAATGCACTAACTAGCTTGGTTAACAAGCTGACTGATGGACAATGTGCAGTCCTTCTGGGCTGCACAGGACCATGCGATGTGGTGCATTTTTGCATATTAATTTAGTATGATGTATCTTCACACATTCAACCAAATTTATACAACATGTAGATCCGACCGTTTAGAGTGTTCTCAAATGAGCAAGACAGTACGGGTAGCCTGTGCTCAAATGAAAAATACCTCATCACTGAAACTATTACTCCGCCTATCTTAGTTGCCTAGGCCATTGATTTAATTAATTTGTCAATTTGTTTGCATTTGTACATTGAAATGAACATTTAATAAATCAACACATCTGTGAAAACTGTCGTCTTTATTTCAGAGGTAAATTGATAATAGCCTGAAAAGGTGATTAGCGAAAGCCTCCGAAGGGTGGGGTTGAAATTATGTAACTCTGTTCAGCCTTAATTTTACTGGTTACTTTTGTTACTTTTGTTTTTTTGCTGCTTGGCCACATTAATCGGAGCTAACGTTAAATGGAGGCGTTACACTGGATTCTGCATCCAGTGTAAGTCACGTGATCCCCGAAGTAACTCAGGAAGATGGCTTTGATGGGATGGAAATGCATCGATTAATTGATATTTATTTATACAAAAAAATTTATTTCCTTGCTCTGAAATGTCGCATGTATAACCAGATATTGAACCTCAGGTCTAAATGCTCCGCCTTATCCACGACACTAGCTGAACAGATTATATGGGCCAGGCTCATGAAATGTGCGCCACCCCCCCCTAAATGTGTCCACAGGCTAGCAAAACTTATATTTTGCTTAGATCATTCCAGAACCACCATTAATGGATAGAGCTCACCAAGAGCAACTTGGAACACCCCACTTTTGTCAGTCTGCGATAAATATTTCCCTGTCTTTTTAGCCCTTAAAGTTGGAAAAGTGGCCAAAAATGGCACTTTTTTGATGTCCATGTAAAAAGTGAAATAGTTCACTTTTTTGTTTTTTTTATATTTGTGTTCTATTTTATTTTTTTTTCCTGTGCATAATAGACATGTGTAGGCTATGTCTGACAGTCGGCATATGTCCCTATCGTCGTTTTGTGTATTGCGGTGACATTTAATAAATTGTCCACAAGGTACTGGTTTCTGACTTAGATTTTACATTTAGCACTCTAGAAAAATAAGAAAAGGTCCCTACACCCTAATAATCCTTCAGCATGAAGCAAATATATGGTGCATTAGGGCAAAAAAAAAAAAAAAAAAAACTCCAACCTACAGGGATTGAGTGGGATTTTTGTGTCCCCAAAAAAATGACCTTTTTAAGAAAAGTTTCTGACTTAGATGTATTTTTAAAAAACTGTAAAAGATATATAGCCAAATGCAATTCAGGTATTGTTGTTGGCCTAAATCAAAGTGGAAATCACTGTTTAGATCAATTATTTATTGAATAACGACATAGCTACAGCGGCAAAAAGCATTTTGGTCGGTTTTCTGACTTAGGGTTTCTGCCTTAGATTTCTAAGTCAGAAACCGGGCATCTCAGGCAGAAACGGCGTATTGGTCAAATGTGGCCCCAGTCGTTACACAGGTGGTCAGGGACATGATATTCCATGTTGGTTTGACATGTTAACATGTATTTTAGCCGATTTGATCGAAAATACAACCCCAGTTCCAAAATAGTTGGGACAAAGTGTAAATTATGAATAAAATGAAAACGCAATGACTTTCAAATCACACCAGCCAGTATTTTTATTCACAGTAGAACAGAGATAACATAGCAAATGTTGAAACTGATAAATTTTACAATTTTATCCACAAAATGAGCTCATTTTGTGCATAAAAATGTAAAATGTCTCAGTTTCAACTTTTGAAATGTTATCTATGTTCTATTGTAAATAACATATTGGCTCATGTGATCTAAAAGTCATTGCATTTTGATTTTATTCACAATTTACACTTTGTCGGTCGGAGGCCCAACATCAGACCGATCGGCCCACGCTCTCAGTCAGAAACTGGGATCTCAGGCAGAAACTGACGCGGGGCGTGGGCGGCCGCTGTGGCCGTAATCGGTGGCCAATCGGTCATAAACTTGGTCAAATAACATGCATGGGTGGTCCGGGACATGATATATTGTGTTTTCTAAACGTGTCGACTTGTATTTTTGAGGATTTAATCGAAAAATATCGGTGGCGTCGGCCCACGCTCTCAGTCAGAAACCGGGATCTCAGGCAGAAACTGATGCAGGGCGTGGCGGCCGCTGTGGCCGCAATTGGTGGCCAATCAGTAATAAACTTGTTAAAATAACATGCATAGGTGGTCGGTGACACCAGACAACACCTACAACAAAATAACAATAACTAAAAGACAGAAACATGCAATCATCATAAAAAACTCCCGGGGCTCAGGCTAGGGGAACCTAGGACCCAAAATTTAAAAAAAAAAATGAACTGTCAAGCAGCCTGTCCACCAGCCTACAAGTGGCATCTCCCGTTGGTAAGTGATCAATTACCTACTTGAGACTCTTATTCTATCTATTAGTTAAGTATTATGGCAATAGTAAGTCAGTCGGGTTGAGTTTGGTACACTTTGACGGGTTTCTGAGTTAGTCGAGGTTTCTGACTTGGATTCGGTTTTTGACCGATATACCGATATTTCGAGCTAATAGACACCTGTTCTGGCTTGGTATTGCCTAGGCTACATACTTTAAAGCCATAAGGAGTGTTTCTAGGAGATTTTTGAGTTTTGATATAGGTTTTTATAACATTTTTCAGGTATTTGCAGACCAGAATTTCTTTTTTCAGCAGCAACAGGATCGAGAAAAAAAAAAAAATCACTGTAGGGTTTCTAATTTCAGGTGATATACCTCTGGACATCACTTATATACAATTATAACACTGATTGGAGGCTTAAATAACTGTATTATCACTAGTTATTGGCCTCTGGATGGATTATAGGCAAACAGTAGGTTTTCGTGTTTCTGACTTAGACGAGCAAGGGTATAGGGAAATGCGTATAACTCACCAAATATTGCATCAATGACCATGATATTTGGTATTCAGAGAGTAGACATATACCTTGATCACATACAATTACCACTGAGAGCATAGGATTGCCTGAATTAATTTTAAACATTGCGTTAGAGAGCAGTTTGCACTCGCGCAGCAATTTTGCAGCCGCGCGCAAAACGTACCCCAACTTCAGGGCCATGGCAGGGTTGACAATCCCAACAGCATATTACCTATATAACATTTTTCCATCAGCTATACTATCCTTCTATACATATCAGGGCATTTTCAGAAGATATAGCTATATCTATGCATGTATGAGGCTTTAGAAGATATGCATGTCTTGAAACTAAGGCAGAAACCCGGCCCAAAAAAATGAGTTGAGAGACTCAACTTTGACCAGGTACCACGAAAAAATGAAAAACGTCGCCGTCGCACGGCTTTGGAATATGATCCCACAACACCAATAGATTAAAAAACCACTCACAGCTAAGCTGTATGGGTACTTTCATTATTTTTCAGTACCGGGGGGGTGGCGCACATTTCGTGAGCCTGGCCCATATATTCACTGGTCGATTTGTAGCTGTGCTGTGTTTGAACTTGAGCATATTGGCGCAAGGATTCTCAGTCATAAACTGGCTTTGAAAACAACAGTTGAATATTTAGCGGTTAATTATAGCGAAAATACAAAAAACAAACCAGTGATTATACTGCTGAGGTCTCCAGTGCATAGCATAATGGCGAGAGGACGCTCGGATAGACTGGCTAAAGCAATAGCAAGCGCAGATTTACCCACAAACAGCTTTAATGATGAAATATCAAAGGTAAGAAAAATTTTTGCTCATCTCTGTATCATTTAAAATGTATGCCTGCTGTTCTTTGAGCGTGGTGTCAATTTAAAAGACAAGGCTTATATCGTTGGAATCTGTGGACTGTCCTTTTTCATTTGAGGTATCGTTTGTATGCATAGCACAAATTCGGTAGAAATGCTTGCGATAGAGCACTGATCTTATTTTATTTAATGTTTTGCTAGCTGCTTATTTACTTGCTTCGGTACTTGAATTGTGTTCGGTTTAGGTAAAAACGGTCATCACAAACTTTTCGCCGAGTTTCTTTGCTTTAAGAGGATATGCCGCATGACGAGGTTGCCATTAGGAAACATGCTGTATTTATTATGCAAATTCATTGCCCCCGTTACGGGGGCGTTCAGGCTTAAGGTCAATATTTGTATTGAATATATATTTTCCACTAATTTCTTTACATCTTCACTTTAAAACCAGTTTTCATTGCAACAAAACCGTTGACTTACTTGTGAACTTCTGGTACATGAAGCAGCTTTTCTCGAAGTGCTCTGAGCAAAGAACTGAATGTTTTGTTGGTTTGTAAGGCTTTCCACGGTCAATTCTTCTTAATTTAACTCGCCAATCTTTCAAAAGGGCTTCATTATTTTGTGGAAATTGATGGAAACTTATTTTGCCGTATTTTCCAGATGATTGAATGGCATTATTATTGGTGCAACCAACAGCAGCACAAGATTTCCCCATTTTCACTATGCTGCGATCAACCTTTGTGTACATTTTGCTTCGGGGATCATGTGACCACCTATGTAACTTGCAACGACCTCATTGGAGTGACACACCCCCAGCTGAAATGAAACATCTGCTGGTAAGTTTATTAAAAGACAGATTTTTGTTCTGGCGCCGACACTGGAAAGCCGTTGCCTATATTTAAATACAACCGTTAATATAAGTTCGTTCAATAAAGATCACCTGAGTCGTTGTCACGGCACCTCTTAGCTTAAAAATGACTGAAATGTCGGCAGAAGTATAACTATCAGTCCATGAAAAAAAGATTTTTTTTCCAGCGGATATTCTAGTTACAACATGATTGAGCTAGCAAAGCAGTTTTGTGTGGCTATGTGCGATATTTATTCAGTTTTGGGAAACCACGAAGTCTAGAAAACATAAGCCCAAGTTGGCTGGCTGAAGGACTAGTTAATGTCAGATCTCATGTATTTCCATGGAAACGGAGAGAAAACTAGCAAAAAACTTTTATATTTTGAGAGCGAAATGCCCACAGAATGAATAAATTTTGATTATACATTTTATTTTGTTGGTAATAGTTGTATAATTGCATTATTACATTCGAGGGTGTGCTTGACCGTCATTCTTGTCACTTCAGTGATGCTAACGGAACTCGGTGCAAGCGCCTCCTTCCTGGCCGCATCACTGTCGTGACAAGAATGACGGTAAAGCACACCCTCGAGTGTAATAATGCTTAATTTAATCAGCTCTTCTGCAACATTTTATCTGTTAATGTGCAATGTTATAAGGCTATAGCTAGTTCCGTTCTGAAATATTGAGTATGAAAGGATCGTCACTCACTCACTCACTCACTCACTTCCATTATGGCCATATTGGCCCACTATCATGAGGAATGCAGAAATTTTTGAATTAACGATGGTGCAATGTTACATCATGGATCCCCCTGCGAGATTATGCTGTCTCAGGATTTGTAAAAACACAAATCATCTTGTTATCCGCGCAAAACCAGCTTTGGAGTATAGCCTCTGAAAACCTGTTTCTTTAAAACTAGGTCACCGCTAAAACACATAATTATTGGGAAATAATGTCATAAAAACAGAGAATTTACAGAGTGGCTATCCAAGACATTAAATTTTCTTGAATATATTTTATTGATTACTGCACTTGAGGTACTCATGCAGCTCTGGACAAATATTATAATGCACTGAAATGAGCAAAACATTTAACATTAGCATTATTAGACTGAAAGGATAATTCATTTTGTCTACTAATAACTAAAAACCAATGGCCACTTTGAGGTTCTTTTTTGCTGTGCTCAAAAAAGTCAGGTTATTGCCACACTTAGCAGCTTCAATAACTGCACTGAAATAATTGGTGGAGGTGGATTCATTTCCAGAATATACATTACTGAAAAAAAAACATGCATTTCACTCAGCAAAAGCTTACGCTCTACCATGGACTGCTGGCTCCAAATCCAAATTGACTTATTAATTAATAAATTCATACAATATATCGGTAATGTAGTGGATGTATAAACATGGCTAAATTGTGAATCAAAGCAGCAATAGTACCATAAATGGCAACTATGCATTAAACAGCATCAAGTCCCTACCTTACAGAAACTGTATGATATACTGTTAATCCCACTTAGAAAAGTATTCAAGAATAAAAATCAAACAAGATGAGAACATAAAGGAAATCTAGCGACTTAACCATGATAGCGGCCAGCCCGGCATCAAACGTCAAACCACCGATGCGCCGACCGAAGTGCCCTGCTCTGTATCTGAAGAACTTGTGTTCGGGAAAACTTAAACACCAAAGAAATCTGGAGAAATTTTTGAACATTTTCAACATGATGGTTAGCCTCCATTTTTAGATGTCTTGCGTGTTTCACTTACCTCCACAACAGTATGTGCCTATAACCTCGAAATTTCAGAGCTTTTCTCTAATTGCTTGAACACAACATCTCACTCAAGTGCGCGTGAGGGAAGCGAACCACATACGACGTCTGCAACAGAGGCTACATGCACACAGGACTTAACATGATAGATGAGGCAACAAAGTTACACTGTTATAATATCCGTATTTGAATAACATTATGTGTTTTTAATTGGATTAATAAAGCCTAATATTGTTAGCTAGTTCAACATAGGCCTGTGACGTTGAAGTAATCCATTCACGATGGCAGTGTCCACGAGTTACAGGCAAGTTGACGGAAGTAAAAAATATTATATTTTTCAAGTGTTGATCAAACTTTCTCCTGTTGGAGAAACAAAATATATTATATTGCAAACACTGAAACACATAAGCTTCTTAATGAATGCTGATCTGTAAGAATATGTCTGATTTTATGCTCCGTCAAAAATGTTGGACATTATGCATGCCAGGTGAATAGCTCAAATACGCCATGTCCAGAATACTGGACATCATGCATAGCAATGACCTGGTTCTTTCTACTTCACATTATTTCTGTCACCCCACGTGCATAATGTCCAAAATACTGGACAGCAGTATGCATCCCACAAGCATTGTCCAAAATAACGGACAGACTGACCACCCACTAGAAGCCCTCCCAAAAACAAAATTGTGCCAAATCTCATTAAATTAAGTGGATATCCACTTTTAACATTGGACAGTGGCAGGCGGTGGACAGAAAACCGAGGAGGCGGAAAACATCCCTGAAACGGAAAAGTAATCCGATTTCAATCATTGTTCTTGGTCAACATGTTAGTTTCCCTTATAATGAAATGTTTAGGCGAGTGAATAATAAATTCTATAAAATGTTTAATTCACATGCCTTAATGGGCAACTTCACGAAAAAACCACTGTGGATTTTCCGCGTTAAATTTTGTCACATCCTAAGCAAGTCGTCAAACCTAAGCGTAATGATTGTTTAATTGAAAAAGATTGAAATGCGCTCTTTTTTGCGTTCAACTGAGGCATTTGATTTCTCGTCTTAACGAAGACAATTAGCTACACCTGAGAGGGGAGAGTTAACATGTATTTTACCAGGGAAATTGACTGGAAACAGATCAAGACTAATAAGCAGTTTATAGACATTTTTATCCGCCCTCCTCGTTCTCTGTCCACCGCCCGCCACTGACATTGAAGGCATTTGTTTATACTCTATGCAACAAAGGGTTAAATATCTTAAAGGATTTGGATACTATCAGGCTTTTGGATGTGCGCAATGTTGACCTTTTCAAGAAGCTGGTTGAACAAATGAAGGAGGGAGGTTCAGTTTGCATGGTCAAACAAGTCCGTCACCATTGGAAAACTGTAAGAATAGAATTTTCATCAAAGTGTGCACAGCTGCCTGTACAGTAAATGTTAGTATAAAGTGGAATAATAATTGGCATTACCCATGCAAAAAGCTTAGAGGGAATGTTGTCTTTTAACATCATCATTGGCTGCATTTATATAATACTTTGATGTTAGCTAGTAAGCCAGCTACATCAATCCCTGTTGGTCTAGCATTCACTAAGAGGCTGAATGATGTCAACATAGCAATATTCACTGAGGTTAAGTGAAGAAGACAGTACAGTATTCATAAGTTGTGTTGTCTCTAAGAACTGATATACTTGGTATTATCTTGGAACACAGTACATGCTTTCATCATTTAATATATCATAGTAAATACCTTCCTGTATCATTACAGCTTATCATTGCTTGTATCACTGTTACCGGTCGTTTACTGACACTAGTGGACTCAATTTCTTAGCTACTGTCATTAGCAAGCGTTGCATTAGTGCACATCAGTGTCTCTTCCTTTGAATTTTGCAGCAAATCCAACTGGATGCCTCCACTTAAAAATCAGGCCACCAAGAACGTTGGAAGTCCGTTCACACTTCAGCAATATAAAGCGATTAATACATGTGAAAAAGTAAAACATAGCTCCTTTCACAGCTGCATGTGTCATGAAAAATGTGGTGATGTGTGACGTCCATTTTAGTCAGGAAGATTATCTTCCTTGCAATATAGGGCACTTTAAGATGGGATGTTAAAACCAGGACTGGGTGAAACTGACAGCTGGTGCTGTTCCTAGACCATATCAATAGAACACTTGCAAGGGAAACCATCATGGATATATCAGAGATTCAGCACGACGAAAACGTTAACTATGCAAGGGAAACCATCATGGATACATCAGAGATTCAGCACGATGAAAACGTTAACTATGCATCTGGAGTCTTGTGTTCTAATGTTTGCTAACTTCCAAATTAGTGATTATTTCACTAATGAGAAGCAAAGTGTGATTCGTAATACAGTCACTCCAAAAATTATTTGTACACTTAGAAAAAGTTGAAGAATTAAGAAAATGATAGACTAGGAACGCAAAAAGTCATTAATTGCATACACCAGTCACTTCTCTCTTTTGAAATACACAAATTGAAATACAAAATTAACCCTTTAGCTCTGGTACCTCAGATTATTTTACTGACTCAAGAATTATTTGTACACAGTAAGCACTGAGAGTGCGTGGCAATATTCAGCACTTTTTGGCCTCGCTTTTGCCACGATCTCTGCCTGTAGTCTCCTTGGCATACTGTCCAAGGCTCAAAATATATATATTTTTTGCTTGCGTAGCAAATTGCTAATCAATGTCTTGATTTGATTAGCAGTTTTGGTGCTATGTGTAGCAATTTTTGTCGCACCAATTAAGGACTTGTTTTAAAGAATAAAGACTATTTTTTACTTTAAAATTGAGTTGGTTTATTTACCAAAGCAGTACAAAACAAGTAGACATGGTCAACAACATCCCCCGCCAAAATGTCTTCTTTAAAGATACTATGAACAGAGGCTCCCAGAAGTGCCACAAGGGCAATAACTGTGGGAAAAATAATAGTGTGCTTCTTATTTTCGAACTCCATCAGGGTCTTTATGGTCTTAAGCTACACACCAAATTTGGTTATCCTATCTGGAATATTTCCCGTGAGAAGTAGTTCCCCTTTACATATACCGTGAACAGAGTTGAAAAAAGTGAATCAAGGGCAATAACTCCAGGAGAAATAATCACGCGTGTCTCATTTTCGAACTCGATCAAGGTGTTTATGGTCTTAAGCTACACACCAAATTTGGTTATCCTTTCTGGAATATTTCCCGTGAAAAGTTGTTCCCCTTTACATATACCGTGAACAGAGTGGAAAAAAAGTGAATCGAGGGCAATAACTCCGGGAAAAATAATCACGCGTGTCTCATTTTCGAACTCGATCAAGGTCTTTATGGTCTTAGGATCACCAAATTTCGTGTGTAGCTTATCGCAAATATTTCTTGTGAAAAGTTGTTCCCCTTTATCCCGGACGGACGGACGCACGCACGGACGGACGGAGGTCAAATCAATATCCCCCGGCCACTTCGTGTGGCGGGGGATAATAATAATAACAAAGATCTCCCTTGACCCATCTGAACCCTGATGAAAGATGGGAAACCAGATTACACACTTAACTTGACTTATCTTCATCTCCTTGGACTTGAGAACTAGGAATCTACATAAAACAGTAGCAGCCTGAATGTACCAACATTGCTTTACAGCTCATATTGCTTTGGCTTAGTTTAATACTGATATAAAAAATCTACATTCTCCAAAGTTAGTGACCATACCACTCAGTCACTGACCTGACTTTTGGCTTGAAATATGCACCATTATATTCAGCTAGGATGGGCCACTTTCAGTGCACTGCCAGTAACGTCGCCAACCACCCAGTTTTTGTTGTGATTCCGCAGCGCAGTTAGCTCAGACTTATGTTTCAGGTGTTCTGTCAATTTTTGCTACCTATCAAAATATGCTACCTCGCAGTTCTGCGCTTGCGCAAATCTAAAATCTTCCGCTCTATTTCTTCGTTCACATCTCAAGTATCTTCAAATTTAAATATACGTCTTTTTTCGGTGCGCCTTTCGACCTTTTAGCGTATATATATTTGCATGTACACGCTGGGTTTTCCTGAAAACGCACAGATTGGATGATAATGGCACGCAGCATATGTCTTTAAACAAACCTATCCAACTCATTATAACATCAGCTTATGTTATGGTAAGACAACAAATGACAAAGTTACGACTGTACAGTAATTCATATTGCAATATTACGGCGAAAACAAAGACTTTACGATCGCTTTGCATTACGGAAGCATTTGTATTGACAAGGCAGCACAAATTGTCAGCTCACTGGCACAGCTTGCAATACAAGGAACGAACAGTGTTGTGCCAGTCAATTCACACGTCAGCCACTTCTTTTTTGGATCCACTTCTGCAATCCACCTACGAACAGTTTGAAGTTTAATTCCCGACGACGTCATGACTGATTCTGCTTGACAACACCTTACCTCGCCGACAGCACACAAATCAATAGGAGCGCACGTGATGGCTGGTGTATACTTACAAAACCCGAGTCCGAGGTTGATTCTCACCATGCAAGTGGCGCTCGCCACGTAGTAGAGAATGAACTGCAAATGACGAAGGATGCACGAGCCGAGTCAGCTCGAGTCACTCAGGTGAGCTACCAGTTACCTGGATGTAACTCCAGTTCTATGAGTAAGTGCGTAGCCCTCTAACGGGCTTCGCTATTGGTTTACCGTGCCTGAGAAGAAAATTGAACTCACCTGCTCCATAGGAGTGGGTAGCACACTCACCTCCCATAAAGCCTCGGTGCTGCCAATGCTCGTCTCCCTTTGAAACTCAGCATCTCACACTCGGGGCCAGCTGGGCAGGCTGTTAGAGGGCTATAACTATCTATAACTAGAGGGCTTACTCATAGAACTGGAGTTACATTCGGGTAACTGGTGGTTCTATCTCGTACGTGCTTTGCCCTCTAACGGGCTTCGCTATTGGTTTACACCTAAGGCGAAGGCCGTTAGGGATGAATGTACTCCCAGGTGGCCCCAACCACAGAGTTCTATCTAGAAACCAGAGAAACCCGTGCACTCCCTGGGGCGAGCACCGTCCAGGCTGCGTACCCCGACCCAGGTCGTAACACACTTAAACCACACCAGACCCAAGTTGGTGCCGGAGGGCCCGTCCTGATAGGGTCCCTCCCAGAATGAAAGAACGAACGCATGGGGGGGCGCTTGTAGCTGACATGTCTTGCCGGCGAGCCCCCTCGCCCCCCTCCCATGCCTGCCGGCGGGGCGCCTCCAGAGCGCATCGCCTCAGGGTGTGGCATCACACTAGTTAGTGTTAGAGGGGAACCCAGCAGACAGGGTTCCCAGGACTGAATGTGTGACCGAACTGGCGGTCATGCCCTCAGATATGACTGCGCGAAGGTTGATGCAGAAGACCACGAGGCCGCCTTGCAAATCTCCTCCATGGATACGCCCTTAAATAGCGCTGTGGAGGATGCGATGCCCTGGGTAGAATGCGCGGTCAGTCCCGCCAGGGCGATGAGGCCCACTGCCGAATAGGCTCTGCAGATAGCATCACAGATCCAGTGGGCGAGGCGCTGCGATGACAGAGGGGCCCCCTAAGCCCGTCCGCCATAGCCCACAAACAGCTGATCCGCTTTCCTAAGGTTGCCGTGCGTCCCACGTACAGGCTGAGCGCGCGCACTGGGCACAGTTTGTGCATCCGTTCCTGCTCGCTGGTGGCATGAGGCGGAGGGCAGAACGCCTGTAGCCGGATCACAGACGATTTGAAGGCTGTGGTGATGACCTTTGGTCAAAAGGACGGGCTAGGGCGAAGCTCCACTGACCCACTGTCCTCACTTAGGGCCAGACATGACGGTTGCATGGAGAGGGCGCCCAGCTCACTTACCCTCCTGGCTGACGCCAAGGCCAAAAGGAGGGCCGTCTTGATTGATAAAATCTGCAGGTCCACCTGATCCAGGGGTTCATTTGTTATCCTTAAATAAATGGTTGTTAGATTTCATAGATATAGCCATTATGGAACGTTGGGCAGCTAACTTGCACCGAGCCAAACCTGAAAACATTTCATGTTGGGATGAGGCCATCTCCACTCTAAAATCTTTATTGTAGCCATCTCCTCTTCTTACTTTGGGTTCTGTGGGTGGGGGGAGGGGGGATGTGGCACTCCTTGTATATATTTTCTCATTTATTTTTCCTTTTTTTTTTTTTTTTCTCCTTTTCTCTCTCCTGGTTTTATTTACTTATTTTGTATTTATTTATTTTTTGATAAAGATTATTGAGTTTGTCATGACATTGACTCCATTTAAGAGGTCCAGCCCCCTTTCAAGGGCCCTATAGGCGTTGGGTTTTGAGGGCAGTATTGGTTGAGGCTTGTTTAAAAGCTCTGAATTGCTTTGTGTATATATGTGTGTTCACATGCGTGTTTGTATGTACATCAGTGTACATCAGTGCACTTTATAGAGACAAAGCCTGTGGACCCCTTGAGATTTGGCGGCGGGAGGGGGGCTGTCTATCTATTTTTCATTATTATTATTATAAATTTTTTTTTTTTTTTCTTATTTGTCAACACTCAATATTGTTGATATGTCTGGTTGGTAGTATTGCCATTTTTATTTATTTATTTTTTGTTTGTTATGCTACACTACCATTCTATTTTCTTTGTTGCTGTTGCTATTATTGTCCAATTGATGCTTGCCACATCTCTTTGTTTGTTTGTTTGTTTGTTTGTTTTAAACTAAATGGAAAAACCAATAAAAAATTGATCACAAAAAATGGTGGTCCTGCCAGGCCGTCCAACACCGTCTGCAGATCCCATTGCGGGACCATGCGCTGCGTCGGGGGTCTTGGCCTGCGGACTCCCCTCAAAAAACGCGTTACCAGGGGGTGACTTCTGGCTGTGAAGCGGTCAAACCCATCATGTCCCGCCGCGATGGCTGCCGTGAACACCCCCAGAGTGGATGCTGCGCGGCCCCCTTCAAAGAGCCCTTGAAGGAAATCCAGCACCCCCTGAAGGGGGCATGAGCGCAGGTTCAGGCCTCTCGCCTGACACCAGCCGCAAAAATCCGCCAACGAGTCGCATAAGCCTTGGACGTGGCTGGGGCACGCGCATACTGAATTGTGGACACCACCGCCTCGGGCAGGCCCAATTCAGTTAACTTTACCCTTTCAACTTCCAGGCCAGGAGAGGGCGGGCGCGGACGGCGTTCGGCACCCGAGTCCCGGTCAGGGTGAGGTCCGGAATCTCCCATGGGCTCCTCAATGCCAGCTAGATGAGATCCGGAAACCATCTGGCGCTCGGGCACAGTGGTGCCACCACAATTATGGACAGATGCTGCTCCCTTACTCTGCAAAGCAGTGGCATTAACAGCCGCTGGGGCAGGAACACATACAGCAGGCTGGCTGGCCAAGCTGGATGGGCCAACGCATCCACCCCCAGGGGAGGATTGTCGGTAGGCCTCAGGGAGAACCACAGCGGGCACAGAGCGTTCTCCCTGTTCGCAAACAGATCCACCTTCGGTCACCCAAACAGCCTCCAGATCTGTTCGGCTGTCGCCGGTGGGAGGCTCCAATCCCCCTCGGGCAGCGCCCCCCTGGACAGCCCATCTGCCCGAGTGTTGAGGATGCCAGGAACATGCTGGGCCTTCAGGGAGCAGAGATGGTGATCTGCCCATCTCAGGATGGAAGCAGCCATCTTGTGTAGGGCCACTGACCTGACCCCCCCTTACCTGTTGAGATAGGCTGCCGCCGTTGTGTTGTCCGATCTCACTAGGACGTGCCTCCCATCCAACTGTGGGGAAAAATGGTGCAGCACCCTCTGAACTGCCATGAGTTCTAGTAGGTTGATGTGCCGCCGGAGCCCCTGCCATGTACCAGCGACAGAAGCAGGGCTGCAAGTTCCGCCCCACCCTGTGAGGGAGGCATCCACAAATACATGGGTATAGTGAGCCACGCACCCCATCCAAACTCCCTCGTTAACCAATAGCGAAGCCCGTTAGAGGGCGAAGCACGTATGAGATAGAACCAGGTGTTGTGCCATAAACAGGCTCGTTTCATGGCAATAGAGAACATGATGGACCGTAGACCGCGGCCCGCAGAATCCAGCACACTGAAAAAACACACACATTTCCAGCTCATGTCATTCCCATGCGATTTTGTATCCGCTTTTATTTTGAGCCTTGCTGTCAACAAGTTTGGTGCAAATATCCGGCTCTTTTCCATTTCACATTCGCTGGAGTCTTGAGCTGTTTCTTGTTCGATGGTGTGGCATCCTCACGCTGTCGCTCCATTTCATCCCAAAGGTGATCAATCGAGTTCAGGGCTTTGAGGTGGCCAATCCAGAAGACCGATACGTTTCTTCTTCATGAATGTGTAAAACCCACACAGCCAAACCAACGACGGAAAAGCTGGGAGCGAAGGTTCATGCGTGTACTTAGGCTGTTGTGAGACAATTGGAACATGCTAATTAAATCATTCATGTCTGCGTCCTGCCTTGGGCCTGGCCTGAGACTTACCTGAAGGATTCTCAATAATTCTCCGTTCAAAAACGGGGCTATGCCGAAATCACGGAACCATCTAACCTAATGCCGCGCTGCGAATAATCCAAGGTGCACGTTGGAACACTCGCAGAAACTGAACAAATCATCAGATATATCAGTGATTAGGGCAAACTAAGCATAACAATTACAATATTACTTTCGTTTAAAATCTGACTCCAATTTAAAAGGGATAGGGAACTGAAACATGCATGAATCTCGGGGCAGCTACACCCCCAGACTCTTCCGTGAAAACCACTGTTACTCAATTTACGCCCCCGGGTCCAAGCATAATTGCCAGATCTTAGTTTGGTGATAGTTTTAGAGGATGGAAGAAATCACCATGATAATAGCGTCTTGGCTTAAAATTATCATGAACCCAGATTTATGTGAACCCAAGGGTTCCTTACGGCAAATCTGACAGGCACCGGTTTATAAGCCCAGGTGCCCTTTAATGCCAAATCCCCAGAACCGGTACTACATAAACCATTATATAAGTAGACCGTAATTAACAATCCAACTTAAAACTCATCGCTACCTATAAACATCAGCTAGCAAGTCTGGAATGATAAGGAATCGCCCCCTAAGTACCGGTCGTAACATGGACGGAAAACGTAAAAAAGATTTAAAGTCATGTAGACCACGCATGTAAGGAATAACAATAATTTATTCACCAGGTAGGCAAGAGCTTGAATCAAACAAATCAAAGTTAAATCAAATACAAGTTACAAACAATTTAGAAAATGAGAGTTGAGTCATACCTGGTGAAAAGGCTACACATGCACTTACTTACGCGGGGAGAGATCGGATACAATCTTCCCTGACTATGTGGTATGGGCTACACACGGCATAGAGGTGAGAGGTGCACCATGTGGGAAGTCGGCTGCGATCTTCCCAGAATGGATTGTCTCTCTTTGCTTTAAGCCAAATCACGTCTTTGATCCAGGCGGCATGGCCATAAATTACCTGGAAGGGAGGTCGAATCTGGATTTTGGGTTTCCACCATTTGGAGGATGTAATAAAACAATTTAGCAGAGAGAGAAGAGCAGAATGATTACCCGAGAGGATTCTGACCAATTTTCAGGAGTTTCAGGAATGAACCATAATTTCAATGGGAATGAAACATACTCCATAACAAGACCAAACATGATATGAATAGGTACTAATATGATGCAGTTGTCACGTAAAGCTCTTAAACTGGATTATTGTATAAGCAATTTTGGTTATGAGCACATAAGTATTGCATAGTAGTATATGGAATATATGAGAAGGGTTTGACATTACTATAGTGTCAGAAAATGTAAACAGATGAGTTTAAGGTCCAGTTTCATGAAACACATAGCCAGGGGAGAAAAAGATTGTTCACGGGGTGGGGGTTTGTGATAGTCACCCCCCTCGCATCGCCAGAGACCTGCTTATTGTTCCCTGCCGTCATCAAACCCCCAGTCCCTAAGACACAACCCCAAACGCTCCACTTCCTTCGACACCACTCAGCCTACATCCTGGGACGTCAACGACCCGCTCACTTTAAGGAAGGCCAAACAGCTTATTGTCATATACTGCAGGCCACATGAGTCCTTTGAAGTTTAGGGTGAGCCTCAGTTCCTGGGCTCCACCAGTTTGTCAGCCTTTTGCCGTGTCCCAGCTGGATTTCCCGTCTTAGAAATGTTTGAATACGATTGGCTTAGTGCTTCGGATCACTGTCCTATTGGATTATTTAACAACGCCCAAGCAGCCTGGATGAATTATTTGGTGAAATATTTCTTAATTCTTCAACTTTTTCTAAGTGTACAAATACAACCCCAATTCCGAAATAGTTGGGACGAACTGTAAATTGTGAATAAAATCAAAATGCAATGACTTTCAGATCACATGAGCCAATGTTATTTACAATAGAACATGGATAACATTTCAAAAGTTGAAACTGAGACATTTTACATTTTTATCCACGAAATGAGCTCATTTCAAATATTCTGGCTGCAACAGGTCTCAAGAAAGTTGGGACACCATCAAAAAAGGGCTGAAAAAGCAATATATGAGAATCAACTGAAAGAACATTTAGCAAGTAATTATATTAACTGGCATCAGGTGTGTAACATGATTGGCTATAAAAGGGATGTCTTAGAGAGTAAAGATGGCTAGAGGCTCTCAAACCCGTGAAGGCTTGCGTAATAAATATTGTGGAATACTTTAAAAACAATGTTCCTCAACGTCAAATTACAAAGGCTTTGACGGTCTCATCATCGACAGTGCATAACATCATCAAAAGATTCAGAGAAACTGGAAAAATTTCCGCACATAAGGGACAAGGCCGAAGACCTTTACTGGATGCCCGTGATCTTTGGGCCCTCAGACGCCACTGCATCACTCACCGGCATGATTCTGTCATTGACATCACTAAATGGGCCTAGGAATATTTAAAGAAACCACTGTCTGTAAACACAGTCCGCCGTGCCATCCACAGATGCCACCTAAAACTCTATAATGCAAAAAGGAAGCCATTGTTGAGCATGATCCAGAAGCGCCGCCGTGTTCTGTGGGCCAAAGCTCATTTAAAATGGACTGTAGCAAAGTGGCAAAGTGTCCTGTGTTCAGACGAGTCCAAATTTGCCATTCTTGTTGGAAATCATGGGCGTTGTGTCCTCCTGGCTAAAGAGGAGAAAGACCACCCCTCCTGTTATCAGCATTCAGTTCAAAAGCCAGCATCTCTGATGGTATGGGGATGCATTAGTGCATATGGTGTGGGACACTTGCATGTTTTAAAAAGCACAATGAATGCTGAAAGGTATATACAGGTTTTAGGCAACATATGCTCCCCTCCAGATGACATCTATTCCAGGGAAGGCCTTGTGTATTTCAGCAGAACAATGCAAAACCACGTACTGCAGCTATTATAACAGCATGGCTTCGTAGTAGAAGAGTCCGTGTGCTGAACTGGCCTGCCTGCAGTCCTGATCTTTCACTGATTGAGAACATTTGGTGCATAATTAAACGAAAAGTCCGTCAAAGGAGACCCAAAACTCTCCAGCAGCTGGAAGCCTGTATTAAACAAGAGTGGGATCAAATTCCAATGGCTAAACTCAAGAAACTTGTCTCCTCAATGCCTAAACGCCTCCACTCTGTGTTAAGAAGAGGGGATGCTACACCATGGAAAACAGGCCCCTGTCCAAACTTTTTTGAGACCTGTAGCAGCCCTCAAATTTGAAATGAGCTCATTTTGTGGATAAAATTGTAAAATTTCTCAGTTTCAACATTTGCTATGTTATCTCTGTTCTATTGTGAATAAAATACTGCCTGGTGTGATTGGAAAGTCATTGCGTTTTGATTTCATTCACAATTTACACTTTGTCCCAACTATTTCAGAATTGGGGTTGTATTTTTTGGAGTGACTGTTTATACAGATTGAACCAAACTGATTTGAATGGATGGGATCCAAGAAAGAAGCCATTTATAAGTGACAAGAACAAGAGAAAGCGTCTCTCCTTTGCAAATAAGCATGTTAACAAGCTAAAGAGTTCTTGCATTCAGTGTTGTGGTCAGACGAGAGCAAAGTCTGCATGTTTGGCACAGATGGTAGACTTAGGGTGTGGCGTACTGTGAAGGAGCCTTTTCACCCCAGCTGCTGGAAGGAAACAGCGTGCTGCCATCTGCATCCAGGCTTCTTGGGCGTCATTATATATTCCAACAGGACAGTGATCCGAGGCAAACAGACAAGCGTATTCAAGGATTCATGAAGAAGAAACACATGAATTTTTCTGGACTTACCACCTTAAGCCTGGACCTGAACCCGATTGAACACCTTTGGGATGAAACTGAGTGACAGCATGAGGCTGCCATACTATCGAACAAGGAACAGCTCAAGGCTCCGCTCTACTGAGTGAGGAGTGGAATAGCGAAGGATATTCAGACCCAACTTGTTAATGGTATGCCAAGGAGACTACAAGCAGTGATCGAGGCAAAAGGCGAGCCAACAAAGAATTGGAAATTGCCGTAAACTCTTAGTGCTTAATATGTATAAATTATTCTTGGGTTGGTGAAATAACCTAAGAAGGTACCCGAACTAAAGGGTTAATTTGTGTATTTCAATTTTGTTACCAAAGAATGAAGGATGTGACTGGTGCATATAATTAATGATTCTTTTTGTTCCTAGTCTATCATTTTCCTAAGTCTTCAACTTTTTTACGTCTACAAATAATTTTTGGGTGACTTTACCTGTTGTATGGCAGCACAGCTATCTTGTAAAACCCACCAGCTTATAAAGTATAATGGATAATGTTACTCAGCATTAACAACCTATACTAATTTAGTTAACCGCATAACACCTTTAGACCCATACATGGGTCCGTCAAATGCAGCTGCTGTATTCAAACCTTTGAAACTTCAGGCCTATTTTAAATTGTTGCAGAGATCCCAAGGTTTCCAACAATCTGAAAAACTTCATGCTGAATTACAGGGAAATGTGTATAAAATCTACAAGATCTAGATACACTCTAATTTATTTAATGCTGTGGCCTGGATTTGAATATTTCTCTCAATATAAGTGTGATTGATGTCGCTTCAGTGAACACTGCAACCAGCAAACCAGCAGATACAGAATGTATGTGACATTGTCCAACAATGATTAAAAAAAAATATGCTTTTCAATGTTAAATCTACTTCAGTAAAAAAATTCAGAGTTTGACGGGTTAAAGCTTGATACATGATCAGAAACTTTACAATGTTGTCATGTGAACTAAGCGTTAATCATTGTTGACAGAACGCCATAGATTTATACATGTGTATAGCCATCTATTACCCGACGCCGATCACTCGCCAAGGCATCTGCCCACTTCTCCACTGGTAATCCTCGTACCACAACTCAATCTCTCTCCTCTGACCATTATTCCCTCTAACCCAGCTCTGTTCCTGGACTCTTGCGACACCTAGCTGGCTCATAATTGGCTGTTGTCAATCATGTGCGTAGGAATAAGCACAAACAACATCTTCAGTTTCAAAAATAGATCCAGTTATTTTTTATTGATAAACTTGGAGGGTGTTCATTTTGTTATGTCACTTCTGGTTTGGCTTTTTAGATGCAAATAAAAATTCTCCCATGAAAATGGCAACAGAAGTCATGGCAGTGTACTTATAAGTACATTCTAATGAAAATTTACTTCCATCATCATTTTCTTACACATTGAATCACTGAGGTCTCCAACCTGCAAGTCACCCTTTAACTTCTATTTAACTTCTATATTTAAAAAGTGACTAATGGATACACCTATATACTCGGTAAAAATACATCCTGAAGTGTGTAAAGGTAGATTTGTTGGAATTTCCATCTCACTGGAATGTGCAATCCCAGTGGCCCCAGAACTGCTGACTCACAAAAGTGAATGGCCAAAATTTTTAATTTCACAGCAGAAAAGAATCATCCTGCACATTTTCTGAGTTCTTGCAAGGCAATGACCTGAACTCAGAGATCCGACGGAATCATTCAAAAATGTTGTGTTGAAAACATGGCAGTTTTCAGAAGTTCTATCAAAGACTTGACAAAGAGCCCCCTGGTGAGTGAGTAAAGAAATGCCTCAACACCATCAAAGGCTGATCCCTATGTAAAAGTTTTTCAACCCTTTGGACGACATGGATGACAAGTCACGTCCACAGAGTGACGTCTAATAATGACATTGAGGGGGCACCCCACATTTTGATCACTGACCTCGTAATGGTCTACTGATCTAGCAGAGTGCCCTCTCTAACCTCCCTAATGCAGCAATCCAGTGAGGAAGAGTGATCCCTGTGAACAAAAAGTATGTCTCTGCTTCTTGTTCAGAGGAGAAAGTTCACTCATCATGACTTCACTCAATAGCTGGAGGAACCATTGTTCATAGACTAATGTCACTTGATAACTATGATGCTTATCTTGTCAGAAGATATGATTTTTTTTTTATTATACAACATAATGTATTTATTACAAGGAGTATATTAGACTTTACAGTATTAAAGTTTACTAATCCAACATAGCTTTGAAATGTGTAATCATTGCTCACGTTATGAGATAAATTTCTTTGCATTTGTCATCAGTTATAATAAACAGGTACAAGAAACTCAAATCAGCAGCCTAACCGGAACTATTTGTGTAGTTGGGCCGGCAGAAAACAAGGCGAGACGCAACTACCTAGATGGCCATTCACAATTGGTTCAGTGAAGATAAATTGGTATACCTGGAAACTTTAGGTATCCCCCGGCCCATTTGTGTCCATGCCAGTGATCTGAAATTCCTTTCATTACCTTTCACAGTTAAGGAGGCTTAAAAAATGACTGAGGTTTGTGGTTTACTTTTATAATTGTCTCGCTGATCTGCATGTCCATCAAATTGAAAATCGAATGGAATTATACATTTTAAATGCTAATGCCAGCATGTAGCATGGTAAAGGTAGAGCAAGAGTCCTTGAGTGGATGATTTTTGAAAGAGGGACTGAGGGTTGCGTGAACAGTTGGGACAGTTGAGGCATCATGTGACCTTTTATCACAGCTCTCTTATTTAGCATGTCTTGGCCTCTAATGCTGTAGCTTATGATTCAATTTCTTTAAAAAATTTGACAATAGAAAATAATATTCATGTAAATATGTCAACCTTTTCAGCAATGGTGACAACCATTGATTCGGCAAATACTGCAGTATTACAACAAATACCTTACCCTGATTATCGATATATGTTAAAATTAATATAACTTAAAGATACTGAAAAAATGCCACAGAGCAAACCTAAAATGGCATGAAGTTGAATGGCTCCCCGTGATGCACTCCTTCAGACAGACTCCCAGTCTTTGTGTCAGGGGGTCGGATGAATGGTGGGTGTGTGTCTTTGAGGGCTGCATGTCACTATCTGCATGACAAAACACACCCTCGCTATGAAGACCCATTCACACATACTTATCCTGAGGCCAGGACGTGGTAGATTGCAGCTATAATTCCACACTGTAATGATCAGGGATCACCAGACCGGAAGAATGAAACCTTTATAATTGCTGCATGGGTGTGCCGCCGTTAAGCCAGTGGACTGTGAGAAATTCATTCTGCGGCTCGAAAACTAGAAAATCGGTCTGCTTTTAATCTTAGACATTAGATACCCATTGTATTTGTTTTTTTTTTTTTTCTCCTCGTAATCTGCTGGGATTGGGTGTTCCCACAGTAAGGCCTTGCAACTTCTTACCAGTCAAAGTTAATGGGCTGAGATGAATGATGTATTATCTATGTAGCAGAGCCATCAACAGTTGCACATTGGCAATGCATTCTGGCCTCAAAAACGACAGTGCCTGGGAGAACGTAGTTTCTCTCTGGTCTTTTACAAGGTCAGGTTCCCTCATTGTACAGTTCAAACGCGTGCTTATGAAACACTGCAGAGAACCAGACCCTTTGGGAAATGAACAAAGAGGTCATGAATGGGCTGAATATTAAAACCTCTTGAGATTTCCTTTTTCTTATCATTAATGATCGAAGGTTTTTGAGTTGACGTTCTTGATGCATGCTTATTCAATTCTGACTCTCTTCACTGGTGTTTCTCAATCGCTGTTTACATGACTAACTGCTTTCAGCAAATGGTTATCTTGTAGTGAGGATTTCAAGCTTTATCCTTTTTAATCATTATTTTATTTAGGGAGGTGTGTGTGTGTGTGTGTGTGTGTGTGTGTGTGTGTGTGTGTGTGCTCTTGTACTTGCAACACAGTGGGGACTAGAAAACATTTTTTTTCCTACAGAGTGGGGACATTATTGGACATTACTGGGAAGTAAGGCCAACATCACCGGTCCTCACAACTATAAGGGAAAATTGTGAGTTATTAGTTAAAGTTCGGGGAAGGATCGAATTAGGGATAGGTTAAAGGGCATCTAAAGTTGATTCCCATTGTTTTTGTTTATCGGCCAATCAGCGAGCCGCACCTGCGCAAACGAACCAAAATAGGATTATCTACGCGTGTACACAAAACATTGGTTGATGAATGAAATTGGTCATGTGACAATGCAAGATGTCAACAAAAGCGAGTGATTTTTTTGTAAACATTTGGACGTTCAACGTCCCTTCTGAGAATCGACTTTAGATGCCCTTTAGGGTTAGGGTAAGGGTTTAGGTTAGGCATGCGTTACTTATTGTTGAGACTAGGGAAAGGATTTAGAGACACACAAAGAATGAATGGAAGTCAATGTAATGTCCTCCCTGGGATAGAAGTATAAGGACGTGTGTGTTTATGCTTGCGTGTGCGCTTGTGTTTGTGTGTGTGTGTGTGTGTGTGTGTGTGTGTGTGCGCACGCGCATGTGTGTGGAATCAATTGATTTATTAATCAGCTTTTGGACTCAGTTCTACCTGGGTAGCAACTTCTTTTAATGTTGATTTTGGCACTTTTGCAACTTACTGATTTATAGTGATTTTGATATTGTACTAGCTCTCCACATTAATGATATCATTCTACATCAACAAACTGAATTAACGTAAAATAGCGTCTTTACATTCAACCCCTCAGAGAAAAGCAGTGCAGTTCCTTCACACAAATTGTTGGGCATGTATTTGGATACTTGCTCTTCCATTCAGGTAATATTGGATCTCCATTAATACATCCTTGCAGGGGTGTAAAGTCCAGGTTCAGAAAGTAAAAATCCTCCCCAGAACTTTATTTACTTCGGACAGGAGATAGAGCCAATATAAGTGATCAGCTCATTCTGTGGGAGGGAAAAAAGCTTTGCAGGACTTTTACTTTCTGACCCCTGGATTTTACACTTCTGCATCCCTGATACTGAGTTTTCAGGAATATAATGGATTCTACTTGGATGCCGCCACCACTGCCATGCCCAATGAGTAGCACCACCACTAGGCCAAACCTCTCATTTGAAAAAATGCAGTAACCTGAACAATTTTGATCAGAATTCTGCCAAATCTGTTGTCAACATTCCTGTTGCGAGGAGGAATCTTATTGGCTCTATTACTTTTACTGTACATCACCATTACGTGAAACTTTATATCCAAATGCATTAAGTCAAACTGTCCTAACAAGAATCAGATCAACTTTATGGTGAGCATCGATTGTTTTGTAATAATATGACTGTTCCTGTAGCTTAAACCTTAGTTCAAACGTAACTTCTTCAAAAATGCCAGAAGTCAAACAGTTCGCATGAGAATCGAACAAAATTTGCTGTGAACATTCCTGGAGGCTGCACTTTCCTCTGTTGATTTTCTGGACCCTATAGCCTTACCTTTAGCACCACCACAAGCCCAAACTATTAATTTTTCCAGTGGAGACAATGCTATAGTTTCCAGGATATACTCTGCTGTCATTCAATCTCAGCATTTGTAGTTTTTTTTTAGAAGTGAGACAAACTGAAATTTCTTTTTCCCATAATAGACAATGACAGCTGATGCGAAACAGCAATCTGGCATATTAGACAAATGAAAGAACAATGGATAAAAAGAGAAAGGGCCCACCCGCTCACTCACCACGGGAGAGATTTCAAAGCCTCAGAGCAGAATTCAAGGCCAGAGGAGAGAAAGCTGGGGTTTTTGGTTTAGGGTCAGCTGAAGAGTCAGGAACCAAAATCCTTCATGGAGCCTTCAGAGGAAGTTATTTGTGCAGACCGTAATCAGTGAGTAAAGCTGTGTCTTTGGAAAGAGGTGCCATACCCATTGGTCACCAGAACACAACAGTTTAACCCCTTAAATTCTGAATTTAACTTGAATCTCCCCTTATAAGTAGGTTAAAGGTAAGATAAAGCATTTTTTCTGTATTGTAGGACAAAAATCAACGCCAATACATAAGCCTTTAATAAGCCTAAAAAGTATTAAGAAATGACAGAGATCACCAGTTGGTTACAATGATAATATAAATGCAATGCACGTGATATTAAGGATGGCAATAAAAAAATAAAGAATTAAGTCTTTTACTCTGCCTTCTTTTAGCTGTGTAGTTTATTTTCAGATGGCATTTTTTCAAAATGTTTTCAGTGTGGTAAAAAAAAAACATTTAAAGTGGGAAACATCCTCTTAACCATATCAAATTCCAAACATTGGTGCAAAATGGCATCACTTATAAGGGCGTCAATAACAATTATGAACCATTTAATGAGCTGCAGGAATCCAGAATCTACGAAAGACAGACAAATTGACGGATGTCATCATTAAAGTGGATAGAAAAATGTCTGAAAACTTTATGACACAATGAATTGTAATGTTGGCTTGAAATAATTTGGCATGTTATTCCTCTGATTACTCTTCTTAAAAGAGCAAATTAATGTTTTGTTGGCAATTAGACGTTAAGAAGGGCAGTAGCACACTTGCAGCCATAATGCGATAATTATTAATTTATGAGATTATCAAGATTTTTCTTCAGGTCATTGAAGGGCGATTCAATACCCTAAAAAAGACTTACGTTGAATTCTTGGTGATTTAATGAATAAATTAGGCTCATGATCACATCGTGGCTACGACTATGCGACTGCCCTTATTCACATTAGTATTTTCATTTCGGCCAGCACCTCTCCAGCACTGGTGCGCATTCCACCTCCCTCCTGTCTTAGCTGCTGATTAGGAAATCTAAATGGGAACTGGTTTGGGGTCAACATGCGTTTTAAGGCAAGGTTACTGTTTAATGCGAGGTTACTGTTTTTTGAGAAAAGCTGGAAATATTATGCAAAAAGCCCCACTTAACCTGAAGGGCCCAAATCAGTTCAATTCCCATTGCTTTTGGTGTCTGGTAAGGCTCTGAAAAAAAAAAAAAATCACAATAGTCACTGTATAATTATTTATTCTGGAAACCAAGCAGTGTCACACTTTAAGGGCTTTTGTTTACAGGTTTTCACTAGGCCTGAATTGTTCATATAAATAAATTAAAAGCCCACACAAGGAGTTGGGCTCTGAGTTTATTTCTAAGGCTCCACTGACATAAAGTTAAAAAAAAAAAAATTGACAGAGTGGATTTTAAAAGTATATGTGACAAGTTATTGGCAGGCCTTGAAAATAAAGCCACCAAATTTTATTTATTTATTTGCATGCATTATAAATGGATTATAAAATTTGCTAAGAATGTAACACTATACCATTCAAAATGTGAATCAAAGTTGTGATTGAAATGTGATTAAGCTACCCCAGTTATGAGATAGTTTAGGTTGGCTAGTTCCTCTGTCCTCCCTTTAGCTCCCACTACAGTGAATTGAAGAGATAGGGCTAAACGCAAACAAAATAAATAAACAAATAAATGAACATAGACATAAACATAAGAAAGACATTCTGTGCAATTGCTTTCCAGCATCAGTACCTTTCCTTTGCATATAAATTCATTTCTTCCATAACTGGCCAAATGTATACAGAAAAGCAGCCATTATCCATGTTTGGCCCCTTCTAGTTTTTATGAATTAGAGAAATAGCAGAGTTATCTTCTAAATAAACCAGTTCTTCCTCCATGCTATCATACCATCTGTATATTGAAATGCACTGCAGCGGACTGAACTGTGTCGGTAAGCTTTATTCAGGCCTGCTTTCTGCAGCCAATGAATTCCAGATGTGCTCAGTGACAAGGAAGTAAAATTCAGTTGGACTTGCAAGAATACACTTCCTGTACACTGGGTCTTTATCTGTCACTCAAGATGCAACACCAGGGATAGGAGCCGCAGGCTAATGCAGACAGAAAATCTGATTTGTGGGGCTTAAGAGCGACATGAGAATGCAGTTCCCTGGAGATGCCTTTTCAAAAACATATCCTGTTTCCTTCTGAGAAAGTCATTCTCATTAGGGAAGTGAGATGCAAAAGGGCTGAGGAGACTTTTCAACCCTGAGACCTCGGGTTTCATAATTCAGGTCAGACAAAACCAAGGAACATAGCAACACATTCCTTATTATGAACACACATTTCTTATTATGCTTACAAGCGTAGTTGTCACAGTCAAATTCAAAAAGGAGCACTTTTACAAAATAGTACCATAACATCACAAATGTTTTTATTACCATACGTAGATCATACAAATGAATTATTTACCATATAACATAATAGTGAAGAGTTCCGGAAGCCGAACTTGAGATAACATGTTTTTAATATAGGAGAGATATTGTGAGTGGTCAGCTTTTTAAACTGTGGAATGAAATCATAATGAAAAAATATCCATGGAGAGGCAATCTATGAATTATTGAAAATAGTGAAATACTTTCCAACGCCTTGGGCTAGAGGTGAAAGGAATGCTAAAAAATGGATTAATGTGTTCTGTCTTCTCTGCCATCTTGGAGAACAGAGGATACCAGAACAATTGCAGTTTTGGTAATGTAATAGGCCCACTCACTCACTCACTGCGATCCTTGTCGCTAGCGACAATTGGAGACCCTGCCCTGTCGGTGGTGTCACCAGTGGAGAACATTTTAGTTTGCATGTTTTTGTGAGTGTGAGTACAGGCATATGTGTGAGTGTGCGTGTGTATGTGTGTGAATGCCTGTGCGCGTGTGCATGAGAGTGTATGCATGACTAATTAATTAAATATTAAATTATTCAGTGTAAATAAATAAGTTCAGTTCTGGGACATTTTAAAATCTATTGTTACAAACTGGGCAGATGGGGAGTCAATTGCAGGATCGACAAGGAGCCACTTGGGCACGTTTATAATGAGCAGGAGGAGAAATGGAAGTAGGCTCGGAGACCCTGCTGTACCTAATAATCTACTCTCTAACTATTTCACTAATAATTTAGCTCTCTGGAGGGGACACCAGAGAGGGAAACTAGAATTCAGAGCAAGAGGTCTGCATGACACTTATACAATGATCCAGCCCTGACTGAGGCAAAACCCACAAGCTATACAGTCATATTGTGAAACGAGTCATTTCATGAAATGACTGAAGCTAAGCACTAGCCATGTCATGATATGACTAAAATTTTTAGCCATGTCATTAAATGACTGTTTCACAATCTGGCTGTAACAGTCAGTGGCTGCAGCTGATTGCACTGAGGGAATAAGAAGCTACTCACCCAATTATCAGGAACAACCAGCGAGACTGCTAGAGCAGTGGAAGAACCAATCAAGCAGACACATGGGTTGTGACAGTGGGGTTAGAGTGGGCATTTTGACTGGTCTGCAAGTTAAGAAGTGCAATACAGAGCAGGGTATGATGCACTGTGTGTTGAGACACATTCCTTATGTATATATTATTCAGGGCTCTCAAGTCTCACGCATTGAGCGTGAGACTCTCGCATTTCAATAAGTTCTCACGCTCTCACGCCACACATGACATTTCTCACGCTGAGAAGTGATAAAATCGCCGCACATTAGTAACATAGACTGTATATAAAAGAGAGTAGTAATCTATGAATTGATGAGGCGAAGGCAGACTGCTTTGCTTGAATCAGCAACCTGTCAGCCAATCAGAAAATAGTATTTCTTGTTGCTAGGTGAAATAGCAGCACCGTTATCACGTCCTCCACACGCGCGCGAATGCTGCTTTTGTGTGCACACGACAAAGAGCTGGAAGTGGAAGCCCGAAATCAGGTAATCACTTTATCACTTAAATTTTTTTTTTTTTTTTTTTTACAATAGCTGCTTATTAAAGTCGAGGAACTATGCAGGATATTTGCTTTATGGATCATTTTTTTTGCCTCAATTTAACAGCTTTGGACGGTAATGGTTAGATGAATTGACTTTTAACTTGTTACGGGGAGAGTGGGGACTCTGCCCTCCAAGTAGTGTATTTTGGCTGAAAACAAACCCCGCTCCGATCCGGTGTCACAGGTGGTACCGCAACATCTCTGGTTAGTGACAGACAAAACTATACAAATACACAAAAGAATTATTTAATTTAGCCTTTATTATACTTGGGAGTCCCACTGGGAAAAAAAAAAGTACAGGTATGGCTAAACATTATCTTGTTCAAAATCTAACAACGGGTAAACGCTAGCAAGTTGAAATCAAATTTTTAAGCTCATGTCAAATAGCATTCGCGAATGCCGTAGCTGGCCAGCTCACTCATATTCGTGACGCTAAGCACTGCTGTTAGCTGTGTTGTAAAATGCTTGATGTTGCAAAGTAAAAGGAAATATACACGCAACATGCAGATATAAGATAGATACTTGTATATCGCAAACGTTTAATTGCTCGCCTACTTGAGCTACCACTTCAGGCAACAAGATGCGACGGATAACCCGGTCAGCATTCATTCTGCAAATAGCCAACAACGCGCACTAAACTTCCGCGACCGATCCTGGTGTGCCATCTAGTGATAGAATATTGTAACTGCGCGCATAAATTTGCAGCTCCACGTCCACTGGCGGACACATCTGCACAAAGATACACCGTTGTTCTTCGCGAACGCGCCAAATCCGGATAATCCGTAAATGATGAATTCAATTAATATTTTAATTTGAAACGAGTAACTAAGTTGCCAGTGTCAAAGTAACGAAGTGAAAGTATACTTTTTTTTAAAAAAATGTAGTAGAGTAAAAGTCCCTGTTTAAAAAAACATAAGTAATGTACAAATCCTCAAAAAAAAAAAAAAAAAAAACTTAAGTGCTGTAACGGCACGTGTACTTAAGTTACTTTTGCACCTTTGAAAACGGGAGTATCATGCACCCCCCGGGAGAAAATCTCACGCTAGCCTGCATTCAAAACTTGAGAACCCTGTATTATTGAAATTCTCGGCGACTTGTACCACAGCCGCACTTCTGTCAGTTGAGACCAGATGGGACATCCTTCGTAGCCCTTGAGCATTGGTGAGCCTTGGGCACCCTGAAACCTGTTGCCGTTTCATGGTTTGTCCCTCCTTGGGCCACTATCAGTAGGTACTCACATCTGCTGACAGGAAGCACCCCGGGAGTCTTGTGACTTTACTCTGACCCTTTTGTCAGGCCATAATGATTTGGCCCTTGTCAAAGTCATCCAGTTCCCATCTCTCCCACATCCATAACCTTGAATCTGAGAACCGACTGTTCACTTATGGTCTAAGATCTGTCTGCAGACTTTGACATGTGCCATTGTCATGCAATAATCAACATTATTTGCTGCACCTGTGTGTGGTTTCAGTGTTTTGGCTCATCTGCGTAAATCTTTGCAAATTACTGCTGAATAGCTCTATTTCAACCTGTGTTCATGGTTTCAATGTGCAAGACAAAGCCAAAAAAGCAAACATTTTGTAATGGTCCTTATAGATTTGATCATATATGCCCTTAAAATTTCTTATTTATGCTATTCTTTTCAATGCATAAAAAATAGAAAATAGTATTTTTTAAAGCTTCTATTTGCAGAACTAATGAGTCCTGCTCTTGAACTCTAAATGATTTCATGTTATTTCTGAATAAAGACTTATCATTCCAAACCCTGTCTCTTTTTCTGTAGCTGCTGCAACAGTTGAATTGAATCAGTAAGCTACTTCCAGTGACCCAGCACTTTGGCTTGGGCCCACCTAAATAAAACAGCTGTCTTTCCCCTAATGGTGTCAAAAAGCACAACAAGGAGGCACTATGGCAGGGCTCTTTCAAGTGGTATCAGTTGGCCCGTAACTGGACACCTCCAGGCCCTAGCTACTATGCTAAGATGGCTCTGACAGCAGGGCAGGCCTAATGTGCATATCCTGTAATGCAAACAAGCAGTGTGAGCTCAGAAAATACAATGAATAAATTGTCTTACAGAAGTTATAATTGGATATTTGAAGAATGTAAATATCCTCAAAGTTATAAAAACCTAAAATACATTATAAATTCTGGCAATATTACATGTACATCCCTCCAAATAGAAGAGCACATTTGAACAATCTAATCTAAAAGTCATTTTTATGCCACCCACCGACCGCAAATACCTTGATGAATGAAAGCACCAGAGGTGCTGATGCCTCGGTGTGTATTGCTTAGCCACTACTGACGTACAATAGTTGTACAGTAACATAAAAGCAAGCTTGAATACATAAACAGTCAATAGAGTGCGGTCCTTGTGCCAAAATCATGTGGGTGTGGCTTAACATTATGTACACAAAAACGTGTATACTGAAACATGAAGTGCTACAAAATGAACTGAATCCTTTTTCAAAATTCTGGCACATTTAAAATCAAGAGAACAGTGTTTGTCACTCGTTGGCATTGTTACTTTAGCTTGATTTCAGTTATGATGGTAAAGACAGACAAACAAACAAATTCTAAACTTCTCGCTGTGCGCATGCGCACACCGAGGCATAAATACTTTCTTTCTTCTATTTCAGTGGGGAAAAGTCCACTTTTTCTAAACTTCAAAAAATGCGGTAATGTGTAAAATGAGTGCCCTCTGGTGGAGCATCTACATTTGTGTCCAGTCCTCGTACAACTGAGAAATCTGCAACATTTAAAAGGTTACATGTAGCAGAAGTGACAATAATAAATGCATACGTAAATAAACTCCCCTTACCACATAATATTAATTTCTTGGTGCAGAAAGTTTAAATACGCACAAGGTCAAGGCTTCTAACAGCTTGTTTTGTCCTGATCCCTTCCAGTGGTTTTTCAGTCATTGTGCAGCTTGGTCACTCTTGCAAGTGCAAACCGCATCATGGTTACATTTGTGGATGTGCAACAAGGCATTCTTTCATAAGAGTGAAAATGTGTTTCTTGTACAATGGGTTCGCTTCAAGATGTATGTGGATCCAACTGAGTCAAGAAAAAAGGCAGATTTTTTTTTGTTCATTTGGGCCAGTGGCTCTGCAGATGGAGGCCTCTTGGGACAAATCTCTGTGAAGGGCCTTGTGAGGCCAAAAAGGCACAAAACAGTCAGTTCTAATAGACTTAAGTTTTGAAATCAGTTGCAATCTAAACCTGACCATTGCTACCTCAGCAAGTATAAGAACTGTCTACTCAATTTCGAAGAATAAAAAACAAAAATAAAAATGTCAGCCTTCTGAACTAAAAATTGGTTGAGAAAATTGCTATTTATTTGGCAGGTTAAAATGGATATGTAAAAATATTCTGTGATACAAAATGTAAGTGGACTTTTTTGTATACACTGGTTTTGTGATTTTTAAATGCCACAGCTTTCACCTTCATGCAGCCATGTAACTTATATGCACAGCTCTGATTTTCTGTGGAGTTTTGCGCCATGGATTTGTAACATATGTGCTTTATTTTTAAACTTCATGAAATCAATGCGCAGCCGATGGCTGCAAAGAGTAATTTTTTTGTTTCTTACAGAGTAAAACATTCCATTTAAACTAAGAGCATTTTTTTTTTCCCGAAAAGAAATCTTACTGGTTTCATGTCCAAGTCCAAAAAGTTTACAATCCCATTTCTGGAAAAGTTGGAGCATTATGAATGAAAATGACGGAGCGGAGCCAACTGCAGCATTCAAACAACAAAAAACTTCTTGATTGCAGGGAAGGAAATGAATTAACACAACACAAGAGAAGAACATAGAACAGTCTTACAAAAGGGAGGACAAAAACCAAGAGTTTAAATACACAAAGAAAACAATTAACAATGAGGGTTAGGAGTGAGGGAAAGCACAAAGGTAGGGGCGAACACGCAAGACTATGATTGAATAATTGAAGTCAAATTACGAAGACAAACAGGAACAAAGACAGTCAGACCATAGGGAAAACTAATGAACACAGGGGAAGAACATGACAAAACTAATTACAAAGGAAGTGAAACAAAATATATCCTTAAGTATCCTGCATCACAACTGCTGCTATTAAACTGAACAAAATATATCCACTTATAAAATGTGCAACATTCTCTCTGTCTGTCCTTCTTTCTGAATTCATTTTTCTCAACTAGCTCAATCTGAAACTGCGCAAATACATTTAGTATTGTAATAGGTGGGGACTGACAAAGCTGATTTTTTTTCATATTTGCAAAGGCAAGCGGTTTACGAGCAAGTTCAATGTGTTTACAAGCATATTATTTATTTAAAGTAGGCATGGGCAACGCTCTGCATAAACTCTAAAGGAATGCGTAACAGCTGAACTGGGGCGGTAAACAAGCCTCAGAAAACTTATTAAAAAAATGATGTAAATACCATTTTCATACAAAAAGAACACCATTGCAACCTTTTCAATAGGATACCCGCATTTCATACATGAACTCTGCGTTTAACGCGATTTGAACAGAGCTATTATTCGCCCGTTGGATGAATGCGTGACCTCAATTTGTGCCGTGTTTACAAACTTTCACGGCGTGGCAAAAATATCCATTTTGGAGGTAGATTTCAAATAGCCCGGGGCTTACGTGATATCCCAGCTACGGCCCTGATTGAATTACAGCCATCTAATTTGAGAAATTACGAGTCTGTTCGTCCACTCTAGACCTCAGGGATGTGAAATTAGTTCGACAGAAGTCGCGAACACCGGTCACAAGATTCATTCACTTATACCCTTCAATTCGAGACTGCGAGGATGGAAATCTGAATAATCAATTAGGAAAAATTCTCGGCTCTCGGTAATTCTGTATATCGTTTAAACATTTTGTTAATCGGATTATGAAAGAAGACTGAAAATAAGCGCCCGCTTTTTGTTTGGGTGTAAAAGCGCGTATTTAAAGGAGAATACATTGTATTTTGATTAAGCATTGAACTCAGCATAAGTCGAACTGTTTTAATATTTGTTGATGACATTGCTTCGGCTTCCTGGAAGCAAGTACGCACAAATCTGCTGTCTTGTGAGCATTTCAGGTTCGATATACTGAGTAATAACGCCGCGGAAACCTAAACTGGCCCGTCATTCTGCCGAATAGTCTTACTAAACTAGTTAATCGTCTGATTGCTAATCAAGCAAAGGGGAGGTTTCTGCCTCGCCAAACTAACCTCCGACTGCACGTCACTGTGTTTTACTATGAATTATTCACAGTAGCTCATTGAAACTATCATGGGAGGAGGGTATATGGACATTATAAAAACAGTGTAAAGTTTTTTTTTTAAATCACCACGGGTTATTGAAGGGGGAACGTTTCGTAGCAGTGGGAGGGCAAACAACTGCCGGCATCAGCGACTTCACTGCATTTTATACAGTAATGGACGAGTAGCGTTAATGTTTGCCCTCCCACCGATAATTGACATTTTTGCAGGCCATTGATCAAAAAAAAAAACACAGGCAACCCATTCATACCATTTTTTTAATATCAATGCAAAACCTAATGTTTGTTGAACATAATTGGGTGAAATTCAATGCATTTTCCATTAAAAAGGGCCTAGGGGGCTGCTGTACTTCAGAAAAAGGGTTGATGACTTTAGCATCAATTATTTCTGTTAGGTAAGTACCCTAATGGATAATTTGGCCAGGTTTATTTCTGAGTAGACTTCATTTTCAAAAATGCCCTCAGGCTTCACCCCCCAATTTTCACAATGGGTTTTGTTGATAAATGCCGAAATCAGCCATTTTTGGGACCCTGTGGCTCTGAGACCCTTTCCTGTAAAGGCGTTGGGCTTGTGGCAAACTCTTCGTCTGTGTCTTCTGTACTTACCTGCAAAAAATCAATAGAAAATAATAAAAACTTTTTTCTCAGCAACTCAAGAAATGTTGTCATTTTATTCATTTGTATTGCCCATGCCTCTTTAAAGCATCTTTGTGACAGCCTGCCTGTGAAAAGCGCTATACAAATAAAATTGAATTGAATTGAATATTTGGAGATTGTCCGCAGTGGCGTGTCTAGAACTGGGAATTGGGGGGGCACAGACACGTTCCTTTTAGTCCTGGCAAGTTGTCAATCATTTTCCTTTATTGACGCGTTTTCCAATTATCGTAATTTGGAAGACACGGTTTCTCTCCATATGCGATCTAACAGCGATGAAATCATGGACTAAATTCAGTAGGCTACAGTGGCGAAGCCTGAACTGAGAATTGGGTTGCACAAAACATCCATTTAAAACAATTATTAGTCCTGACCTGTTCTCAGTCATTTTCATAATTAACAGAAGGTTCACTCCGAGAGCACTCCACACTTAACAGGTGCTGCTTGTTCTCCCCAGTTAGGTAAGACAACAATCATTCATCTGGATGCGTATTTGCTGTATTTAAATCAACGTTGTTCAAAATTGCATACCTGTCGACTCTCAAGCAAATAGCTTGAGCCGCAGGCTTTTTATAGCCTATTTAACTGCCGAATGCCACTTTATAATACCCAGAGTGACGCAATAACGCAATCCCGAGAGTGAAAGGCAATATTTCATTTGAACGCGGACCAGTTCAATCAACACGAAGCATTGGCCTATTAATAAGTAAATTATTTTTCTGTACTGAATTTAGCCCATGTTTCATCGCTGTTAGATCGCATATGGAGAGAAACCGTGTCTTCAGTTGCCAATTACGATAATTGGAAAACGCGTCAATAAAGGAAAATGATTGAGAACTTGCCAGGACTAAAAAGGACGTGTCTGTGCCCCCAATTCCCAGTTCTAGACACACCACTGAGTGTCCGTAGAGATGTGGCACACATCCCCAGAAATCTGCACATCATTGTGGAGTGTGCATCTATGAGCGTGGACAGGTTGAAAATGAAACTGCAGTTAATTAGGAAATGAACTCCGAACCAAGAAATGCCAGCGCCATTCCAAGTGCCACATCTGGATCTGGGCAAAGTGTATTAGTGGGCAAAGTGTATTAGTAGGCAAAAGGACTGCAAGTGCAGTGAGGTTTTGTTATCTTACTTCGGGACGCATTCGACAAAAGTGAAATGTTTCCAATTGAGGCAGCAGTGAGCGGAGTGCTGACATTGAAGCATTGTCCAAAATCGTAACTAAATACTGTAATAAATCAGGTGATGAAGGAGTCTGTTAATAAATAATTTATTAGATCACAATTCCTTACATTTACACCAAGGATTTTGCTATGTAGCTTGTTTCAGTCTCAAGATCCCAATGACAGATGAAAGACAGATGGGGGCAGGAAGTGAAGAATGTCTGTTGTGGATCGTTGGTCTGTATTTCTTCAGATTTTTGCCAATGTGTGAAGTTAAGTAAATGATTACAGCTTTACCTTTCATGAAGTGGTCACTGCATACACAAGCATTGTCTGACTCCACCCCTCCAGACATTTAACTGAGGTTTTTAATTCATGTCTGCCACCATTTCTCGGTGAGCGTTTTAAATTTCTCGCCTTTATGTGTCACTGCTCTCAGGACTCAAAAGTAGCAATTGGAATTGCGATGCAGTAGAAACTACTATGGCGCGGGTTCGATCCCCGGTCGTACCAACCAGCAGTGGTCGGCAGCTTTTTCAGAACAGCGCACGATTGGCTAAAGTGCTGTGGGAATGCAAATTGTCAAGGGACTGCTGGGAAGGGAAATCAAAAATGATTGCCTTGTTCGTTGCTCAAGCGCCTCCTGTTGGTGTTCGTTGCTCAAGCGCCTCCTGTTGGCCAGCCGGGCGCTGATCAGTGAGATACTGAGCTTGCTCATGTTCGGGTTTCCTCCGCCCTCGTTCTGAACTTGCGATAGTTTCGACCAATGAGTGTAAAGATGCAGGGGCTGACAGGCGCGTGCTTCGGAAGAGAGCCGCCAACTGTTTCTCTCTCTTCTGAGGTGGCAACAGGGGGTTGTATACGAGCAAGCCTTGTATATAATTCTCAGATTGGGCATTCCAAATTTGGGTGGGAATGAAAGTGCCAAATTTATTATAAAAATAAAAAAGCAACAGTTGTCTTTTCCCTGATCTGATCGGTGTTCGCAACCATAAACGGCATAAAACTTTGGCATTTTGATAGCACCTCTCTATGGAGAAATCAGTTCTTACCCCCAACTGCAGATCTCGCTGTGATGTGAAGTCATCAGTAAACAACCTATAACAGCTTCAGTAACCTGATGTAACTTTGTTATCTTTGGACTATTTTCTTGACCATCATCCTAGTTACCACTCCTTCCCTTGATCTGCATACAAAACCTTGATACATTGTGGGATACACTCAGCCCTTAAAACTGCTCTGAAGCGGTATCAGGATAGAGGTTCAAGTGAGGATTAAATGCACCTGAATTGGGCTTTTTCAGAAATGACAGAAAGGACAGTCTTCCATACTTACTCAGAGGCACGAGATTGCAAACTCAAGACTGCAAGACTGCAAGTGTGGATATTAGCCGATGCCACCAGATTTCTCACCAGCACTTACCAGAGATACCAAAAACAATTTAAGCTCCTCCAATATATCATGTTGTTATGTAAAATGGCAGAAAGAAGTTAACAAGAAATATCAGCTTGGTACTCAGTGAACTGTGTAATATATTGACCTTTTGCAGCCCCTCCCACTTTACCCACTTCCATTGTGATTTTTTTTTTTTTTTTTTTGTTAGTGTTCATTTCGACAAAAACCCAGTTCAGGTGAAGGCAACAACATTGTCATTTGGGGCTATACGCCTTGGAAAATCAACAGAGGGCAAAATGTTAAGATAGCCTCTTCCACCAGACGACATTATATTCTGTTTTAAAGAATCGGTATTTAACTTACCAAGCAAGCAGCGAAAAATAGGTGACTCAGATCGATCTGTTTTCTGTCGATGGATCCCAATGATCTGAGTCACGAGCTGAAACAGAAGTTTGTTTTAATAAAAAAAGCCGCTGCCTGATGTTCCTGATTCTGTGGTGCATAATGTGAAGGTTAAAATCCCGCTTGAACACTAATCATGCGGTACATGACTTAATCGAGTTAACATGCTACTTTTTTAATGGCACGCAATGGCTTTTAAGCTATGATTTTCACTGTTGAGGATGGGGGTGCAAACACATATTATCTGTGCTGGAGCTGTGATCTGCTGTAATGTGAGAACGTGGCCTGCTGGCTAGAGGTGTGCAGTCTTGTGATGGGAACAGTGTGGCAGAGAGGGAGGTCTCTTCCTATTACATCTCTATGAGCTCCATTAGCCGAGTGATTCGGCCTGATCTACTCTGTTGAGATATGTCCAGATATCCTCTTAAGAATTCCACAGCTAGTCACAGAATGGAAAAAAAAAAAAAAAAGAAAAACGGTAAATGGTCATACCTGTAAACAATCCATGAGAGAGGCACTCCAGTAGTCGTGCTAGATACCTGGAACCTCGCGCAAGCGCTTGGTTTCAAATGAAATTTCCAGGTATCTATCCTACGATAAATACCTCATGTTCGGAAAAAAAAATGTAGGTTTATCTCCCAATTCTCCTTAAAGTTCCCCTGTTATGTCACCAGGTGCACAGCCAATTGTGGTTTTTGCAAGTCATTGAACGGGCTCATAGTGGCTAATTAGCTGCGCACCTGGTGGCATAATAGGGAACCTTTAACAAAGAAAGTATGGTGTAGTAAGCCTGTGTAGGGCCTGCAATGAACAGTAGAGTGCAGTATTTCCCATGTCCTAGAAACAGTTCCTGTTAATGACCGTTAGAGGGAGCTAGTTCCTAACTTTCTGCGTGTCACGTTTTCCGTTTGTTTGCTCACCATTCGCCATTATCATATCATTTTTATCCCTCGCCATGAAGTGGTGTGGGGGATATGGGCAGGCCCGTCGATAGAACAAGGAATTTGGGGGGGTGGGGGGGGGCACAGACACGTCCCTTTGTGACAAGAATTAGTTCTAGCAAGTTCTCAATCATTTTCCTTTATTGACGCGTTTTCCAATTATCGTTCCAATTATGCGATCTATGGCACTGCCATTTTTGCCCGAGAATGTATAATTTGGCTTGCAGTCACTTAACCCTCTATTAACCACCGTAGCATATCTGCTACATAAAGTGAAAGGGTTAACAGCCTGGACACCTTGCTGGTTTTGTTTCTTATTGCCAAATAAACATTTGAGAATTACTTGAATGGTCCGTCACTTTAATTTTTCCATTCGCATTATTACCCAATGTAGCAGATCTGCTACATTTTGGAAAGGTGGGCCAAAGGGTCGATTTTTTTTTTTTGAACTATTTTTCCAAATATTGGCCCATAATCAACATACTTGCCTAGGGAAATGATTTTTACACAGTTGGAAAGGTACTTGGTTAACAGAGGGTTAAAAGCAATCAGAACGATTAGATGTTCTTCTTAAAAGACGTGTATAAAGCCGGGACATGCCTACAGGCTGTTGTTCCACAGTCAATGAAAGGATGGCACTGTTATGCGAACTAAATTGTTGACCCCGGCAAGACTGATCTCCATGAAGATGGGGTAGAATGGTCGACAATGCATCATAGTTCACTAAATACATCATTTCCATGCTATGTAGAAGGACCATGGTCAGAGGCGAATATGTCGTTAGGTAATTTCATGAGCAGAGTTTGGAGGGGGGTTGATGAAAAGCAGCATAGCCTATTGGTCATTTGCGAATGATTTTCAGTCTTAAATATGGCCTGGCAATTGACAGAAGCAAAACATGTTAAGGTTTGTGCTGATGCGCCTCAGTGTAGCAGAGATACGGCTTCACTTCCTTCATGGCTTGATCTTCGCTGCCTTTGTTGCACCTACCTGCAAGCATGACTCTGACCTCAAAAACCAATGTTCATGTCAAGCCGACAAACGGTTATTGAGATATGATGTCACTTCCTGTGCGCACGAACGCCTATTATCGTAGCCCAGACAGTCAGAGAGTTTTTTGAGCAGTCAATGGGGGTAGCCTTAAGTCAATAACGAAATGAAGTAGCTACTCCACCGATTTCGCCTTATTTTCTGTTTCCTGGTCATCACATTTGATTGCAGCTGTTCGGATGACTGCACATAAAAAAAAATTAAATTAAATTAAAAAAAGGCAAACCAATTAAGCCTGGGAGGGACAGTCTGGAGATGATGCGTCCAAAATTTGGTTAACATTGGGCTGAATTTGTTGGTCAAGTTCCCGAAAAACAAACAAGCGCGCTGAATTGCTGATATACGGTTTCAGGGGATGTCATCGACTTCAATTGCATAATAATAATAATAATAATAATAATAATAATAATAATAATAATAAAACGCTGAAATTAACCAAATAATAGGCGTCTTCGTGGCAGCGGTGCTTGAGCCCCGAATAATATTAATTCCGATGTGCAGAACACTTCCCATATCGAACACAGTGGTGTTCTTGAATTCTGGCCTTTCTAACGGTTACCAAGCAAGAAACTAAGCGTTGGGTGTTCGAGTGTTGAGTATTCTGCCTCTGCTTCCGGCCAGCCGTGATACGCCGCCTCACCTAGGACTGCAATTTCAATTCTGAGTGGGCTTGACCATGGACTGTACTATATCCATGGGCTTGACGCTCGCATTCAGAGAGCAATAGCATCAAAGCGAACCTTATCTGCAGCGTTCTATATTAATAATACGCACAAGCTCGCACTCAATAATTCCCGTAGCCTACCAGCTGGAAGACATTTTTTCATCATGTGCTTATGCGCTGCAGTGTTTATCATTATATGGAAGGAAGATCATCTTTGCTATTTAAAGTAAAACTTTGCTAATGCCCAATTAAGATGGCTGTCTGCGGTTTTTTTTTTTTTTTTTTTTTTTTTTGGTGGTATTCTAATGTTTTACACCAACCAATTTGCGACTTCCTGCAGGAAGTATGACAAATTTTGTTCACTTCAGCTGACTGATCTCAACTTCCAAATCATCCTCTGCTAAGGCAAATTCAGCTGGCAACTACAAGCAAACGTGCACTTTAGTCATGCGTCAAGTTTTGCTCTCCGTAAAGTCGCTCTTTAAACTTGTTATTTCATAAAGGCGAACTTGCAAGATTAGCGATGTTTCCAAAAGCTCAGCTGTGTTATTGGTATATACGCAAGTGAACCGCTCTAGTCTAGAGGAAACTGATCTCTATTGAGTGGTGGCAGCTCGCGAGTTCCATTTGTAATGCCTCACTACATGTTTTATCTTTTTACTTTAAATCATTGATACGTTTATAGAAATGCTTACGTTACTCGAGTCGTTTAATTAACTGATTTCGAGGGCAGACAGAATTCGGCGCTTAATTGGAAGGACGATGATATTACAGATATATGATAAAATCTACGGACGCTGACTTGGGGATCTCGTCTCATCATGACAACATTCAAGCAAGATAATTTTGAGGAATACTATGACATCGGAGAAGAGCTTGGAAGGTAAGATATTTAATTCCACATGAACAACAACGGCTGGTTATTTAACAGGTGATGCACTACTGAACGGCTGAATTACTACTTTTACGGGTCATATGTAGCCTATTGTCTATGTTTCGAAACCATTTACAGTTGTGCTGTAAATGCAAATTTATGTCATTACTTAAGAACATATTTTACCAAGACCTGGTTTATTCACTGTGCTTTTGCTGTGCACAGCCTCGTTCTGAAGCAGCTGAATAATATTGCCGAGTTCTCTTTAATCTTATTTGGCGAATGAAATAATTCACTGGGATCTGGAATGTATTGACGTCCAGCGAAGGAACTAAAGGAATTGTACTTCCCTGTAAACTTAGAAGTCAGATGTAAAGTACAACAGGCAACATCTGAGACCAAAGTTGGAACGATCCCCACCGGATATTTACGTGAGATCACGTGATCAATTATTCTGTGTTCGATAAATTTGATTCTACCCTTACTTCAAAGTCATTGCCGTTAAATTGGACAGATTACGACTAATTAGCGTGTGACCGGTGATGTTGTTAGTCTTTAATTGCTCGGAAAAGAATTATTTAGTGGAGATGCCGGGGATTGAACCCGGGGCCTCATACATGCAAAGCATGCGCTCTACCACTGAGCTACATCCCCAACCATGTTTTACAATGTGAAATAAAGATGTTTTATTCAGTTGGATGCCGATGAAGGACTAGTGTGGAAATGTGGAGTATTGGGCAAAACTGAAAACGAAACACCCTAATAATAATTGATTCATATTATTCAATTATTGTCTCGTTGTTTTCCCCTCCTCTCGTTTCCCTTCCCATGCTTTGCACTTCTCCCTTCCTCAGTGTTATTTGTTATCTTGCGTATTTAGGTTCTCAGTCTCTGCCCTCCATTTGCTGTGTCTCGTGTCTACCGTCTTTGGAAAAATAAATACTATACTAAGGCCTTTTCTTGTGAGAAATTCCTTCTCAGGTGCCCCAGTCCAGGGGGATTGCGTCTTCCTGTCTGGTCTTCTGATTTGTGCTTGCTGCACTCCCTCCTTTGTTCTTCTGGCACATTTTCCCGGAGCTGATTTTGGCCCGTCCCTATCCAGTCATTCAAGTGCCGTCCATGTTAAATACCACTCAAGTCGGACTGTGGGCAACTTGCGGCAACGACTTATAAAATCCACGTTTGCATTCCATTTTATCAGTAAAGGCTAAAGCAAGGTGATTTTGCATTTAGCTCCTATCTGCTCAGGAAATTGTGACACGTATTTTTATGAGACTACTCCCCATGCCACAGAAATCTTCATGGCCACCTAGTTTGGACATGAAGAAACACAGCGAGCATCATAATTCAGTGGATTGTGATACATTTTTCCTAATTTAGTTTTGTTGACCGAGTCAATCACCACATCTGAATTCAGCTGAACATGCATCTTACAAGCTGAAAATGAGACGCGGGGGGGACACTCCGAAACTTGTGGGAACTGAAAATGGCTGAAGACCTGGCAGAGCATCACCAAGGAAGATAACTAATATCTGGTGATGCCTCTGTGTCACAGACTTCAAGCAATCACTGCATGTAAAGGATATGCAACTAAGGGTTAAAAATTATTTCTTTATTCTGCATTATGTTGGACTGGGAAGTATAAATGGTGTTCTTTTCATTTTCCTTTTTTTGTCTCTCTATTAGTTGTATTATTGATATTTCTAAAGATCAGTATGGCTCTTTTAGAGCTGTTTTTTTTTTTCAATTTGTCTCTTGTTAAAAGGGTTTGAAGTTGAATTTTACCTTGTGAGATGGGATTACAATTACAAGGGGCCCATAGTATTTCCTGAAAATACATCTATTAATGTTTAGTTTTACAATTTCTGCTGTAACTGGATTCATTCAACATAGTCATCCAGTAAAAATTACTGAGGAACAAAAGAACAGGAAGTTAATACAAAATTGACTGGAAACTAAGTAAGTGTGAAATTATTGTAAAAATATTATTTATTATTGTAATGGTCTTTTCTGTGCACCGAGCAGAGTGCACTGAAAAATGGCAATCATGGAACCGGATTCAGATGCAAAGATGAAGTAGGATTTCATTATGCCTTTCCTGCAGTAAGGCAAAGGCAAAATGCAAAAACAAACAGGAAACAATGTTCCAACTATAATTATAATAATGTGCCAATCAATATCAAAGATAACATTTTAATAGAGCTTTACAGATACGTGAATACATGATAATAATGTCTACACAAGACTAGAGTTTTACAAAAGGCTTAGAGGACTTCACACTAACTAAGTGTGGAGCTCTTGTTAATATAGAGCAAGTCGTGGCTTATTGGCAATGAGACACAAAAAGGAACAGATGTGGTGGAGCGTGGAATGCGGGCTGGGTCTTAACAGGCCAATGATTGAGGGCACTGGAGTTGTGGCGTTAGAATTATTAGCTCATGCACATTTCAAATCATTTCTTTAAACATTTTTTTGCTTTGTGGTCACCTTGATTGGGTGACCATGCGAGTGCATACAAACTTGCTAACTTGCAATTCTTTTGTTGCTCAGTATAGTACACTGTAAACCCTGATAGTGTGGTGAACTCAAATGTTTTGTGGAAACTGATTACCTCAAAACAAATTGTGTGGGCCAACTTAATTGCATTGTATGGAGGGAACTTCAAGAAAATGAGGTAAAGTTATTGATTTACTTTTTTACATGTTTTAAGTGCTGTGAACACAAGATAACTCAGTTGGCATACTCTATTTTTTTGAGGTAATCGCTTACCACAAAACATTTGAGTTCACCAAACTTGTCAGGATTTACAGTGTATAGTGTAATTAATTGTATGTCCAGTATGTAGTCTCTTGCTTTAAACTATTTCTGGGATGAGCATCACCCCTGTAATTTGTTAATGAGTTTTTTCCCCATTACATGACCTGAACTTTTCAGTACTTTCACATCTACTTTTAATGTCCAAAAACATGAAGCAGTTTAATTTCACCCTTACTGAACTTTCCTTTTGGCCCAATTTATCCTTGCACATTAGACACATGTAAGGACTACTGCATCCTCCTCAGCAATCCATCAGTGAGAGCATTTTTTCTGTACTCATTTAAATATGTGCATGGGCCATGCGATAGCTGCAAGTTGGCCTGATTGACAGAGGGGCAATCTGTCCTATGATGGTGGGTTAACTTCAATACCAATACTGCCACCCCATGTCTGGCCTCTGGTTCATGCATTATTTACAGCCGAAACAGTGTGGTCTTGTATTGTTTTCACCTTGTGAGTGTGTGTGTGTATGTGTGCTCCCATGGAAAATTTTGGCTGGTTCCTCGACTTAAGATTTTACTCTCCTTTGGCTTTGGCATTTCTACTGTTTGGCAATCAACCCCTGGACTGTTTACTGATTATGACTGGGATTCACCCTTCTGTACTGCAGGTTGCCTGTGTGATTCTGATCCAGATTGTCTGACCCCGAGCATTCATTTATTAAAACCTGTGAAACTGATCCTCTGTCTGCAATGGACTCCAAAGTCTGCCCCTTTTCAAGTTTAGACGTGGTTTTCTTTGGTTATAAGCGGACTGATATATGTTTCAGAAACTTGGTAAACATCACCAGATGCACAGCCTATCAAAATCTGTCTTTCCTGATGTGGACAAGGGTGAGATGACCACCCAGAACATTGAAGGTTGTTGGCTGAAGTTGATCTGCCTTTCTTGCCTTTGGACGGCCACTTCCAAATGTGATATCAAGAACAAACACATTTAGAAATGGCTTGAAATAGCTAATTAATTTTGCACCAGGTGACTAAATAGGGTACCTTTAAATGACATTCACATTAAAGGGGACCTATTATGCTACATTTCCAAACTTATATTTTGATCTTGGACTCCCCTAGAGTACTCCTGATCGTTCAAAGTCCAAAAAAGGTCCTTATTTAGCTCATACTGCCATCCTCAAAAAAACCCATTTGTAGTCCATTGTAGTCTCTGCCTGAAACGCCTCGTTTGGGTGGCTCTTCCGCTATGGCCCCCCCTCCCCGTTTGCCCACTTTCTTCTGATTGGCCAGCTCTGTGAAGGGCGGAGCTGGGCGGGACTCAGCAGAACGCAGTTTTCCGGGTCCGCCTCCCTAATGCAAAACCTGAGACGCGTCTGCCATCTGAGCTAAGGAATCGGCGGGGAAATTCCGCAATCAAACGCAGTACATGTGTGTATAGATCTAATGAAATGAACTTGTTCTAATAAACGCAGCGGCGAAAGTGGAGGATGCAGTGCCAAAGTCTGGCAGCTCAAGCTCGAATTTGCTATCTACCTGCGGCTACTATGGTGAGTACACCGGTGTTTCTACTCTATAGCTAGGATTGAGGGAAAGCCAGAATCCACCCCATACAGACACGTTTGTAGAATGGTCGACATACCCAAGTGTAGACCGGAGACCGTAGAAATCCAGTGGGTCTTAGTTAAGAGGGAAACATTGACAGTGAGGAGCAGCAAAAAGTGGACCAACAACTTATGGACTGCTTAGGTGTGTATAATAAGGACCTGCTGGTTCGTGTGCATAACTGTGGTGTGTCGTTAGTGTGGAGTAACGAACAGCTTCTGCGCTGGTATATGATGGAGGGGCGAAAGCTCCAGGCTAAACGGCCTTTTCGAATTGCCCATGGTAATGATTTACTTATTGTGTCGGAATGACCAGCGTTTGCTCGCGGAAAATAGGCGTGATAAGCCGCTTTCACACTGGACGCAAAACAAATTTGTCCTTGCATTGACTTTGAATGTAAACTGTCGCGTGAAAAATTCGTTTCGCGTCCAGTGTGAAAGCGGCTTAACGCGCCCATAACGCGTGTATTCGCGTCTTTGCATTGACTTTGAATGTAATCTGTCGCGCAAAAAATTCGTTTCGCGTCCAGTGTGACAGCAGCTTAACGCGCCCATAACGCTTGTATTCGCGTCTTTGCATTGACTTTGAATGTAATCTGTCACGCGGAAAAGTTGTTCCGCGTCCAGTGTGAAAGCGGCTTAACGCACCCATAACGCGTGTATTTGCGTCTTTGCATTGACTTTGAATGTAATCTGTCGCGCAAAAAATTCGTTTCGCGTCTGGTGTGACAGCGGCTTAACGCGCCCATAACGCTTGTATTCGCGTCTTTGCATTGACTTTGAATGTAATCTGTCGCTTGAAAAATTCGTTTCGCGTCCGATGTGAAAGCAGCTTTATGGATGGTACGTGACAGCTATAGAGACCTCCGGTTATGTTATGAACATAATACAGGTTTTACAGACCGTAAGTTCCGTTAGCGTGAACAGTTGCTTATGTGGAGCTAGCGAATCGATCACTTCTACAGGAAAGAATTTCCTATTCAATTTCCGCCTTTTTCGGCTTTTTATTAGCCAGAACAATTTCTAAAGGGGGATGAAATCATGCCACGGCAATGCAGAGAAATTGTTTGTTATACCAGACACTTTAGAGCTTGTGCGTTTCGCGATTGCTTTCACAGTAGCATCAGAGAGCTAGCCCAGATATTGGTGAAGTATCCGGCTGATCCTGGTCATGGTGAAGCGATCACAAGCAGCCATAAACAAACCCAAACACGTATCCCAAGCTCTGCAAAACTTACATCTGGTCTAACTGCAGCCTATTCAGCCCAACTTTGCAGACACATACACCACCTCTCCGGTTAGCTTCAGCTGTAGTGGCTACAATCAGGCAATGTTATGATGAAACTGCCACATTGATACTTACCAAAGTAACACAAGCATACTGATCAGAATTACTGCATATAAGTTAACCAGGAGCATTTTTAATTAGTATGGCGACATGCAAACTAACATGCCTTAGCTGGTAACCGAGCATTCATAACAACCACAAAGACAAACCCTTGCAATACAGGTTTTACAGACAGCAAGTTCCGTTACCGTGGACAGTGTACTAAGCATCCAAATTACAAACAAGTATAAAAAGTTAGCTTCAAATTAGGTTTATGTTCACACACCTTCTGTTGAATTTCCCCTGATATTACTTTTGCATATTTAGGACACAAACATTAGCAACAGTAACTTGGCTACGTTAGCTGCAGTGCTACAGCCACATTTAACAGGCTATCATGTTAGGTAGGCTTATGCAATAAAGCAACTTGCAGCTTCTGTGTCTGTGAGTCACGAACAGTCGCGACCGATCCAGGCTTTATCTTCAGATATTTTACAAAGCCTGCGTTTGAGGCCAGTTGTTAGTGCTAACTATTGTTAGCGATCCTGCTAGCGACCCGTAACACGTTAGCTTCACTTACATTATTTGCTGTTATATCGTTACTTACAGCTTGTGGCTCCGAGCGCTTGATTGATGCAACTGCTTCAGGTTTGAGAAGCAGCTGAAACACTTATCCTGTGTCGAATTATCCTTTATTAACAAAGCTGTCTTTGGTGAAATTCTGAGCTCAAACAGCTAACGTTCCCTTTGGGCGTAGCTGTTTGCTGCCAGCAAACAAAAAAGCTGCCCACTGATTTCTGGTGGCATCGTCTTTTGGAAGAGAAATGGGTGCTTTTCTTTGCATCCAAAAGTAAACGGACAAGCAGCTTTGGGAGAGATACTGACAAAACTGCCCCTCAAATGATCTGCGGTTCTTCTTTTGTATTTCCAAAAGTGTAGACACTACTAAGGCATAGTATGATCTGCGGTTGTTTGTGCCTGCTAGAATAGTTTCCATTGTGGGCAGGTCCAGCGCCGTGATTGGCTCTGGCTAGGTCCATATTAATTGGACGGCACAACCTGACGTCAGGTTTTGCCCAGATCTCGTGAAGATCTCGGGACGAGCTGTTCAAAGAGGAAATCATGTTCAAGAAATCACGTTCTTGGATTACGGCAAAACTCCTTTATCTTATGTTTAGAAACTTTTCAGAGGTTGAGTATGGACATCCTACATTATATAACATTACTTACATGTATTAAAAGAAGGATTAGCATAATAGGTCCCCTTTAATGCCATCCAATTTACATTGAAAACGCTCCCTGAAATTATAACTGCGTCTATATTAATTTCTCATCCCAGTTGCGTGCAGCACAGGCAGAAAAATATCAGTTCGTCCTTGTGGCTGGAGGAAAATAGGACCACACATAGCGATCGGTCTGTGTGCACATTGTCAGACATAGCACATGCAGAAAAAATGGGCCCTGTAATTCTATGTAATGAAAAAAAATGTCAAAGCAAAGACTGAAACAGTTTCCCAATGGCAAAATTCTCATCTGTTAAGTTTGCCTTTTCTAGTTTCATTAAGGTCTGAGAAAATGTTGTTTAATGCTTTTTATAAATTGACTGACCATGCTTTGGCTTGGCTTGACAATACTCTGATGTTTACTATCCAAAATATGACATCTTCAGTGGAGGAGCTTATAATAGGTATTTATGTAGGATCACTAGAATTTCTGCTGGGGGGTTTCAAGCTATTATGATGTGATGGTCAGACTTTTGAGTGGTCTTTTGGTTCAGAAGAAGCACTAATGCAGGGCTTATTTTTTAAAACAAAGAACAGACTGAAGAATATTAGAAAGCCCTTTTGTTAATATGCAGCACATACTATGGGTCCACCAGTACCATATGGATGAAGCAGGGAGTGGCCCACTGATTTTGTTTCAACCTTGGTTTGCCTTTCATCTCCACACTTTTACCTTTTAGATGTATTCATGCAACATCTTGGGTTTTGCTTTCAACTGGTTACCATAATGAAATAATCAAGTTTAAGAGGTATTTTATGCTGAATACATATCACACTGAATGCCAAAGTTGCCAAAGGAATTTTTTTTTGTCATCTTAGCCTCAAAATATTTAAGTTGAGATGAGTGGAACTGTTCTGGTTTTGATTGGTTGTGTTCTCTGTTATAACCGGAGAGAAAAATTGAGTACTTCTTAGCCTTATACAAAAAAAAAGATAAAAAAAAAGCTGAATGCTGAAACAAATGTTTTCTTTGCCTTTAAAGCTGGCCTTTGCTTTCATTTTGTGCCCCTCACCTCACATGCTGTTTTTTTTCCCCAAAAGATGTGAACTCACCCTGAACCCCTGCAAATACAGAAATGTATTTCTTGCTTGACTTCTTTGCAACCCTGCTTGAAGTCAAAACCAGACAACACATGTTGCATCCAGCTTGAAAATGCATGATTTCTGCACTGTTGAGTGTGCTGTGTTGTTTAATAGCTATAACTTTCTTGCTCTGTATCTGGACTATCCAACGTTATGATTTCCCTTTAAGTTCCATTTCTGTTGAACACGTGATTTATTGCTTTGATTTTAATATCATTCTGTAGTTCCTTAACCCCTTAAACTGTGACTTTTCACTTAAGTTTTCCGGTAAGTTGGTTCATAGTCAGAAACCTTTTTTTTCATATTGTTGGACAATGTCATATACACGTTCTGTATCTGCTGGTTGCATCGCTTGGAGCTACATCTCACTTACATTGAGAGAAATATCCAAACCCGGGACGACATGTTTTTAGGGCCACAGCATTTGCATCAAATGGAAAATACCTAGATCTTGCTCATAATTTTATAAGCATTTCCCTGCAATTCAGCTGGACATATTTGAGATCATTGGAAACCTTTGGATCACCCCTAGAATTTAAAATGGGCCTGGAGTTCCACAGGTTTGAATACAGCAGCTGCAGTTTACTGACCCATATAAAGGTCCACAGGTTTAATGGGCTTAATTTAGACCCTCAGTAGTTAAGATAAGAACAAGTGTCTGCTGAGAACTGAGGACTCAGTGTTTGATATCTGAAGGCGTTCATGCTTCATGTAGAATGCTTCACAGTCCACGGCCAACTTCATAAAATAAAATGAAGTCAGGAGAGTTTGAAAAAAAGCTTACTCATTCTGTAACTCAGTGTGAAGGCACATTTTCTTATTTCTCCTTAAAGACTCATTCTGAATTTTCTACGGAAAATGTACGATGACTCTCAGTAAAACACACAGCTTTTCTGCTATTATTATGTCATTTTTAGCTGTGTGTTATTCACTGAAATGCTTGCCCAGGATTCATCATTACCAGTGCTGATCTGGGAATGATCATCACAGCATTATACAATAACACTTCAGGAACTGATGTTCTGTCCCAAATAAAACTGGATTGTGTTCAGATGCATCTTCAAAACATTAAGTGTCCAAGAAATTATTCAGAATCATTGAGAGAGTCTTGTCTCAGACGGCTGATGCAGTAAACCCATTGTGATGGTCCACACCCACAGCTATTATCAGTAGAGCCCTTCCTCTGAATCTCACTCGCTGAACAACTCAACAAACAGCTGATGGTCCTGAGCAACCTGAAAGCAAATTCAATTCAATAACATTGCCTTCAGTCTCTCTTATTACGCTATACCTGCAAGTTTAGACTCCGGAGAAGCTTTAGCAGCAGCAATACACAGTTTTTCAGTAGTAGCTATGTCATATCATTTGTATTTAACCCTTTAACTGCCTGCTCAAACTTTTTTGAAGAGCTTATTTTGAGTCACTGAATCTAATTGAGAGATGTGCTGATTGAATTATTTCAGCATAACATACCTCAAATAAAATAAGAGATGGCTCAAACAGGCAGAGTAAAGTTCAATACATCTTTCAATTAGATACAGTGACCCAAAATGCACTCTGCCAAAAGGTTAAAGGCAGTTAAAGGGTTAATAGCATTGGGATGCTGCAGTGACTTTGCAAAAATACCATAATATGATGAAGCACAACCTTGTCTTTTAGGAGCAATTGTACAGTGACTCACTTTTGTGCCGAAAGCTACAGTTCATTTCATCTCTAATTTTAGCCATGCGACTGGCCTGCAGACGTTAAGGTGGAGAAAAAAGACAATATCCACTCAGTTTGGGATGACATTCTATCATTTACAAACTGCGATTCACATGAAAGACATATAAAATATCAGCCAGATCTAAGGTAAATAATGAGTCTTCACACTCAGAGTTTTTGCTTATTGTGTGCATTTTTTACTTGCTGTTCTTGTTTGTACACTTTTTTTATAAAGATGTAACGCTGTTGCTTGTTGAAACATTCTGGCTCTGTTTTCCAATCTCTTCTGAAGCCTTTCGCACCTCTTTCCACAGTACATCTGCCTCTATTTAAATGATCTAAACCAGCAGTTTTCACCATCAGTCCTGGAGCCCCTCTGCATTTGCTGGTGTTTGTTCCAACTACAATTGCCATGGCAGGATTTTAAAAAGCTGATAAGTTGTCTGAATTGTGTACATTCTATGTTAAAAGTAGCCATTTATCCCCTAAAGCCATGTATTGATGGAATGATACATATCAATGTGTGTAGAAGCAGATACTTCAGGAGGTCTCAAGACAAGGGTTTATACGGTGTTACAGTCTAGCTCTTCAGTAATAAAAATGATGGGTAGCCCTACACGTTAGTGGTAGGATAATGGCAAGAGCTGTTGGGTTGAATGGCCTGTTCTCACCAATCTGTTATGTTATGTTTCTAAATGGAGTGTTAATTGAAGAAAACATTAAAATTGGCGAGAATGCATTAAAATAGGAGAGTGCAGTTGGATTAGTTTCATGGTTGAACTAAATGTACGGATTATTAATTTGTCATTATTACATGCAGCCTTTTTCTTCATTCTTATGGATGACAACCATTCTGGTCCTGATTTGATGCTTATTTCATATTTGCCCATAGATCATGGTAAACAGTCATTGAGGTATAACTATATCTTCAACTATTTATGCAGATAAGCTACTGTAGGTTGCCAGGACTGAAAATATATTTCATGTGTGGGAGGTTATGCACCTTGATGCTCTCCCTACCAAAGACCATGGTCTTGGTGAATGCTCAATTCTGATTGGCTGCAGGATATCCATGAATTCCTGATGTATGGGAACCCACAAAGTAGTTCCAGGGAAACTGTGTGCTCACCTCTGCATGTCACCTTCTGTCCATCCTCATAATGGACACCTCCTTCGGCAATATTTCTTTCATAATTATGTTCTAAATACCTAAATCATCAGAGCTCCTTCCTTTATGAAATTGACCATCAAGTGGCTTTACAGCACTGAAGGCATTTTCGAAGGATTACTCTCGAATAGGTTTGCAGTTACGGGCTGTGTGTGTGTGTGTGAAGACTTGCTTATTTTTATCCTTTCACTTATGTTCAAGGCAGTGCAGCAATGTTTCTGACATTGATCTTTGTGAGAAATTCTCAACCCCTTGTACATGCCTTCATATCGTTAGCCTCATAGCATAATTGCGTAAGTCATTTTATGGCTTACTGTTGCAATATCAAAAAAAAAAAAAAAAAATACCAATATGCTTGCTAAAAATTGTGTTTTTCCTTGTTTTCCAAAAAACGTTCAAATATGACTTGGGCAACTATGCTATTAGGCTAACGATATGCAAAAAGGGAAGTATGTGACCATGTCAGTAGCTTGCCGTCAGATTTTCAGAGGGCCTACCTTTACCTCACCCTGTACCGCATGATTGTGCTCAAACGGTTCTTGTTTAAGTTTGCCTTTCGACCAAGACCAATGCATTACCTGTATTGATAAATAATGACAAATTAATTATCTATTGGCTACGTTTATATGATTGATGTGACATTGTAAGGATGGCAGTAATCCGAATAAATGCAAAAAATCCTAAACTTTTGCTGACTTCTGCCCTCTTGGATTTTTTGCACTTATTCAGATTATGGCCATCCTTACAACTTCACTGTGCTGTGTGTTGTACCTTACAACAACTTTTAGCCATGACTATATTCAGAGTATATAATAGATTCTTGTACCATACTGCTTAACAAGCCTTGAAAACCAATTAATGAATGCATTGCAAATCTGTGCCATTTCATGAGCTACATTAGTTCAGAATTTATTTTATGTTATCTTTCATGTGCAGAAGAAAGCACCTCATAACTTTGTGATGCAATGTGCAACAATGCTATTAAAAATGAATCTGGCAGTCATTCTACCAAATGGTCTTAGCAACTGTTGCTAATAAGGCAAAGTAAACTGCAAGAGAATTAGGTGAAAAGGTGAGGTTACTGAAGGCCTTTGTTAACGCCAATGGACCGATATTAAGCTTTGTGAAATTATATGAACCACTGGTTCAATGGCCTGGTGCAGTGGCGTCTCTGGAGGTGATAATTGGTGGGGCCCGGACCATGCCTTTGCGTCAATGATTGTTCCTGGCTTGCACTCAGTTATTTTCCATTATTAACACGTTTTCCAATTATGACAATAATCCTCTGGCAATCGAAGTTACGGTTTCTCTCTCCATGCGATCTACTGACGACTAAATAATGGGATAAATTCAGATCAGAAAAAATTATTTAGGCCACTAAAAAATTGTTCAACGCTTTGTAAAAGACAAACTGCTCTCAAACGTCTGCGCTACCTTTTCCACACATCAAGTGATTTAACTGGCGCTTCATGATCGTTTTGTTTAAATAAAATAAAAGACCATTTGAAACGTCTGTGTGCAATTCTGAACAACGCTGATTTAAATGCACGAAATTACGCGTCCAGATTAATGATTGTCGCCGTACCGTACCGGCGTGTTCTCGGAGTGAATCTACTGCTCAGTCCCTCAAGGAAGTTGCATGTCGCGATTGCAACTATTAAAGCAAATTCAACCAATCCACGCAAATTTCTCGCGGACAAAAAAATAAATCGCCAAGACATTGCAACTTTCATTGCCACTTTTTGAAAAAGTTACCACAAAAAATCAATAAAACAATAAAAAAGCCGGGAAAATCCTGGAAGGATTGTTTGTCAATTATGCGAATGATTGCGTGCAAGTCAGGGTTAGTAATTGTTTTAAAGGGGAGCTCTGGGCCCCACCAAACGTCATTCCTAGAGACGCCCCTGGCCTGGTGGCATTTTTTTTTTTTTTTTTTTTAATGTATTCCGGGCCAGTACAGGCCGCCACACTTTGGATTTCACTGGTCCGGTTGGGCCACTAAGAACTAAAAACACTTTCAACAAATTCATTCATCTTTTGGCAGTAAAAGCATGCGAAACCCATCTCAAACTGGACATTTCTTTGTCCATTCCCTGTCCTCCATTTTTGTTGATACTGTGTGATCTCAGCGACCAATCCAGCAGGAACAACCATTGAGTGCATATTGGAACTGGAGAGGGTGTCACCATGGGTGTCACCACTTCGCTCTATGAGCAAAGTTGCAGAAACCAATATAATGTCCAGTACATCGCACCTCTCCAGTTTCCTGTAAGGTGTATTGGAGAGATCTGAGGGGTCTAGTGCTACGTTTTCAACTCAGATAAAACTGAAATGTATATAACAATAAGAATCAATGGGTTATTTATGTGACACTTTTCAAGAATGAAGTTATTAGGGAGTGTTGTTTTATTCATCGCAGTCAACGTTTGACCTACCAGTTAGTAGTACTGAATGATGATGAGGATTAGCTGATGAATTGCCTATAAAGACCATCATGAACTAGTTATTTGTGGAAATTATTCATTCACAAAATGTAATTGCAACATTATGTAAAGTAGATGGGAAAACAATCGTGTCTGCTCTTTTCTCTAGCTAGCTAACAATGTTTTATGTATTTGATTGTGGTTATTATGTGGATAGATGTTGATTCCTTTAAAGTTAATGGTTTGAAATATTGTTTGGAATGCAAGTTATAATTGAACTCAGCCATGCTTGCCATCGCATGCTGAATGAGGCAGTAAACCTTTTAAAGGGATGTAATATCTAAATTGGTTAAATTCCCTCTTTTGGCTATTAGCTAGCTTGCATGATTACAAACACTTGCACCAAATTAGCTTGCTAGGTCAGCTAAAATCTATCTTTTCGCAAAAATGCCCATTTCAGAATCTATAGCTAAAACTCTAGTCACACTAGAGGCGGAATGAGCCAGAATGCCGTCGGAATGAAAGTTCTTTGTATATTCCTAGATATTCGAAGTGCTTTCTAGACATTCTGACTGCATTCTGAGTGCATTCCAAATATTTGGGCCCATTCTTGTGGCCGGCCCGAATGTTTTGCTCATGCTCAAAACTTTCCAGGTGCATTCGAAGTGGAGAAATATCGAACAGCATCCGAAGTGTATTCTACCTGCGCTCTGACTGCATTATAAATATTCTTACGGCATTCCAACAGCATTCAAAACATTCTGATTGCATTCGAGGGAGAATCGAAACGGCAAGCCACGTCAAATCCTGCTAGAATGTCCTGAATGCACCTCGAATGAGCCAGAATGCACCGCGCATGCGTCTCGATTGCTGCAGGAATCTATTTCGATATTAAAACAATTCAGCTGGAATGCGCTTCGAATGCCGTTGGAATCTTTCGATTGCCGCTGGAATCAGTGGTGAACTGGTGATAGGGGAGGCTGAAACCCATCCCTTAAAAATAATGATTGGTCATGACCTGTTTTCAATCATTCATTTACAACGTAAATTACCATTACAGAAACTCAGAAAACTCTCAACATTATCAGGTGTGGCCAGTTTTCATTAATAACGCATACCTGTTAACTCTCACGATTCGGGCGTCAGTTTTAGTGGCATATTTACGTTCCCCTGCTGTAGTCAGCAATTACTCAATCAACGCATATGGGACACTCGTGTTACATTCTAAGTACATTCTGAGTATTCGAGCTGCATTCTGTTTGAATTCTTGGACGTTCCAACCATATTCGGTGGCCATTCCGGGAGCGTTCTGACTGCATTCGAGGTGAATTCCTACAGCATTCGAGGCACCTTCCAACCAGACTTCGGGTGGAGTTCAGGCAGCAATTGAACCGCACCCGTACGGCATTCGAAGTGCATTCTAAATATTGTGACTGCATTCTGACAGCTATCTAAATATTCCTACTGTGTTCCAACTACATTCAAGCTGCATTCGAGAGCTAATACACCCAGAAGGCGCAAGAATCATTTGAGGCGGGTTCGAAGCGCATTCTAAGTATTCGAACGGCATTCTTTCAAAGCTGGAAGAATTTTGGTCAATTTGAAATTTCCGCCCGGATGTTACGCAAATTCTTCACTCCGGCTGGTTCTGCTTGATTCCTGCTGATTTTGAATAAGTGTGACGGGGGCATTACATTGCTCACCACGCGCCAGTAATCATTTGTGATGAGAATGCCATTGTTTACCAAGTAATATCTCTCTGCTTGCTCTGATGATGCTTGAAAGACATGAAGTTTCACATGCAACTTAGCTGACATTATGCCACCACTGACCAATGTTTTCAATAGACCACTATAAAATATAAACAATCATTAATGTTAGATGCTGAATGAATGTGGTTGCGCAGCCAGCCAGCTAATATTAATGTTCCTTTTGCTTTGTGCTATATGGCCTGTGCGATATCTCATTTCAGCTTAAGGTACAAATGGAGCTTCAACTGGCTTGCATGAATAGCTTTGAACATCCCTTGCTAGCCTAATGCGTGAATGTACTCATCACACTTAGCTAACATTATCACTGTCCCAACATTTAAAGGAGCTGTGTCGCAATCACTGCACTTGCTCATAACTTTGAACGAGGTTAATCCACTTTACCGCAAGTTGAAATCTACATTTGAGACATTTGTTTTTTTACCTTAAAAACACTCTCTAGTCTTTCTCTTGAGGCTGTATTTGGAGTCACTTTGCACTGGTGACACACTACCCCAGTTAATAAAAACAGTTTTTTAGCAAGCAAAAAGCTCTTGGGCACAATGCCCCACACAGAGCTGTGATTTGGCAAAGATTTTGCCACAGTGTGGGAGCACTCCATCATCATGGCATTTTCAATTTTGGAGCAAAAGATCATTCCAACATTTTGACATTCACATTTGTGGATGTTTAAGATGCAAAAAGCATCGAGGACCTTTGAGTTTTTTTTTTTTTCTTTGAAATTGCCAAATTTACTCAGCTACAGAGGAACTTTTTCTTTGTAAGCTGTTCATTGTATTGAATGTTATGCGATTTGCATTACGCACAGGGATGTGGTTCTCTTTTGGAAGGTTTCAATCAAAGAATAATAGCTAAGGCAGCACTTAATACCGCAATGGAAACAGGAATAGCAGAGGGACCACTGATGTTTTATTTGTTGTTACTCACTTTTAGAATTTTCCTGAATGGAAAGTATATTCTTTTTATAATCAAGCTCAAGCTCATTTATTCTCATTTTCAATCGATTAATCAAGCTATAGGTTTGATTAATTGCCTTTCAAAAATTCATTGCATTATCCCACAGAATTATGAGTCACAGGTAAGACACCAATGCTGCTCTTTACTGCAGTTGGAATGGCATAAAAGGGATTTTCTTGAATCTTTACCATTTTAACTATGTGGACTTCATGAGGAGCTCTAAGCAATGTTGTATTTGTTAACTGTTTCACAAGAATTTCACAGTTGACCGCACATTCTATTCTTGAGAAAGTTTGTGGGTTCTGGTGTCACAATATAGCTGTCGCTGATAAATCATAAGGATTATAGCATTGCTTTGTAGGTGACAAACAGGACTGCTGACTAGTTGTATTTTTTAAGATCTTTTGACGTGTTTCCAATAAAGGGACAGATTGTTATGGAAGTCTGGAGCTGGAGTATTACAATGCATTGGAAACAGGAAACTCAGATTTTTGAAAAAATTTATTGCATTTGGTTTTATGGCAATATCTCTAATTTGCCACATTCATCAATACTGAACTAATGAAATCAGTCCCATAGTCCAGCTATGACTTTCCATTTTTATTTACATTCATTATTTCTTTCCCATTACCTTTGATTGTTATTGCCATTTTAGAAAATGGAAATAGTTCTCATATTTATATTTTTCTTCACAGAGGTCAATTTGCACTAGTAAAAAAAATGCAGAGAGAAAAGCACCGGAGTGGAGTTTGCAGCCAAATTTATAAAGAAGCAGCGGAGCAGGTCCAGCAGACGTGGCGTGTCCAGAGAGGACATAGAGCGAGAGGTCAGCATTCTGCAGGAGATTCAGCACCCCAACATCATCACGCTGCATGATGTGTTTGAGAACAAGGCTGAGGTCATCCTGATTCTGGAGCTGTGAGTAAAGCTGCATGGTTCATTCCAAGTGTCATCTTACCTTGCATTTCCGCTGGTGTTACTTGTTCAGCCTTGATGGATGTGTGTCCCATGTCAGATAATATACAATTGGGCACAGGGTGGGCTTTGTATAAATACGTTGCATGCAAACAACACACATTTTCTCACAGCAGCTCGACCTATTGGTGTATTTATCACCATTGTTGCTTCGCTTTGCATTTTCTGTGGAGACAACAACTATCACAGAGTGTGCTAGTCTAATTGTTTTATAGTTTTTGTTATTTTCGGCTTTCCAACCTTGAACTATTGAGTTGTTGCATGTGCATCTCTTTAGATGTGGCATAAATGATGGCCCACCCTGAAATGCCATCGTTATGTGACGGTCCTTTTCTCTTCATGACTATGGTTTTCTCCTTGCCGTAGTGTGACTGGTGGTGAGCTCTTCGACTTCCTAGCTGAGAAGGAGTCCCTAACAGAGGAACAGGCCACGAAGTTCCTGAAGCAGATCTTGGATGCCACCCACCATCTGCATTCAAAGCACATCGCCCACTTTGATCTGAAGGTACAGCACGAGCCTCCAATTCCTCAACTCTACAAAGGAACTTTTAATTATTACCTAATAAGTCTCGCTAAAAGTTCTCTCACATCCCCATCTTTTGCCCCTGGTTTAACATCAGATCACTGTTTCATTGTTGTGATTGAGCGTGCTGGTGATGGCAAGAAAGATTGGGAAATAACCATTGATAAGCATGCAAAAGTTCACTTGTGGAGTCTTATCAAGATTTATTACCACTCTTGATAAAAATGAAGAAGAAAGGCTGCTTGTCATGAATAATGCTGTTCATGGTTCATGTATGAGGGTGTCCCAGTGAATGTCCAAGCCAAACTGGGCAACTTCAGAATGTATGTTTCCCCGGATCTTGAAAGGGAATCTTCCTAAATGAAGAAATGGCCTTCATCAAAATCAGTCAAGCGTATGAAAGATTACGTCAGTTTTGGTGCAGCAAGGTCAACCCTCAACTATAAGTGATATTTCTTTTTTGCATTCTTTCTTTTCTTATTTTTATTTTATTCTGTTTTTATTCTTTTTTCTCTTTGCTTTATTTGCAATAACAATTATTATTTACAGTCATTTCCATCTTCTTTTTTTAACAATGAAAGACTTATTGCATACATGCCAACCCTACCGCTTTTGACAGTAGACTACCGCTTTTGGGGCATTTTTTTTTTTTTTTTTCAGAATGAAACGCCCTGAAAGCTGTAGTCTACCGCCAAAAGCGGTAGAGTTAGCATGTATGTTATTAGATCTAGTTCATGAACTAGAGCAGGGGTGTCATTCTGACCTACAAAAGGGCCGAGAGGCTGCAGGTTTTCACTCCAACAATGCAAAAGCACACCTGACTAATCAGTTGTGCAGGCCTAGATCAGTTGATAAAATCAGTGGTTTCAGGTGTGCTTCTGCTTGGTAGGATTGAAAACCTGCAGCCTCTTGGCCCTTTTATAGGTCAGTTTGACACCCCTGAACTAGAGTGTGACTTTACTGCACAAAAAATAACATAAGTTTTGATTGTCTTGACTGATTTTGATGAAATAAAGAACATTTTTCAAGTAAGATTTCCTATTAGGATACGGGGGAAACATACATTCTGAGGTTGCCCAGTCTGGCTTGGACATTTTTAGGAACAGACGTTGAAACATACGGAAAAACTGTCCTAAATTGCAAAATATTTATTTTCATGTTTCAATTTTTTTCATTGAGTATTTTTTTAATGAAAACCCCTGGGGTCAAAATTATTGATACTCCTGGTTTACTTAGTGCTAACACCCTTGGCAAAGATGACAGGGAAGTCATTTCCTGTAATTTGTGATGAAGTTACACATTTAGAGGGATTTTTGAGCATTCCTCCTAGTGAAGATTTTGAAGATAATTAGTAGTCTTTGGTTTGTACTGCCTTCTCCAGTTCATACCACATGATCTTAATCTTAGTTAAGTCTGGAGACTAAGATGGCCCTTGCAGAACATGGATGTTGCTTTCCCTTGACAGTACTATAAGCAGGAAGTACAACCCAAAACCAGTGAAGTTGGCACGTTGTGTAAATCGTAAATAAAAACAGAATACAATGATTTGCAAATCCTTTTCAACCTATATTCAATTGAATACACTGCAAAGACAAGTTACTTAATGTTCGAACAGGTAAACTTTGTAATTTTTTGCAAATATTAGCTCATTTGGAATTTGATGCCTGCAACATGTTTCAAAAAAACTGGCACAAGTGGCAAAAAAGACTGAGAGAGTTGAGGAATGCTCATCAAACACTTATTTGGAACATCCCACAGGTGAACGGGCTAATTGGGAACAGGTGGGTGCCATGATTGGGTATAAAAGCAGCTTCCTGAAATGCTCAGTCATTCACAAACAAGGATGGGGCGATGGTCACCACTTAGTGAACAAATGCGTGAGCTGATTGTCGAACAGTTTAAAAACAACATTCCTCAACGAGCTATTGCAAGAAATTTAGGGATTTCATCATCTACGGTCCGTAATATTGTCAAAAGGTTCAGAGAATCTGGAGAAATCACTGCACATAAGCGACAAGAAAACCAACATTGAATGCCTGTGACCTTCGATTCAGGCGGTACTGCATCAAAAACCGACATTAAAGGACATCACCACATGGGCTCAGGAACACTTCAGAAAACCACTGTCAGTAACTACAGTTCGTCGCTACATCTGCAAGTGCAAGTTCAAAAACTTTACAATGCAAAGTTTAAAGCCATTTATCAACAGCACCCAGAAAGCCGCCCGCTTCCTTGGCCCAAGCTCATCTAAGATGGACTGATGCAAAGTGGAAAAAGTGTTCTGTGGTCTGACGAGTCCACATTTCAAATTGTTTTTTGTGGATCCTCGGACCAAAGAGGAAAAGAACCATCCGGACTGTTATAGGCGCAAAGTTCAAAAGCCAGCATCTGTGATGGTATGGGGTGTATTTGCCCAAGGCATGGGCAACTTACACATATGTGAAGGCACCATTAATGCTGAAAGGTACATACAGGTTTTTGGAGCAACATATGTTGCCATGCAACGTCTTTTTCATGGACGCCCCTGCTTATTTCAGCAAGACAATGCCAAGCCACATTCTGCATGTGTTACAACAGCATAGTAAAAGAGTGCGGGTACTAGACTGGCCTGCCTGTAGTCCAGACCTGTCTCCCATTGAAAATGTGCGGCGATTATGAAGCGTGAAATACGACAATGGAGACCCCGGACTGTTGAACAACTTAAGCTGTACATCAAGCAAGAATGGGAAAGAGTTCCACCTGAAAAGCTTCAAAAAATTGGTCTCCTCAGTTCCCAAACGTTTACTGAGTGTCGTTAAAAGGAAAGGTGATGTAACACAGTGGTAAAAAGGCCCCTGTGCCAACTTTTTTGCAATGTGTTGCTGCCTTTAAATTCTAAGTTAATGATTATTGCAAAAAAAAAAATAAAGTGTCTCAGTTTGAACATTAAACATCTTGTCTTTGCAGTGTATTCAATTGAATATAAGTTGAAAAGGATTTGCAAATCATTGTATTCTGTTTTTATCTACGATTTACATAACGTGCCAACTTCACTGGTTTTGGGTGTACTTCTCCTTAGGTGTATTTCTCCTCTGCGGCCAAACATGCAGATGTTGTGTTTTTCATCTGACCATAACTCTCTTATCTCTTGCAGTCATAGTACCGATGATGTTTTGCAAACTCTAGATATTTGGGTTTGTTCCTTGTCCTCTGTAAGGGCTTTCTTTAAGTCCTCCTTCTGTAAAGTTTGAAGTTATGGGGTGCACATGATATGCTAGTTTTTTTTAGATTTGTGACCCCAAGATATAACCAACCATTGCAGTTCTTTAACCACAGTTCTCAGGTTGCTTATTGCCTTCTCACAACCTTTGGGGACAACACGCATCTGCATCCCTCTCATCCTTTTTTGGCCATTCTGCTTCCTTTTGATGAGTCTGATGTTTTTCTGTTATTGCTCTTACAGTGTTAAGTGGTGTTATCATTTTTTATACAACCTTTGGAACCCATTACATCACTTTTGGTTTGTCTTTGGAATGGTTTTTACTTTTTCTATTGGAAGAGAAAGGGATTCTGCATGCATTTTGCCATATTTTTATACTCTAGCAAAAAGAGAAGTTATAGAATGATGCAATATACTGTATGGTTCCATCAGCCAAGATAAATTTAAACTCAGTAGTTTTTTGTATGCTGATATTTATTGACAGTGCCAATAATTCTAGACTTGACTATATGCAATGTCCTTTCGTTGAAGGTCTAACTTTCTAATATTTCTCTCTTTCTTTCCTCCTCTGTATTTTCTGCTTTGTCTCTCTCCCTCAGCCAGAAAACATTATGCTCTTGAACAGGAATCATCCTCATCCTCAGATTAAGCTCATTGACTTTGGATTGGCCCATAAGATTGATTTTAGCAATGACTTCAAAAACATGTTTGGGACTCCAGAATTTGTGGGTTAGTGTTTCTCAGTACTATTATATCCATTTTAACTTGAATATTTATTGTTTTTTAGAATCCGTCTGTTAGGGTGAATCATCAGTAGAGCATGGGAAAGAGGTGAAAGTCATTGATCTTAGTAGTGCACTGTAGTGTCTGTCTCTCTTTCTGCGTGGAGTCACTTGCACTGGATTTCCTGAGGGAAAATGTCATATGCTGCTGCAGATAGCTGCTCCTGTTTAGCTCAGGAAAGCACTGTCCTGCCAGGCAGTCTAATCCATATTGAACATCAGCCAGCTGCACCATTGGGAATTACTTAAGTGCTATGTGACGAAATGAGATCAGCTCAGATCCTACTGTCTGCTAGGGACAAAGGACTGTATGCATGTCTGTGGAGATGCAAGTGCAACTAAATGGTTTCCAAGTCATCAAAGATAAAATCCCGTCCAAATAATTATGCACAGCAAAGCAGAAAATTACAATCCTGGCACCTATCAGTCAGAAATTTAGGCCTTTGACCCAAAATAGGTGTGCAGAGCTTTGAAATTTGCTTTATCTGCCAAAATTGTTCCACATAGAGTAGTTATTTTGATTTCTTTTTAGCTTTTCTGCTTGTATTCCAGCAGGGCTATTGCACTATTGAGATCAAGACTCAAAGATCATACATTATTACACAATTTCTTAATTGTAGAAATGCCAATATATAGTAAATGGTTTATTGCAGTGCTCTGCTTAATAGTGTAGTATTCACTATGAAAACATTTTTAATATGATTTTTCAGCCCCGGAAGTGGTGAACTACGAGCCACTTGGTTTGGAAGCTGATATGTGGTGAGATACTTTGCTACTCCAATGTTAGATAACTTTTAGATAATCTGTATTCTGCTTTTGTACCGTATAATTTATTCTCTTTTTCATTTCAGGAGTGTTGGTGTGATCACATATATTCTGTAAGTGCAAACATTTTGGTATCATAATCAACGTAACATTAATATGTATTCTATGCAAACGCATTCACCTCACTAAAGTATGGCCAAATGTATTGTTAAACTTTGAGTGAGAAGTAATGAATTTCCATGTATAGAATTTATTGTTGCAAAATTCTAGCAAAAATTTTAGAACACATATAGTTTCTTGATACAATTTACTAATTAACTGATAAATTTGGTTGCATTTCTTGAGAGGTACTCACATGCACTATTATCAGGCCTCGCCCACAATGGTCCGCGTCACCAGAATTCTGATTCCCAGCCACACTCATCCACATTCCTCACTATGCTCCCCCGCTGCTTAATTGAATACTCAATCATTCGGTTAAGCGTATATAGTCTCTGCAGTGCGAAGTCTCACTAGCCCTTTTCCTCTCAGCTTGTGTAGACATAGTGATCTACTATTGCTGTATTTTATTGTCTGTTGGTGTTCCTAACAGTGTTTATTGCATATTTGTATTGGGGCCTGCATTCCCTGTGTTTGTATATCTAATTGTGTTTGTGTCTGAAGCACCACCTCAGCCATGTTAATAAAATACCTCATCTTCACGCCTGGATCCTGCTCTCGCTCACTGCCTTCAGTGCCACAACTAAGTCACTGGAAGCATTATAACTATAAATAATTGTGTGCATATGGATGTCCTCATACACTTTTCTCCACTGGGTTTATTGTACATGTAAGTTCAGATATTACAATGCCTGTCCGTTGAAAAAGGTTATTGTCGTGACGACAGCAAATCCACTTACTGCCTAAATTTTGGTGTAACAATATGTGGCCTAAATTTGCAACTTGATCACAGTTGGGAAATACAAGTGCTGATGGTGTACCCAATCAAAACGGCGTGTGTCTTTCGTGGCAGCAGGCAATAGTGTAACAAATTATTTTCCTTTGGGTGTGGTGGGGGTTTGGTTCCATTTAGGCCATTCAGATCAACGGCAACCATTCCCTATAAAACCAGTGTGTTATCGCCATGATGAACGGGCAATTTCATCATGTCAGGTTAATAATGTCCAGACAAAGCATGGAGAGGTTTTGGGGGATAGAGGAGACAGAGGTCGGATCACCAGGTAATGTGTTTTGAACTAAAAGAGTTGGGCTTGTTAGGCCGTGTACAAAATGGCACTCATGATTTTAAAACAAGGGCAAGACTGAAAGTAATTGAATTGGTGAATTCAATAAGGGCCCAACTCCACATATTTTCAACGTGGAGTTAGGCCCTTATTGAATTCACCGATTCAATTATTTGTATTTCCCATCACCCAAAGAAAATATTCATGTGCGAAATTACCCTATCACCCTTCCTGTTACATTAGACCCCACAACCATTTTGTTGGCATTATTCATAACATGCATGACAAAAGTGACAATTAAGAAGGTAAAGAAAGCAATATTAATGCATCTATTTGTGAGCAGTACTGATGGCTGGGATTCATTCCCATGATGTTCCATATAAGAGCAACAGCGTTTGCATTAATAGGTTTGCAGGGTGAGTCAAAATGCAAACGAGTTCTTTGACACAAAGCGTGTATAGTGCCAGATGTTTTCATTGACACATCCCCTAATTGACACACCCATTGTGACGTAAACAGCTTTATTACAGGCCACAAAACTACCAAACTGTTTTAAGGTGAAAAATACGTGTTTGCAGTGAATGAACTTGTGAATAATGTCATCGCCACGAGCTTTTCTGTTTGCGGAGGTACGAAACTAAAGTCCATTGAGTTTAAGTTTTTTTGGAGGGGATTATGAGACCCAGGCGTCATGTTTCCGTGTTTCATATTACATATCACTTCCTCTGCTCACTGTGAGATCTTCTCACTCATTTTACTCCACACATTCACACCTGTACAAACAGAGCAGCATTGAATTGGCTGCCCTCATCTACGATACTGCGGTCCACCAGTGTCGCTGCAGCTGTATGTTGATACCTTTTGTCATTAGCAGCCCTGGTTTTAGGGGCTGACAATTTGTTGCCTCTTTTTCCCATTTGTAATTCTTATTCATTGTGACATATTTGCATCATTATATTGTGGCATAAGCAGTTTTCTCTGCTCCAGTCTCCCAGCTCTTCTTGCCTGGTACTGCTGCTTTGCCTGGCTTCCTGATTGAATTTTTGCTGAAATTACATTTATGCCATTTGTCTGAGAGCAATGAGCATTTAATTGGATGACAGGAAGTGTGAAACTGCTTATCAGGGCTATTTTTGACTGCTTAGAAATGAGGTAAGCACCTAACACAGCTGACAGGATTGTGACTGGACTCGCTTAGCTGAAAGAGTAATATTTGCTGTGAGCAGATTTTGCTGTTTGCTCATTACCTTCTCTACCATTCATTTTTTGCCTTTTTGGTATTTGCAAGTGTTCTTGCACTCAGACTACAGATATGTCAGGTACAATATTTTGACATTGGCATCTCGCCAGTTAACTTTGCTCCTAGAGCGCGTTTGAATTGTTTTTACATGTACTTTGACAGCCTGAGTGGTGCTTCTCCATTCCTGGGCGATTGCAAACAGGAGACATTGGCTAACGTCTCTGCTGTGAACTACCAGTTTGATGAGGAGTTCTTCAGGAACACCAGCAGCCTCGCCAAAGACTTCATTTCAAAGCTGCTCATGAAAGATCCAAAGTATGCTACCCTTCTATGACTAAGGAAATGAGTGAAATCTGACTCATAATAATAATAATAATAATCATCATCATCAACATCATCATAGGCAGTTGAGCAGAGTAATTGCACCCTTTCATCTTTTAATAGTATTTGAGACCTCTTCAGTGTCTGAGTACATAGTAAATGTTGCGAGACATGAGCATTTTCAAAAAGGATCCAATGACTAACAAGAAAATATGTTCTGATAACCAGCTTGTAAACAAAAACCACGGGAGAACAATCTGTTACTAAGAAATTTAGTGCAGTTGCTTTGCCTTGCTCAGAACTCTGAAGTTTTGCATACATTTTTTTTCTTCAAATGTGTTTCCTGTTTTCAGTCAGTCGCAGGCTAAACCACAGTGCTTCGTTGGTTTGTTATCAGTTTAAGATTTTCTCATTTCATCTTTCTGCTTTCTATATGATACCTTTACATTGTTGTTCATCAAAAGTGAACTGAAAATGCTAGCACAGATGCTATTGTCCGGGCTGTGCGTGAAATACTGTGGTTACCATTAATAACCATGAATGTATCGGGACATACATACAGTGCCATGAAAAAGTATTTGCCCCCGTCCTGATTTCTTTGTTTTTTTTTTTTTTTTTGCATATTTGTCACACTTAAATGTTTCTGATCAGCAAATAAATTTTAATATTAGACAAAGACAACCCAAGTGAATACTAAATGCAGTTTTTAAATGATGATTTAATTTATTAAGGGGAAAAAGCTATCCAAACCTACCTGGCCTGGTGTGAAAAAGTAATTGCCCCCTAAACCTAATAACTGGTTGTGCCACCATCTGCGACAACAACTGCAATCAAGTGTTTGTGATAACTGGCAATGAGTCTTTCACATCACTGTGGAGGAATTGTGGCCCACTCTTCTTTGCAGCGTGTTTTAATTCAGCCACATTGGAGGGTTTTTGAGCATGAACGGCCTGTTTAAGGTCATGTCACAGCATCTCAATCGGATTTAAGTCCGGACTTTGCTTAGGCCGCTCCAAAACCTTCGGTTTATTTTTTTTAAGCCATTCAGAGGTGGACTTGCTAGTGTGTTTCGGATCATTGTCCTGCTGCATAACCCAAGCGCGCTTGAGCTTGAGGTCACCAACTGATGGTTGGATATTCTCCTTCAGGATTTTCTGGAAGAGAGCAGAATTCATAGTTCCATCAATTACGACAAGTCGTCCAGGTCCTGAAGCAGCAAAGCAGCCCCAAACCATCACACTACCACCACCATGTTTGACTTTTGGTATGCTGTTCTTCTTTTGAAATGATATGTTAGTTTTACGCCTGATGTAACGGGATGCACACCTTCCAAAAAGTTCAACTTTTGTCCTGTCAGTCCACAGAATATTTTCCCAAAAGTCTTGGGGATCATCAAGATGTATTTTGGCAAATGCGAGATGAGCCCTTGTGTTCTTTTTGGTCAGCAGTAGTTTTCGCCTTGGAACCCTCCCATGGATGCCATTTTTGCCCAGTCTCTTTCTTATTGTTGAATCATGAATGCTGACTTTAAATGAGGCAAGTGAGGCCTGCAGTTCTTTAGATGATGTTCTGGGTTCTTTTGTGACCTCCTGGATGAGTCGTCGATGTGCTCTTGGAGTAATTTTGGTAGGCCGGCCACTCCTGGGAAGGTTCACCACTGTTCCAAGTTTTCTCCATTTGTCGATAATGGCTTTCACCGTGATTCGCCGGAGTCCCAAATCCTTAGAAATGGCTTTGCCACCTTTTCCAGACTGATAGATGTCAATTTCTTTGTTTCTCATCTGTTCTTGAATTTCTTTAGTTCGCAGCATGACATGTTGCTTTTTGAGATCTTTTAGCCTACTTCACTTTGTCAAACAGGTTCTATTTAAGTGATTTCTTGATTCAACAGGTCTGGCAGTAATCAGGCCTGGGTGTGCCTAGTAAAATTGGACTCAAACAATGTGGTTAATCACAGTTAATTCATGATTTAACATGGGGGCAATTACTTTTTCACATAGGGCCAGGTAGGTTTGGATAGCTTTTTCCCCTTAATAAATGAAATCATTTCAAAACTGCGTTTTGTATTTACTTGGAATATCTTTGTCTTATATTAAAATTTGTTTGATGATATGAAACATTTAAGTGTGAAAAATGTGCCAAGAAGTAAGAAATCAGGAAGGGGGCAAATACTTTTTCATGACACTGTACCTGTGAAACAATTCATTTTATGTGCTGGTTTTTGAAGATACATATTGATCTTACGACATGCAGTAGTTGAATTGAATGCAGTGTCCATAGATTGGACTTCAGTAGATTTTCACATAATTCTTTGCTTAGAATCTTCGTAGCAATATAGACTTATTGCAATACAGAAATACAACGCTTGTCCAAAAAAGTCGCCATTTGGATTGAAATCAAGAAATGCCATGATTGGATCATATTACAGCAATTAATGTATTTCAACTGGCAATAATTATTTTACCCTGAGCGATGAAGTGTGTAGATTCTCTTTTCCAAAAAAATTATGTTGGAAGACGTATTCCTTGGTGGCGGAAAAGTCGTTACAGTATTACAGAAGGGGAAAATTATTGGCCTGCATCAAGCAAAAAAAAAAAAACAAGTAACGGGAAAAACAAGTATGAGGAATCATTTTCACCCATGAACTGGCCACCACAAAGTCCTGACCATAACCGCATTAATGTGCTGGAGAAAACTGCAGAGTGATTCTGTCCCGTCGTCAGTACAAGATCTCGGCCAAAAATTAGTGAAATTGTGATTAAAAATAAATGTTCTGATGTTACATACAGCTGTTAAAACAATGACTGAATGAATTTACACTGAAATCAAAGCTACAGGGGTTCCAACTAAATATTTGAATGTGCAACTTTTTTGGGCGGGCAGTTTGAATTATTGAATTATAAGTAGTTCAGATCGTACAGTAGTGTTGCAAACTCTGTTTATTCTGAGTGTGATATAAATTCTGGGTTTCATCAGGAAAAGGATGACCATCCAAGACAGTTTATTGCATCCTTGGATCAAGGTCAGTCCCATTTTTCAATTAATATAACATCTTGGAGCTTAAATTTATGTTAAGTTTTATATTAATCACAGGAACTAAATCATATCTGTATCAAGAAAATGATACAAAATGTTGTTTGATTGATTACTTTGCCCTCCTTTTCTGCAGCCTAAAGACAGACAGCAGGAACTCAGCAGAAAGGAATCAGCCGTGGACATGAAGAAGTTCAAGAGGTTTGCTGCTCGCAGGAAATGGAAGGTGGCACAACAGTTTTCTCTTGCACTTTTGTACACGTTGCCCAAGAATCAGCACTTACTTGGTGTACATGTGTATTTTATTTAGGATCATCATTTGACCTTATAAACTTGGGGATGTGTTTTCTGCTCGTGATTTAGAATACAGCTTGAAATGTGCCGTAGTCCATAGAATCGCATTGTTATTGCTTGGCTAAGCATTGCTGTGTTGCTATAGAACTGCTTACTGTTGAGACTAGCAGACTATGAAATGTATTACAAGGCCGTACCATCCTCTCCCTGTTAACTTTTATGCCCCATAACAGCAGGATGACATTGTAAAATCAGAGGTTTATCTTTTAAATGAGGCCTTTCATTATGACAAGCCAAAAGCTTCTAAAACTATGTGGAATTTATTGGTATTAATTTGCTTATACGCAGATTGTGTTTTGGGAAAAATATAGAACTATGATTCATATGTGGCAGAATATTTTTTTTCTCCAAAAAATAGTGGAACTTTGCTTAGTGAGAAAAATCACACATTTCTGAAGACTTCAGCAATTGCTGATGACATTGATGCTGGTCCATTTGGCCCTCTTCTGCAGCAATCGGTGCGTCTCATCTCCCTGTGCAATCGCCTGTCAAGATCATCTCTGTCCCGGAGCAACATGAGCGTCTCCCATAGTGATGATGCTTTGGTAAGAGAAGATGTACTTCTTATTAGCTGTACTGCCATGCCTTTGTAATGCATGCAGGATGTGGTTTTTCCTTGTCTTTTTGAAATATGCGAGGGCGTCTGTGGAAAAGATGTAGTCTTGAAGGCAGCATATGTTGCTCCAAAATCTCTGTGCACTATTCAGCTTTAATGATGCCTTCACAGAAGCGCAAGTTACCCTTGCCAAAGGCATTGACAGATGACGGACCATGACTGTTGGACTTCTGTTTTCCAAAAAAAGACTGAAAAGTTTATTTTTTCTGTCCACAGTACTGTTTTCTACTGTGTGATGGCAAATATCTCTGAACACGAGAAGTTGACAACACCTCTGGACACTTAATAAGGCTTCCTTTTCGCACAGTAAAGTTTTAACTGCCATTTGTGGGTGTGTAACTACATATTCTAGTACTTGTCAAAGGTTTCCCTGAGTAATCCGGAGCCCATGTGATTATAAAATTTTTTGATAAATGATGGTTGTTGATGCAATGTCATCTGAGTGGTCAGGGATCATGGATGTTCAGCTCAGGCATCTTGATGCACAGATATTCATCCAGATTCCTCGGATCTATCAATTATGTTACGTTAAATGTCCAAATCGCTTCCTGTCTCTTTTTGAGAAACATGATTTTTAATCTTTTTCCCTGATTTTCTCATTCATTTGTGTGCCAGTTGGTGATCCTTGGCCCATCTTCGCTCCTGTTGGACAACACCTCTTATACCACATGTGCTGCTTTTTGATACTTGACCATCACAATCTTATCCATCATTAGCCCTTTTTCTATTAAAAGGGCACTTTGCTGATAGTGACCCGCGCATTGTTTCAAAATAGGCTCTGTTTAAATATGTTGCACACAACTCATACACATTTTCCCACAGCAGCTCGAGATACTTGCATATTTATCACCCTCGTGACTTCTCTATGCATTTTCTGGGAAGATAACAACTACCACGATGCATTGCAATCACTTGCTACTCCGAACACACAGAGATTCACTGGTGTTTTTCACACCATATTCCTAAACTCTGATGAAGGGAGATGATGTTGAAAATTGGCAAAGTGTCCCTTTTAAGAATTATGTCACAACAATTTGATGTGCATCTGAAAGTTTATTTAGTGGAATGGAAAACATTGTAGCATCTGTCTCCAAATATGTTAATTAAAAGCTAAACAAGTTAGGATTTTGAATATCAACACCTCTCTGTTGTACTTATCAATCATCAAGCAACATTGCTTATGTGTTAATAATTCCATTTAAGCACCTTTTATGCTAGGTGTAATGAAGACTTTTTTGGTTGAGGGTCTGGCAGGTATTTTTGAGACCTCCGCTAAACTTTTGACCTTGCCATTATGCCAGTTTGGAGCCCTCTGCTTACGATACATAAAAGGTTTGAAGTAACAAAAAAAGATAATCTTCCTTGTCCTGTCAGTTATTGTGCCTTCTTGTCATGATTTCATACTTCAGTTTTTCATGGTGATATCCACAGGAAAGAAATTCACTGAGAAGGATTCCAAATACCAATTTGTAAGGATATTACTGCTGGATTTTGACTGGAATTTCTAGACTGTAGCTCTGGTGGCTCGGAACAAAAAGTTATGCCTCCTGTGGTTTTAACTTCCTCTACAAAAAAAGTTTGTGCAACAATATTTAGTTGCCAGTCTATGCTTTTTTTTTTTACCTAACTGTGCCACTGAGGCCTTTATTTTGCCCTCCATTTACATCGGACTATTGTTAACTGAGTCAGAAGGCTGGAGAGCTTGAAAAAGGAGAATCTCAACTTCATTATGGTGATTCTTGAACATAAAATGGTCATACAAAATAAAACATATGAAAAAATGTAACACCTTTTTTGAACATCTTAAACCGTTAATGGTGTTCTGAATGCATTGCATTACTATGAGAGCAATATAGGTCTATGTGTGAAAGGAAACAAGCTAGTGCATTGATGGCTTTTTCTGGCTGTGTGAATGGTTTGGAGTTTAGCAGTACAGCATTTATAATGCTGGTTTTTGCAATGTTGCTTTTATTCGCAAAGTATTTTGCATGTTTTGAGGATGTATATTGTATTTCTGACACAGACTTTCTGCTTGACATTCGCCCCTCTCCTTGTAAACTATTAATGATTTAAGAAGTAGTCTGCTTCAATTTCAAGTGACTTCCGTCCTCAACTTGGGTTGATTTAATTTGGGGATCTGGATGGAAATTAAAATGTGTCTCGATGTACTTATTTACAGAGGATATATTTTGATTGACTGATAGACAGCAGAAGATCCTGTGACTATTAATTGGATAAAAGATGTGGAAAAGTACGTTGTATTAGTGTCTGTTCCTCACAGGTAGTTCACTATGTAGTCATGGGGGAAAATGATGGTCATTTTCTTGATCATTGTGTACTCAAATAAACTTTGCAAGTTACAGAAATGGATGCTTTCATCACATTGATTGTGTACAATGATTTGTGTTAATAAGAATGCGCTTATATATGGTTCAACATTATCAATCAGTTATTTGTTTTCAGCAGAAAAACTATGCTTTTTTATGAAAATTTATCTACTTGTTGAAGTGCTAATTATATCCATTATAAATGATTAGTGCAGTGGTTGCAGATTAATATTTTTTTGTCATTTATTGGATCACATGGGTGTGAACGTGCGAAAGGGTTAATTCATTTGTGCTGTGTGTGCAGGAGGAGGAAGACTCTTTCGTAATGAAGGCGATCCTACATGCCATCAATGATGACAACATGCCAGGGCTGCAGCATCTTCTAGGATCACTGGCAAACTATGATGTAAACCAGCCGAACAAGGTCTGAGCCCACGGTCTGAGTTTGTGCAAATACAGCAACAAAACTAAATAATCTGTTTGTATGACATAGGACAAAACCTCTGTGCTTGAACCCAGCATGGACTATTTTTTACAGCAATCACATTTTACAAAGTTTTTCTTTCCTGACAGCAATACTGGACTCAGAATGAATTATTAACCTTTTCCTCTCGGGTGATAGTAACAATTTTAGCATTTTTAACAAGTTCACTTAGAAAATGTACATTTAATAAGGTACGCAAGCGTTCATAGCTTCATATAAGTCAAATAAAGATCAGCTATGCAATTTATGTGCAATTGATGTACATACAAAAATAGGATTGAACTTCGTGCTGCATATTTCAGACAAAATTAATATTTTTTACTATTGTACAATATTTTTGGCCCTTGTTACTCTTTTAATGTAAAGGTTTTCAGTCATTTCCTTTTAGCATTGGTTGGATGGATTCAGCTCTGCACACATGGTAAATTAGCACCAAAATCCATTATGCTATTTCAGTTCACAAAAGGAAAATTCAAAATTTAACGACTAATTTCCTTGTTAACTGTAATAACATTGAGGTTATAAAAATTGCTACTTGTCCACAGATACTGATTTATCCAGGAGTACAGTGGTGCCTGAATCTGAACCAAGTCTGGTCTTCACATAAGCTAAATAAATAAAAGCCTCTGTTTTTTCTATCACTTTCTCTGTATAAATAGTCTAGAAAACGGTATTGTGCAATGTGAGAAATTAAAATAGCATTGATTCTCCCAATAAAGTGTAATAGAATGGAATAGATGTATTTGCATCCCACGCTGAGACTCTGAGCATGATTATTTGGAGGCTCCCACAATGTGAGTTTCATGAAATGAGCTTGGATCTCATGCATTTATTTATTCATAAATATTTTAACTGATTCTGAAATGGAGAAGATGCATGCAACTTTTAAAAATGCATCCAGTGGTTCCATTGTAGTAAACCTGATGAAATTGGGGACTGCTTTGGTGGCCTATGCCACTTGAAGTATAACTAGTAACACAGTGACTGGCAGTTTTTCTCATTTTATCGGTTTAATATTCTGTGTAGGATGATTTTTGCTGTGTCTGGCAGTGGCTTCTGAGTCCTTTGTTCGACTTCCCTGTGTTTCAGCATGGCATTCCCCCTCTGCTCATTGCTGCGGGTTGTGGAAACTTCCGGATTATAGACTTGCTCATTAGGAAGGGAGCAGAGGTCCAGGCCCAGGACAAGGTGGGCCTTTTCTGACTGCACACTGTACCATTTTGTCATTACTTCATGCGGCATTTGAAACTGCTCAGTTCTGTATTTACGAAAAGCATTTTCTTTGCTCAAAGTTATTGTTAAATACTGGAGAAAATCACCATAAAAGACCCATATGCAGCAACAGAGGCCTGTTCAGAAAGTTAGAAATTAATTTGACTGATTGATTGTTGTGCTTTGCAGTCTGGAGCTAATGCTGTTTGCTACGCTGCGAGGAATGGTCATGTGGAAACCTTGAAATTCTTGCACGAAAAGAACTGCCTGCTGGATGGCCAAGATAAGGTGAACTCATTGCTTTTATACAGCTATACACATGATGAGCAGTCGCAATATTCCACATCTGGGTTGCAATGGAGATGTCTCCACTTGCAGTTTATTTGATTTGTGCCTCTTTAATGGGCCCCACTTAATGTTGTGTCAGTTCGCACCTTTAATGGGGTTATCTGTGGTTACCAGGGAAACGAATCTCGTCAAGCTCTAGCTCTGCCATGATTCTAATCTTTGTGTGCGGCTTGCTAACTGTGTGAGCCAAACCAATGAACATTTCACAATTACCAGGCTTTGGGAAATGAGTTTTTCAAAGTGTGATTGACACCTTTAGTTTAGATTTGGATCAAAATGCACAATATTAAGTGTAGTTCATAAGTGGACTATTGCACTTTTTTTGCTTTTAGGCTCTGTACTTTGGTTTATTGCTTTTGAAAAACAATGAAAATGTGGTGAAAGTAGGGATTATCACTTGAATATCAATGATATTTACATGTGTGTCGCTGGAGCTATTTTCAGCCCTCTTTGTGCAGTCTCACAGTTCAAATTCTTAAAAATTGCATTGCGACATTTTGGTTGATTTGACCATTTTGAAACTGCATTGTTTTGTTATTTCTCTGTATGGATAGCTTTGTATAGTGACAGCCAAGTAACCTTTCTTTCCTTTTGCTCTCAGTCTGGAGAGACTGCCCTGCATGTGGCAGCCAGGTACGGCAATGTGGATGTAGTCCAGTACCTCTGCAGTATCAATGCCAACCCAAACCTTCTGGACAGGGTATGTCCCTCCTTTTGTGCCGAATCACTATACTACATAGACTGCTTCATTTTCACTTGCCATCATGCTTAGAGACAGCTAAATAATAATCTGTCTGAAGATACTCATATACTTAATTCAAAGCCTTCAGTTGTTGTATTCAAACAATTAAACATAAGAATATTATATCTATTAATTTATGTCCATCGCATTCAAATCAAGAGGTGTTATCTCTGACTCATATTTGTGCATAGTGGTGCTTTTGGTAGCGTCGGGATGTAGCTAACTCCCTCAAGCTTGTTTCTGAGAGCTCGGGCTTACTCTCTCCATTCAGGAACATGAGACACCCCTGCATTGTGCGTCCTGGCACGGTTACGCCCATGTGGCAAGGGCACTTTGCGAGGCAGGCGGTGATGTGGACGTCCGGAATCGGGAGGGAGAGAGCCCCCTCCTCACCGCCTCTGCCAGGGGTTTCCGGGACATTGTGGAGTGTCTGCTGGAGCACGGAGCTGATCTCAACTCCACAGACAAGGTAGGGCTCCACTCTGTCTGCTTACACTGAGAAACACAACGCCCACTGCTGGAACGGAAACTCACCTGAACTGCCTGGAGTACAGTTTTGATTGGTTGCTGTCCTACTTTGATGCCCCGCATCATAGGTTCCATATACTAGGGGTGGCTAACCGTGGTCCTGGAGAGCCGCAGTGTCTGCTGGTTTTAGGTGTTACTCAGTACTTGATTGATTGAATTAAAGCAGCTGATTACGCACTTAACTTATCTCACCTGGACTGGAGTCTAGCCTGTGGCTCTCCAGGACCAGGGTTGGCCACTGCTGCATATATAACGAGTTCTGTGTGTACTTTGTGATGCAAAGGATTGTAAATTCTTATACAGTTTATGCAGTAAGACAGAGTTTCCACAATTTTGCAGGGATTGCTTCATTTTTATGAGGCGTAGATCCATATTGAGTGAATCATGTATGATATTCATTGTTTTACTATTAAAACAAATGGACCTCACTGTAGTTCACTCGCTTTTGGATTACTGGGAGTATAAAGTGAGATGACAATGTAAAAAAAAAAAAAAAAAAAAACTTTTATTTTTGGGATATAAAATAATTTTAACCTTTTAGCTTTCTTAATCCATTAAGTCCCAAGGCCAATCTCAGATAAGGTGCAAGTGCCAACAGCATTTTTTGTCTGTTTTGCCAAATGCATCATTGAAAAAGCATTAAATATTATGAATATGACCTCAGTGTAAAGACTAAAATACTTTGAATAAGATTTCTTTTTTGTTGTTGTTGTTTTTTTGTTCTTTTTTTTTGGGGGTTATTGTACAATTTCCATGTAAATCTTACATCAACACAGGATTACAAAACTAACTGACCAAATGTTAGTTAGTATTCAAGTATTCAACTGAAAAACACTTATGTGAGAGGTTGAATCGCTTTCTGTTTAATCACTGTTGATTGTCGGTTAGGTGGCTGATTGTCAGTGAGAACAGGGTCCTGCTGTTTATATTTCAGGACGGACACACAGCCCTGCATCTGGCTGTGCGCAGATGTCAGACAGCAGTTATAAGTTGCTTACTCAGTCACCGCTACTGCGTGGATATCCAGGATCACCATGGCAACACTCCATTGCACATTGCTTGCAAGGATGGCAACCTGCACATTGTGTCATCGCTCTGCTGTAACAATGCTGCCCTGGACATCCCAAATAAAGTGGGTATACAGTATATCTCCAGTGATGGAAATTCCTTGAATGAATAGACACTTCTCTTCACCTCATTTCAACGGTGTAAATGAAGTATAGATTTATCCCATCAGACCTCTGTATTGTTTTACCAGCAGCAGGGGGCGTTGAGTGTCGCCGTTGCTTTGCCCCTAGAGGGTCGTGGGTTTGAATCAGCTTGGGGCTGTCTTGGGCATTCTGTGTGTTGTTCAGCTGTTTCTGTGGTTCCACTGAGAGCTTTGGTTTCCGCGTACAGTCCAAAAACATGCAGGTCAGGCTAATTGGAGACTCTATATTGTGCATAGGTTTGATTGTGGGAATTAATGTTGCATGGGCCCTACCCTTGCTTAGAGGAGCATAAAGTTGACACGACAAGTCCTGAAATTTCTGTTAAAGTACAAGTAAATAAATTCCACCAGTATGACTTTCAGAAGGTTTTGAGTCTTGAATGCATAATCACATGGCAGTTCAACTACTTTCAGCCACAGCAGCTGCGTCCCTAATTTCAGGTCACTTCAATTATTTCCTCTTCAACTTTGACTTTGACTGTATGTAATACTGTCTTGTATTAATTGTCTTCATTGTACAGCTATGTTGCATAAAAATATATCTATATTTCTTATATATATTTAGTTTCTCCTTCATACAGCAGTTATTACTTTCAATATACACTGCCCGGCCAAAAAAAAAGTCACCGTTTGGAAATTAATGAACAAATTCTATAATTGGATCATTATTGCGGTTATTAATATGTTTCAGCTGGCAATAATCATTTTTACCCTGACTGATAAAGCGCGTCGCTACTCATTTCTTAGAAATCATGTCGGAAGACACATCCCTTGATGGTGGAAAAGATGTTACAGTATTTCAGAACGGGCAAGTTATTGGCCTGTATTTAGCAAAGAAAACCATGAATGACAAAAACAAGTATGAGGAATCATTTTCACAAACAAATTTGCCACCACAAAGTTCTGACCTTAAACACATTAGAAGTTATTGGGATGTGCTCAAGAAAGACCACCGAGTGGTTCAACATTATGTCGAGAAGACAAGATCTCGGCCAAAAATTATGGCAGTTCTGATCGAAAATAAATGTTCTGGCATTGCATATAGTTGTCAAAACAACAACAAGACGAATATGCACTGTAATCAAAGCTACAGGGGTTCCAACTAAATATTTGAGTGTGTGACTTTTTTTTTTGGCCGGGCTCTGTATTTTGGTGTCAGTTTTCTTGGAGAAAGCTGCCTATAAATAGACTTTGATCCTGTGAAACTGTTGTTTAACTGTTTAACCTATAGAATGGGAGAACACCTCTTCACCTGGCTGCAAACAATGGATGCCTGGAGGTTGTCCGATACCTTTGTGCTGCAGGTGCTAACATAGATGCTGTCACCAGTGTGAGTACCATGCGTGTATCTATAATTCAGCTCGGCAGGCTGTTTGAATACAGGTGGTCATGTTAAGACATTTTGGAAAGGTTCCCTTCTCCACGCAGAGGTGTAAGATGAACTGAGACCAATTATAAAGTTCCCATATTCCCTCGTATGGTCTATGCACAGAAATTGCTAAACAGTGACCGGATGGTCAGTTATCCTGAGTGGAGAATGTCATTCTATAATACATGGAAATTTTAGCGTCAGGCAAAGGAATGGGCCTAGGTGCAGACTGGGGTACAACAGCAAGAGTAGGTTTGTACAGGGCAAAAGATCAGGGTCAGACAGTCTGAGAATTATTCCAAAGCCTAATCACAAAGTAATGCAAAAACCATAGAGAAATAATAATGCACGGGTAACAGAACAAACTTTTGGGACAGGACTGAACCGTAATCCAAAAACAAACCAAACTCTGACCAAGAGTACAAGGAATCAAGAAATGCTCATACTGTGGGTTATCTCAGCAAGTACTGGCTGACAAACTTGTGAGGATCTATGCAGAAGTGGAGAATATAAGGGGAAATTAAGGGACTGATTGCACAGGTAGCAGGTGAGATGAGCTGAGGAATGCACAGGGGGGCGTGGCTTCAATTAAGGGGACAATGAAACAACAATGAATGAGGGGCGGGGCAAGTGCAGGAGTGAAAACCGAAAACACATGGCAAATGACTGATGAATGGGAATGACTAGATTAATACACAGAACTGCTAAAATAAACAATGAAACATGGAAAATATAAAGACATAAAAAATACACAATAAACTTGACTAAACAGATTACCAACGCTGACATTCGGCTCATTGTCATACGGAAATTTCATCTCAAGTTTTACACATCTTTCTTTGCAAAACTCTCCACCTTTCAGATTCATAGGGAATATTGTTTCCGGGGTTTATTTGTGGATTTAAGACTAACGTGTGTTGGATTATGGATACTGAAGTCTGTTGTCTAGATAGTGACATTTATCAGCAGCCATAATGGCACATACATGACACATACATGACACTTTAGCAGTGTAAATTTTAACCATTAGTGGAAGGTTGTGTATATAGTACATTTATGTATGAAGAAATGTGATGCATTTTAGATTTTAGAAATGACCTAAGACCAAGTATGCTTCCTAACTGCAGAGAGAAGTGGTAAATGTAGCCCTGTATTTAACCTTTATAACATTAGTTCCTGTTTACTTTCAACATGTAAGTTCCCATTTACTAAAGAGATGGACAGGGAATGTAAAATTTGCTTAATAAAGTTTTATTTATGTCTTTTGATGATGTCAGTTGAAGAAAAGAAGAGATTTGTTTGTGAGAGCTTGATTGTGAGATATTCAACTGATGGCAGACAGTTAATAAAACACAAAGAAACACATGAAAAAAACACAATGCAGTTTTGCAGCCAGAAGTAGTTTAAAAAACCAGTTTTTGGCAGGCAGTATACACAATTTTTATTTAATTTATCTGGCTTTTGTTTCAGTGATAAATGCCAGGCCAGCTACTGCTTTTTTGGTGGTGTGGCCTTTTTTCAGTGTCAGTCACGCCACCTATTATCACTATCAGGCTCTACAGTCATCAGGATAAATCTTGATCATGAACTCATGTTCTAATATTCGATATTTAGCGCATATTTTAAATGCAAAATCTAAAAGTTCAAGCATTCTTGCGACATTTCATCATCAAAAGGTTCAGAAGAACACAAAATGTTGTGAGAAACATTGTGTGGATTTCTGTAGCACCATACAGTAAGCAGTGTTTTAAAGTCCCATTGAAATTTCTTAATATCTCTTTTTTTTAACACCACTTGGGCTGTGTGATCAGACACCCATTTCGGTTCTGGAAGTGTTGCGAGGTGGGCAAACGCCTCTATTCTCAGAAAATGAAGGAGATCACAGCAGAAGTGTGACTTCACTGCATTATCAACACCTGGGCTGCTTCTTACCAAAGAACAAATGAAAAGCTCAGAGCAGCTGGTGTGGGTGCAGTTATCATTGCGCACCTTTCAGTGGACAGGGACACTTTACTGTGGGTAAGAACGCATCCTTGCACATTATTATGTTTTAGTCATACTTCTTCTGCTATTTATGGCAGAATGGCAGCTCTGCAGAAGACTTGGCCAGGATTGCTCCGCATGAGCATGTCGCCGCCCTGCTGGGCAAGATTAAAAAGGTAAACGACAACATCGACTTCAAAAAATTTAATGAAAACTCATGTCTATTCATTACCTCCGCCCAACGAAGTTATGTGATCATTACCATTTGTCTGTTGGTTGGTTTGTTGGTTTGTTTGTAAGCAGGATTATGCAAAAAGTTGTGGATGGATTTTCCTCAAATTTGTTGGAATGATTAGGTATTGTTCAAGGAAGAGGTGATTCGATTTTGGGAGGTCAAGGTCAAAGGTCAATGTCAAGGGCATGCAAAAGGTCAAAAACACATTAAAAACATATTTACGCGAAGACTACAGGACTGCATAAACACAGGGGTTGCTAGCTAATACTGGCAAAAAAATAACATTGAGTACATTGGCGGAGGGGGCTCTAGTAAATATTGTTTCCTCCATGGTTTAAACTTGGTTGATTATACCCTCTGCACTATTTATGTACCTCGTACAATGATGAAATGTGTCCTTTTCTAATACGATCTCAGAAGCACAAGTACAGAGGCTGTACATTTTTGTCTGAAATTTCCCAAATGTACCCTGAAAGGTACAAGACTGTGTTCCGAACAGTCAATGAGGTACCTTACACTGATAAAAAAGAATGGAATATTTATTAAACCAATGGTGTGGGGTATAATGTTGTGTACATACAAGCTATCAACCTAATGGCTACTTTTTACACCTTTTGTACATTTTATCAGAGTGTGCCAATCAGAAATGCAATAGCCTCTCCGATATGTTGGTGTTACAGCACTTGTGATATTGGTATATTCAGATCCATTGATCAGTATTTGTTTTCTATTATTTGAGGATTTAATTGTTCTTCTTTTATCTGATTGCCCCTCAGGACACTCAAAGAGCCTTCATCCAGCAGCTGCAGCCCACTCACAGCCCTCAGCCTCGGGTGAAGCTGAAGCTGTTAGGCCACTGTGGGTCAGGGAAGAGTGCCCTACTGGAGTCCCTCAAGTGTGGTCTCCTCCAGGGCTTCTTCAGGAGGAGGAAAGCCCACCAGTCATCAAACAACTCCTCCCCCTTCCCCCTGTCACCTGCATCTGCCAAACGCGCTGGTACAGTGCCCACCTTGACAAAGCTTTGCAGTCCTCTGTTCATATTTTACACTCATTTGACGTATCCTTTCTGTTTTTCGTATGCTGACTTCACCAAAGTGCCCTGAAACAGGGATCTTCTGCAACAATGCAGACAGTATTTTCGACGGTCTCTGTGCATAAGTGCCTGCAATATAATTCACAAAGATGCTTTACTGGCCTGCTAAAATCACCTGACGTGGATGTGAAAGGAAGACTGTTAAAGGAACATACAAGTGATTATCCTGGCCCTCTTCTGCTAATACATGCTTTGGTATTATACAAAAAAAAGAGGAATCGATATGTGAGGAACAGCAGTGACAGCTGTCCTTGTTGCTGTTATACACTTTCTCCCTGGTCACTGCCTCTGAGTTCACACTGATAGATGTGTTTGCCACAGTTGGCTTGCCACATTGTCCTCTCTTCCCAGACAGCCCAGTTTGCTGAAAATAAAAGCGTGCTGTTTGGAGCAGTGGTAAATCAGGGACTGCTTGACATGCTCAATGCAGCATGACAAGCACAGGCTTGGTCTTGGTCTTGGGCTATCCATCTGAGTTCATTACTAGTCTGGTGCATATCTGCTTCAAGCATGTCATTATAATCACTCTTGCCTTTGATTCATGACTTTTAAGTGATGCAAAATGTGTTGTTTAGTACACTGCGAGGAGCTACTGATATTTTCCTGGTTTGAAGTTTCCACCTCAGGTTTTTGAGGTAAACCCCCTGTCAGGAAAAATTAGAAATACAAAAAATTACCTTTAAAAATCCAGATCATGTTGAATTCAGTGGGCCATGGTACAACTTCAAAGTGAAATCTGAGGTATTTAATTTCCTGTTTTTTTTTTTTTGTATAAAATGTTTTTTATTGTAAAGTGAACTTCAGTCTTTGTGTCTTTGAGCAGTATCCCTGAGCATCTCCAGTTTGTACCCTGGGTGTGAGAATGTGAGTGTGCGCAGTCGTAGCATGAAGTTCGAGCCCAGCCTAGCAAAAGGCGCCATGGAAGGCTGTTCTCCCTCACATGGTTCTCTCTCCACGAAAGATGACCAGTCTACAAGAGCCATCGACATCCAAAATGCCAACGTTAATGGTGAGTAGGTTTGCTGCGCCTGGGAGAGCACGCAGGGGTCATTCTGCTAGATATAGTGGAAAATTTAATTTTGGGTTTTACCAGATACTAGGGGACTATTGATTGTCCGATTCTGCTAGATACAGCTGGAACATTCACAATGGGGTTGTATCTGATTCTTTGGGACTATTGACTTTTGGATTCTGCTGAAAACATAGGAAATATTCACTCTGGGGTTGTACCAGATACTGTGGGACTATTGACCTCAGGATTCTACTGGATAAAGTGGGAATATTTAGTCTGGGGTTGCACCAGGGACTATTGACTTTGGGATATTATTGGATAAATTGAGAATATTCACTCTAGGGTTAACCCTTTCACCCCCAGTAGTGCCATATGGCATCTTGCGTGACTGGCATTTTTTCCCAATAGTGCCATATAACACTCTTTTTGTTATGTTTCTTTTAACAATCAGGAATAAGAACATTTGGAATGTCAACAAAGGCCATGGGGAGAAATAGCAGTGAGAACTGGGCACTGGTGGGGGTGAAAGGGTTAAAGCAGGCTGTGTAGAAGTATTGACTGTAGGATTCTACTGCATACAGTGGGAATATTTATAATAGGGTTGCACCAGATACCACGGGACTGTTGACTTGAGTATTTTACTGGTTACAGTGGCATTATTCATTGCGGGGTTCAGTTGGATTCTGTGGAATCATTAACTGCTTAGTTGTTCCAGATACAACTTGACCGGATTGCGTTAAAGTGCAAGTGTGCATAATAGTGAGTGTCTTTAGTCTGGAAATACTGATTTATTGTGAAGATGTATCTTTTAGTATTTCACCACAGTATTTTAAGGAAGAATTTCTTTGTATAAATGTGTTTATGGAATAATTCAGTATTTTCTCGAAATCAGTGTAATCCTGTTTAAAATATTGAAATGACCACACCAGTTTTGCCTCTCTTGAGGTGATACATAGAGCTCTACATCCATCTGTACTCTGGGTTTTATTCACAAAATCAGGCTTTCAGTGAACCATATTTTACTGTTTTTCACATAAATACATTATTAGATGTCTGAACTGGAGGTACACTCTCTTAGCAAAAAGCCTCAAAAGAATCCATAATTTCTTGGTCATTTGCTGCCTGTCTTTCTCTATCCTCTGAAAAACAAGCTGTTTGATTGGGCAGCCTCTCCTTGTGAATGAGCTCTGCTCTAATTGGTTAGCAGACTCTGTGAAAAAAAAAAAAAAAAATTTACGTTCATGCTTAGAGGGAAGCCAAGGTAGGGAGGTCGAGCAAGGCTATGGGAGGAAGCAGGTCACACTGACTGTGCTCGTAGACATAAGCTATGCAGAGCAGATCTGTTTATTATGAAGACTGCAGGGATTTCCATGTTTCATTTGAAACCATGTTTCAAATGTTTAAGTGGAAAAGGGGGGTCTCAGGCCTAAACTGGAGGGGGTTCATATTCAGAGTCAACCTTTTCTGGAGACCACTGTGCAGATTGATTGAACTGGGAAAAAGTTCTGTTTTTTTTTCTCCATAATATGGTCCTTTTAATGTTGTTCATATCTCTGTGCATCCCTCTGAGAGGAATCACAGTCATTTTTTTGTTGACTGAAAAGCATCTGAGTTCATGATCAGAAGTCTACAGTGTGGGTGTGTATCTGAATGATCGACTACTCAGGCTTAAACCAATTTATCAGTGTGCCTGATGATGGCATACGCTGATACCAGAGTGGAGGCTCTGCTGTTGTGTATTCATAACTGTTGAGCGCTGGTGATGCGCCTAATGTCGTTGCCCTTGTTTACCAGGTGTTGGAGAGTTTAGTGTGTGGGAGTTCTCCGGAAACCCAGTTTACTACTGCTTCTATGATTACTTTGCTGCCAATGACATCACAGCGGTGCACCTGGTGCTCTTCAGCCTCGAGGAGCCTTATGAGACGCAGCTGAGCCAGGTCACCTTCTGGCTCAACTTGCTCAAGTCCCTTCAGCTTCCAGAAGATGATATTGGTGTGTATCTCTAAAATCTTGCCATCACCGAATGGTGTCCATTTTCTCAAGGTCACCTCTCTCTACTCGTGCCAGTTATTATTAGGTCATCAATTTTGTCACTGCTAGTTATAGGTTCCTTCACTCTGGACCAATGTGCATATTTTCAGAATAATACTATTTTATACAAGATGCTTGGACATTTATAAAGCCATAAGAACCTTAAATAGTACTTGCCAGTACTTTGTTTTAAATCAAATTTTATGTTTCACACTGGTTTGCACATATTTATTTACTTTATATGTTTTGTGACATTATTGCATACTCCATTCATTATGTCACTTTAAAATGCTTAATATAATTCCAACCACTGTGAATAGAACACTTTATTGTTATATTTTCATCATTTAGATGATTGGATGTATGTAGCGTTAGCCGTTTGCTGAAGCGGTTCAAGAACTTTGTCCTCGAAGGGACATTGTACAGTTTTATGACCACCATTTTGTTGCTTCCTTTCTGCTCATTATGTGCTGTGGTGTTACCAGCCTTTGGTGGAAGAGTAAAGAACAGTCTTCATGTTGTACTGGTGGCCACACATGCTGACATTGTGAATATTCCACGCTCCTCTGGGGGGGAGTTTAGCTATGACATGGAGATATCAATGCTGAAAGAAGTAAAAAGCAGGTAACCATTTCACTGGGTGAAATTTTAATTTTTATTAAATATCTGTTGCATGTACGAGTGAACTGAACTTAGGATATGTGCAATACTCTTCATGGAAAAATATTAATGATTCTTCTCCAACCATATTTGTGGAATCTTTATTGTGAGTACATGTATGAACCCCAGACAATTTGTTGATTTTGGCCACCTTATTCATTAGAATTAACCTGCCCGTACTTGATAGTATTATCGATTATATACTGCAAATAGCAGAATACAGAATTTCATTGGGTCTTGTCTTTAAAGCATCTATGGCAATGGTTTCTTAGTCTTTGAAAATCCATATTTTCAATTTACCTTTGAACAGAGTCTCTTTACTTTTGAGTGTTTGAATTTGTTTACTGTACTGATCTTCTTTTATCCATTTTCAGGTTTGGGAATGATCTGCAGATCTCAGAAAAGCTTTTTGTGATGGATGCTGGAGCATCCATTTCCAAGGAAATGAAGCTGCTCAGAAATCACCTGCAAGACCTGAGAAGCTCCATTATTTCGGTTAGTCCTCAGCGTGTTTCTTTGACTGTAAAAAAGGATGTGCATCTTGTTAGCGCAGCCGTTATAGTGAACATGTTATGACATGTTTCATGCTGTCCACATTCACTGCCAATACCCTCTCACTGAAGGCTTATAATCAGTCAGGCCAGGTGTATTTGAATATTCACCAAGTTATTATTTTAGATATTCACCTCATCAAACTGGAGTTAAAATTGTCTTAAAATATAAACTCATAGTGCAGATTTTTAGCTTCAGTTTAATGGTATTTACATCTGCTGAGCAGTGCAAGTTACGACACTTTTAATACGGGGTCCCCTCTTATTAAGGGACGAAAATTAATTAGAGGATTGGCTGCTCAGCTTATTCATGGTCAGCTGTGTGTTATTAGCTCTTAATTTCTTTTATAAGTAAGGAGAAAAGTACAGACTTGAATTTGAGTGTGGCGTTTGCATTTGAAATCTGATGTTGTTTCCTGTACATATGAGGTCCAAAGAGCTGTCCCTGCCAGAGAAGCAAGCCATCACCAATTTTTCAGTTTCAACATTTTTCCATTCTCTCACTTTGCCAGTTAACGCTGTCAGTTCACCTCACTTGGTTTCTTGAGACTGAATAATCTGGTTATTTTAAGTTGAGAACAAATATCAGTAAAGCCATTTGGGACTGGGTCTGGGAAGCCCCTGCTGTGCGTGATATTTGCATAACAGCCATAGCACAGCATAAGAATTGGGATACCATTCCCCCTCATTGCTCTGCTGTGAAGAATACATCAATGCTGGCTTTGTGTTTCACGAGTGCTGACTTACTCTGTGTCTCCAGACTTGTCCACCCGTGACTCAGCTGTGTGAGAAGATTGTCTCCATCCTGCCCACCTGGAGGAGGCTCAATGTCTCCAGCCAGCTGGTGTCCTGGCAGCAGTTTGTGCTGGATGTGCAGGAGCATATCAACCCATTGGTCAGTGATGCGGCTCTCAGGGAGGTGGCCCTCCAGCTGCACAGCATGGGAGAGGTAAGTACTGCAGCACACATTAGCATGTTCACAGACAGGGACGATCGCATGGCGCTGGTCGTGCCACTAGATGGCAGTATGTACATACTGAGAAAAAATTACCCATATTCGGCTTATCCCAGTAAGCATGAGACTTCTGCCTGACGTACACATCATGTTTACATAGACATGATCTGCACGTTGGGACAGACGTCTCACGTTTGCCAGGATGTCAATATGTCTTCTTTATGTAAAAAAAAAAAAGTTTTTCGCATATTAATTTTAATACTCTCATTAGTAGTGTATATTACACAAATAATTACAATGAAGTACTTGTATTACAAATGATGATCATCACCATGTCATCATTTTAACATTAATGGATTGCAATTGTATTATTTCTACTGCCGTCCCTCAATATCTCTGTGAAATCAGAACTAAAAGTTGCATTCTGCTGACAGTGCAGAGAAAATTTTTACAAGGATAAAAGATTTCATGAGAGTATGTGCACAAAACTATTTAATGGACGTCCAGGAGAATTTGTATTTTGTGATTTCACTGTAAGCCTTTTACCTCTAATATGATTTTTCTCCAAAGTGAATAGTTGCTTCCATTTTATTATAAAACTCAACGACAAGAGACTAAGCAGAAGTCCCCTGAGACAACGGTGCGTACAGCATGTGAATATGATCTTAGGGGCACCAAGGGTGAGACTTAGTACCTGCAGACCTAGAAATAGTAACTTGTTTACAGCTGAGCTGTCTCCCATGTAAAGAACTGCATTACATTCACTTTGCAGATGACCCCTGCCAGAGTGCCTTACTAAAATGGAAACCCTCTGCATTAATCTCAGGAAAACAAGCATTACTAAGAAAGCTCAAAAGGCCTAATTAGCATTAGTAAATGTAAAGAGTATCAAACAAACCAATAATTAGTCATTGTAAGCAAGCGTAGATTCCTTTCTGTGGCTACTTATTTTGACAGCTTGCTATGATAGTATTATCCTACAAGAAAATCAAATAAAGAGGATTGCTGAAAAGGGTCAGAGGAGCCATGGTCCAGACTGGAGAGAAGAATCTGTTCTCTGTGTCAAAATACGGGTGGGGTTTCTGCTGTCCTGATCACAGGCTGAAGCTCATTCTTGTACTAGCTCCAGCAGGGGGCCAGAATCGATAGGATATGCAACAGGGGGGTGTAGTTATGGGGCTACGCATGTTTGGTTGCAGAACAGTGGTCTGGCTAGTGCACAGCATTGTTCATTTTATTCGCTATTACAAAGTACTCCATTACTTCCCTGGCACCAATGTTTCTAACTTTGATGCACTTGGGTATGTTGTTGCTTGGAATAGGAAGATGATTTAAGATGGTGGTTTGTGTTAGGCAACCATGGGTACCCTATGGCCTTGGTACATCAAGCCATCATGTGACCCTGACCATATATCATATAAGTCTGACTGTATAAGTACGTAATGTAATCCTGACCATAACTCATATGATCCTGACTGTGCATCATGTGATGCTGACATGAAATCATGTGACCCTGGCTGTACATCCTGTAACTCTGACATAATACATGTCACATTAAATGCATACCATGTAACCTTGACAATACATTGCCCTACCTTGACCACATATTGTTCCCTTTCTCCCTCCCAGATCAATATTATGCAGAGTGAGACAGTGCAGGATGTAGTGATGCTGGACCCGAACTGGCTTTGCAGTGGAATTCTGGCTAAAATCCTCTCCTTGGACGCGTCCGAGTCCATCCAGCGCTGTAGGGGCCGTTGCCACCTGGAGGAGCTGCAGGGCCTAGTGGGAGAGGGAGATGTGGATGAGCTGCTACAGATCCTTGACGCTATGGATGTATGCACCAGGGACATCAACAACCCCACCACAGTGGACATCCCTGCCCTGGTCCAGACTAACGGGCTCCAGCACTCCTGGATGGACGTGGAGGAAGAGGAGGAGTCTCAAGTGTATGGTGGGGTGAGGGTGGTCCCCACTGAGCACCTGACGCCCTTTCCTTGCGGATTCTTCCACAAACTGCAGGTCAACCTGTGTCGCTGGAGCCACCAGCAGAAACCTGAGGAAGGGGACAGCTGGCTGTGGGCTAACGGAGCCAGGGTCTCACACGGTCGAGCTGAGGCTCTTGTGCTGCTGGTCAACCATGGCCAGGGTGTGGAGGTATGGTCAAGAGGCCCTGATTCGGACAGGCTCGGCGCCTATGCTCTGCTGGACATGCTCTGCAGCATCATCGATGGCCTGTTAGCCTCGACGCTCCCGGGCCTCCTTACTGTGAAGCATTACCTGAGCCCCCAGCAGCTGAAGGAGCACCAGGAGCGCATCATGGTTTACCAACCGCGCGATTTCTTCAGGGCTCAAGAGCTGAGGGAGCATGCTCTGACCAACACCATGGGTGGCTACAAGGAGAGTTTCAGCAGTATCCTCAGTTTCGGCTGCGCGCAGGTCTACCAGCTGGCCAGCATTGGGGCAGATATCCATGCCTCCGAAATCGGCCCCCTGGCCAGGCGGAAGTTGTGCCGGTTGCTGGACCCTCCAGACGCTATGGGCAAAGAATGGTGCCTGCTGGCCATGAACTTGGGTGTGACAGAACTGGTGGCTAAGTTTAGCACGACCAACCTCAACGGACTCTCTGTGGGGGGCGTCTTCCAGCCGAGCCCCACTGCTGCTCTGCTAAAGGAATGGAGTGAGCGACCCGACAGCACGGTGGGGGTTCTCCTGGCTAAACTGCGTGAGCTTGGGCGCCGGGATGCTGCCGACTTCCTCCTGAAGTCTTCGCCTGTTTTTCGTGTAAGCCAGGAGGGGGCAGTGCATGACAGCGATGGTCCTACCTTCAATGGAGGGGCCTCCCATAACTCCATCAGCTCTGTCATATCCCGGTGAAAGGACACTGCGTGGACAAGATCTAACCAAAACTTCCTTTTTCTCTCCATCTGCCATGTTGCACAAATAGTGTATGCGATGGAAAGCGACTCATGCCTTTCTGTACTGCTACCCTCTCAGTAATCAGCACAAGTTGATCTTTACTCAAAAAAAAAAAACGAAGAAATTCAGAAAACAAAAAATTGAATGTTTTCTGCTTCATTGTATACATACTTATCTTTGTATCCTGCATAAAGCTGAAATAAAAAACTATGACAGTGAAAATATGACTCAATGAACATATTAGCTGGAGTAATACTGTGCGTGTCCTCACGTGTGCGCTTATGCTCAGTGATGCAATATGTTCTGTGTCTACAATCGTCAACATCTATATTTGTTGAAAAGTCGGCGCTTGATAACTTCATTGATAACACCATGAGTTGCACATTCATTGGACAGGAATGGTTCCGCTCCCTTTGACCATACAAATGAAAAAAACTGCACTTCTCCGATAAAATACAGTCTATGCCCTGGATAAAAGCATGTGCTACTGGTACTCATAAGGGAAAAATATGAACTATTGTAAAATGGAGAGAAAAGTTTTCAGTTGAGCACTAGTTACCTGAAAGTTGGGCTTTGTGTTAGGTTCCACAAGGAATTCTCGCCAAAGTAAAGCCAAAATGGCTGGGTAATTTAAAACTGACTCGCAGAACGCATTCAGTCAAGCCAGACTAGCCTACAGTTAGAAAGTGATTCCAGTAAGGGAGAGTTCTTTTCTGTGAAGCATGAAAAATGCACAAATTCTACACCAACTAATAAAAAAAAAAAAAAAAACAGACCATGTATATTTTGAAGACCAATACTTGTTTATTCCTTATTGTCTCAGTGACAAAACATATGGCAATAGCCACTGACCTCTGTTAATAAGTTTCAGACTTCACTAGTCTTACTGATTTAATTTTTTTTTTTTTTTTTTTTACTTTTTTTACTTGTGGTCTTTTTTTTTCGAGAGTACATTTTATATAATCTGTTTACATATATCATAATTTATGCTCATCAGAATCTTGTAAAAATTATGTTTAATAATTATACTCTAGTCTTATGTTACATTGCAGCACAGAATGTTCCAACTAAAACCTTTTTTTTTTTTTTGGGTTTTATTTTGCAATGTTTTTTCTCAACTACTCCCTGTTAATGTTAAATTTATACAAAGAGATGCAGTCCTAGCTTACAACGTAAATACGTTTCACACCAAACTATATTTCAACATCATTTTAGGAATAACAAAGACTGTATTCATTATACTAATTATATGTACCCTATATATGGTATTTTCAAAAAAAAAAAAACGCATATAATGCATTTAATCTTTTCCCCACAAGTGATTTGCCAGTTTTATAGTTTTTCCAAATTCATTACCATCTGTACATTCTTTCCATTATCTAAAGTGTCATCGTTAATTTTTTTTTTTTTCCTGATATGGTGGCATAAATAAATGGGAAAGAAAGTTAAGACAATGGTGTTTCATTGGTATTGTTTAATTATGTAAATCCATCCATGTCCTTCATAATTGTATCAATGTAACTTACAATTCGGCACATTTTTGTAATAAACTGTTTATTTGAATAGTTTGACTTCTTTGGTTTTTCCTCCTAGTCTTACCAGTCACAGTCTGATATGCATGTCTTTGGATTGCGGGAGGAAACCGGAGTAAACCTGGAGGAAACCCACGTGAACACGGGGAGAACCTACAAACTCCACACAGGCCCTAGGCCGGATTCGAACCCACAATCTTCTTGCTTAAGATTTACGCTGTAATATGTTACAGTCACACAGTCAAGGCGTATTCAAATCTTCATTTGGACACAATGAAAATGAAAAGCTCTAAAATCTGGTGAAGCAAATGTTGACGAACTCTAATACTAACTGAAGTGTCCGCAACCATCTTCCAACTCATACTTTATAAAAGGAGAATGATTTGAGGAGGGTCTGTCAGTGCGCCAATTGTAGTACAAGTCAACCCACAGTTTAGTGTCTTCAGCACAAATCAATGTTTCTACCCATTTACCGCATCGGGCAAAGACAAAATGTGCGAGCATCACATGGCAAGCATGCCTACAGTGAAAAAAGATAACGGGGGGGGATATTCAGGGGCGGGACGTTTATGTGACGAATATCCTTCATCACAACCAATGAACACCTCAAGTGTGCAGCAAAGGTTTATAAGTTTAGAAGCCCAGATAATCTGGCATTTTCGTCTATCAGAAAATAAACGGTAAGTTATTATTACCATTATTTGCATGCAAACTGACACATCACAGGTGAGAAACAGTTTCATGTGCACTTGCTTTTGTCATTGTTTTATTTTTTTTTTAAATATATTTAAACACTGTAAATCCTCAAATATTATCTAATAGAGTTTATTTTCAGGTTATGGAAAAACAATGTGCGATATTTACATTTTTATTTTATTTGTTTTGTTTAAAACAAATACACTTTCTTTTCGCGTTCTTTCAAATGTATTTTCATAGGGCTTCGACTGGTCGTGTTCGAAGATGTAAGAGATGTTTGTCCAAGAGTGGGAGTGTCCTCATTGAGAAAGCGAATTCAGTGTTCGCATTGTGTAACTGGCTTGTATCAGTGTAAAGATATAGGTTAGCTAACGATAAAAAATATTCCATGGAACAATTACTTCTTTTTCTTCTTTGCTGTTCAAGGAGGACGAGCAGCTGTTTTGTCACTAGCTTGCTAGCTCCCTTGCTACAGCAACACTATCATTTTGTTATAATGTAACGTTACATGTCAGAAATGGCTGAAGCACATTCTTTTATATGTCAATTAAAAGTTGTAGCTAATACGTTAGTGTCCAAAGTGTTTATAATAATAATAATAATAACAATAATAAGTATTATTATTATTATTATTATTATTATTATTAATAATAATTACTATTATTATTGTTTCTTTCATTTTATATTTTTTAAGTATGACATTTCGAAGCGGGGAACAGTTCTGTAGCTCAGATGTTTTCATGTGTCATCTATCTGTAGAATGTGTTTCTGCCTATGCAAGCACGAGCAGTTGCCATGCAGCTGGGCCTGCTCTGCGCTATGCATAGCGGCATGGTTGACGCATGAAACTCTGTCTCCGCAGTTGTGTGGGCATGATGCTGTATTTGGTGGTGTTTTCCCTCAACCTATGCGCAGCCTTTGCTGCTCCAAGTTTGGACCCACAGCTGGAGGACCACTGGCATTCATGGAAAAACTGGCACGGAAAAAACTATCATGAGGTAACGTAATGGTTTTCTAAACTGTGTTGAGCTGTATGATTATTTACTGTCCATGTAACGTGCACTGTTTCTCTATGATCAATTTTGTCTTGGAAGGTCTTTTTCATATGTGTGCTTCATAGTAAATTTGGAGTAACATTATAGTATTTTTTTTTTTTTTCGTTGTGATGACTGTGCTCTTGACTCAGCAATGAATTATATTAGCCAAATCTTTGCCTATCCACAGAAAATATGAATGCCTGTTCAAATGTTTTGTAGAAGGATGAAGGTTGGAGGCGAATGATATGGGAAAAGAACTTAAAAAAGATTGAACTGCACAACCTTGAACATTCCCTCGGCAAGCATTCATTCCGTCTTGGAATGAACCATTTTGGTGACATGGTAAGGAACATTTGTCGTGCACACTACTTCTCACAAAATATTGGTTTCATTCAATTCTTCACAAAACTATCCATATGAACAGTGGTTGATACCCAAGGATGGAGTTTTGAAGGAATTCATATAACAGAGAATAAAGGCGATATATTAATCTAGACCACACCCAGATATGAAGTAGTATTGTTTATAGGAATGAGGGAAACCGGTATTTGATTTAATGTAATTTTATTTATTTGATGTTTTTTTTGCCAATGGCCCATCAGAATAGCGTGATTTCGCAAAAGGAAGATGCCTCAGTCTTAATACCCTGCAAGTGAGGTAAAAGCCCTCCATTTTGGAGAAAAGCTCAAGTGTTGGTGAGACAAAGGACAAATGAAAACTCCCTGGTAGGGAGCAATCTCAGGAGGAACCTGGATATTCAGGAGAAGCCCATCCTCTGCATGCAGACTAACTTTAATACGGTAGATTATTGCTAAGGATGGGTGGAATGGATTGCATTGGCAGTGACGTGCCATCGGTGGTCAGTTAGGGTAGGCTGAATCCTCAACGTTAAACAAACGATAACTCTATTACTTTGCTTGATTAACAATCTGAGGATTGATTAACTAATTTGCAAGACTAAACAGCAGAATGGCGTGCCAGTTCCATCCACGATATTATTGCTCAGTGCATCGAACTTAAAATGCTCACGGGACAGCAAGTTTGTTCATTTATTTGCTTAGAGGAAGCTAACGCAATACAATTAACAAATATTAAAATTTTTCTTATGCGGCATACAATGTGTAGTCAATATGTTTACGATAATATTTCCCCCCTTAAACACGTTCTTTTTAATGCCATTTTTAAAAAATAGGGAGTTTAGTTTCAGTCTTCTTCTAATCCGATAAACAAAAGATCAAAACAATATACTGAATTTCCGAGAGAGTTGAGATTTTTTCCTAATTAATTATTAAGATTTACTTCCTTGCAGTCTCAAATCAAAGCATAACGGTAAAGTAATCTTTTTGCCACTATCACCTCTTAATCATTACAGGCTTAATTGACCAGAAAAAAAAGTCAAATTGATTGATTGAGAACCAGGCATAGTACGCAGAAACAGGTTGACAAAATCTAGTGATAAAATAGGAGAAGTCACTGCCTCCCCTGACCGCATGTCCCTGTGCATTGGGTATCATAAAACCTGGGATCGGAAGTCATAAAGGCTCTATCTAGTCCCCAGAGGTTCTGTAAAGGAGAGAAGATGGAAGAAGAAAGGGGAAAAGGAAAGAAGAAAGTGGGGGATGTGAGAGAGGAACATGAGACAAAAACAGACAAGCGAAGTCGAATTGGGGTGATACTGTATATATAGGAACGTTGGATCATTTGTTGGCAAACAGAGTGGAGCTTAGGTGTGTGATCTCCCTCCTGAACTTCCCTTAGTTTTGACTACATTTGTTTCCTCAGACGAATGAGGAGTTCAAGCAACTGATGAATGGGTACAGGAGCAAGCCTGAAAGGAAGTACAAGGGCTCATTGTTTTTGGAGCCCAACTTCCTTGAAGTTCCGAAAGCAGTTGACTGGAGGGAGAAGGGTTATGTAACTCCTGTGAAGGATCAGGTAAGAACACGCACTGCCCTTAGACCATGACCAAGAACATGTCTTTTCCATGCTCCATTTGTCCGAGGTGCTTAGACCATTCTGGTGGTGGATTACCTTGCTCCATTTCTGTATCCTTTAGCGAAAATTTAACAATAACGCTTGCTTCATTGCATTATGTTGCGCCACTTATTATGATTTGTGATGCCACCTGTTGTGAAAGCCCCTAACCTGACCCTTTTGTCCCCATGTTTTTGGTCAGGGTCAGTGCGGTTCTTGCTGGGCCTTCAGTAGCACTGGTTCTGTGGAGGGCCAGCAGTTCAGGAAGTCGGGAAAGCTGGTGTCTCTGAGTGAACAGAATCTCATGGACTGCTCGTGGCCTCAGGGGAACCACGGCTGTGATGGTGGGCTCACGGACCAGGCCTTCCAGTACATTCAGGACAACAATGGCATTGACTCTGAGGAATCCTACCCATACCTGGCATCTGTAAGCTTGTTGTTGCTTTTACAAGTACACCCATGTACCAGGTTTTTGAGTGTAAAACCGAAGGGGGGGGGTGTTGCAATTGGGCAATGGCTTATTATTGTTTTAATTTCCTAGGATGGTCATCCGTGCCATTATGACCCGCAGTACAACTCTGCCAATGACTCTGGCTTTGTGGATATTCCCAGTGGGAAAGAGCATGCCCTTATGAAGGCTGTGGCTTCAGTTGGTCCTGTCTCTGTTGCCATTGATGCCAGTCATGAGTCCTTTCAGTTCTACCAATCTGGTGAGTAGTGCAGCACTTTTTAGACCAGTGGATCCTGATGACAGGTTGTATTTTATAATTTATTTTTTGCCCCATTTGAAGATTTCACTTGTTTCATCTTCAGCCAATCAAGGCCATTACACAGGCTTTAACATGCCACTGCAGAATTTGGCCTGCATTCGTGGCGCGATAATTCCCTTCCAAGTGAGGCAATCGGCAATGATCTATGTGTGAATTGGTCAAGTTGTGATTACACTTTGGAATATATCCCCCTTTAAAACCATTAAAACATGCTTCTAACACAACTCTGTATCTATGTGCTTTCTACCTTTTAGGAATCTACTATGACAAAGCCTGCAGCAGTGAGGACCTGGATCACGGTGTCCTTGTTGTAGGTTATGGCTTCCAGGGCCAGGAAGTAGATGGCAGGAAGTACTGGATTGTCAAGAACAGGCAAGATAAATTGTCATGTGTTCCAATAGCTGTTCACGTAAATGGAATTGCGATTTATACTCAACTTTGTATGAATGAATGATGTTTGGTCTCACTGTTAAGCTTATGTTTGTAACTACTGAGTAGTCAATGTTTTTCTGTTTTCCTTTTAGCTGGAGTGAGAAATGGGGTGACAAGGGATACATCTATATAGCCAAAGACCGGAAGAATCACTGTGGCATTGCTACTGCAGCGAGTTATCCACTGGTGTAACTGCAAATTAATTACTTTTTGGATGTTTGAGTGGCATGACAAGGCCATAACGACATCCTAGCCTTAAAAGGGCATTGGTACAAATGGATTCATGCGTGATTTATGTGATTTCACAAAATACTGCACTTGGGAATGTATGAAATTCTGTTTTTACTGATTTTATTCTATTTTATTATTGTTTTAGATAAACCTTGAAACCTCTGTTAATATGCATTGGTTGTAGTACATACTACTGCTATTACTACTGTGAGCCTTTAAATGTGAATAACCATTTTTACATTTTACTGGTGCAATATACAAATGTTCGTTTTTATATCTACCGATGGATTTTTTTTAAGAAATGGATTTCATTGGTCACTCTATTCTTAAAGTGGCAAAACTTCTTTGTCTTTGTCTAATGCAACAAGTACTTTAATGACTGCCTGTTCTCAGAGAAGTGTCTATTGTCAATGAGTTAATTCGAACAAGCATCCACTTCTAATTGCGGTCCAGGATTGGGACTGGTGCAAGTTAACTCTGCTCAAGCCTGTTCTTCAAGTCAAGTTTTCAAGAACAAGCTTCCAATCCTTAACAGGGTCTAAGACTGGGACTGCATTCTCGTAACCCTTCCTAGTTTGGTCTCCTTGTCAAGTTGGCTAGGAATAAGCTTCCAAACCTGATTTGGGTCCACGTTCCTCTCAAGCAGCCTCCTCATCCTCCGAAGCAGTTCAGCGCTGGCGAAGTGTGTGTAACATCTGGCTACATCCTGGAAGCCGCTGGCCAGTGACTGCAGCTCCACTTAGCCAATAACAAATGTGCTGAACTGTCTTATTATTCGGGGTTCCGTCCCCGCCTTTCCTTTTGAGGGCTCTATCCCCATCTTGTGCCGTACTGCTGTCAATAAACTATCAGTTGGATTGTATGTCTGACTCCACACTTGATTCCTGGTCTGGGCCATAACACCCACTTCCAAATGAGTGTGGTATGGTGGCAGGCCAGTTGAGTTTCAGGTTCACCTCTTGTTTTATATATATATATATATATATATATATATAGTTAAGTTTTTCTTTGAGCTTTAGGTGGATAACTGACAGGGCCCATATGTGAAAAAAGCCACTCAGAGAAATTCCTTGTGTCAAGAATGGTTTTGCTCCTAAATTGTGTAAGTGAGCTCAGGAGGTGTCTCAGTTCATTTTGGTGTTGCCTGTAGACAGCCTGGGTGCATATACTCAAATAAGACCATGCACCATAGAATCCTGCTTACTCTATGCTAGTAAATAGTCTTAGTGGAGTTATGCATAGTTAGGACCTACATAGGGCAAGAAATTTTAAGCTATTCACTCTCAAAATTCTACGCAAAAGGCAGCCCATTCTTTACTGTAACAATGAGTGGCTTCGTAGAAACCAGCCCAGGTTATCGGATGTCGATGGCTTATTAACACTCTGGGCCCAGATTTACAGCACAATAAAAGAACACGACTCAAGTCAGCAGGGCTACTCCTTCACTTGTCAGTCCCTTGTTGGCGTCTTCCTCTCAGAGTTTGCTGTCTCACTGTGAGCAGAACAAATAAAGCAGCTACCGTCTGGCATAACATTCCTCCTTGCTGTCTGCCTGCAGCCAGCACTGTAATGATACCATTCTTTACTGTGATGAAGCCCAGTTCCTAAAATCTGTTTGGAGAATAGTACAACCCCAATTCTGAAATAGTTGGGACAAAATGTAAATTGTGAATAAAATCAAAACGCAATGACTTTCAAATCATACCAGCCAGTATTTTATTCACAATAGAACAGAGATTACATAGCAAATGTTGAAATTGAGAAATTTTACAATTTTATCCACAAAATGAGCTCATTTCAAATTTGATGGCTGCTACAGGTCTCAAAAAAGTTGGGACAGGGGCCTGTTTACCATGGTGTAGCATCCCCTCTTCTTTTTAACACAGAGTGGAGGCGTCTGGGCATTGAGGAGACAAGTTTCTTGAGTTTAGCCATTGGAATTTGATCCCACTCTTGTTTAATACAGGCTTCCAGCTGCTGGAGAGTTTTGGGTCTCCTTTGACGGACTTTTTGTTTAATTATGCGCCAAATGTTCTCAATCGGTGAAAGATCAGGACTGCAGGCAGGCCAGTTCAGCACACGGACTCTTCTACTACAAAGCCATGCTGTTGTAATAGCTGCAGTATTTGGATTTGCATTGTCCTACTGAAATACACAAGGCCTTCCCTGGAATAGATGTAATCTGGAGGGGAGCATATGTTGCTCTAAAACCTTTATATACCTTTCAGCATTCATGGTGCTTTTTATAACATGCAAGTGTCCCACACCATATGCACTGATGCATCCCCATACCATCAGAGATGCTGGCTTTTGAACTGAACGCTGATAACAGGAGGGGTGGTCTTTCTCCTCTTTAGCCCAGAGGACACGACACCCATGATTTCCGACAAGAATGTCAAATTTGGACTCGTCTGACCAAAGGACACTTTGCCACTTTGCCACAGTCCATTTTAAATGAGCCTTGGCCCACAGAACACGGCGGCGCTTCTGGATCATGCTCAAAAATGGCTTCCTTTTTGCATGATAGAGTTTTAGGTGGCATCTGTGGATGGCACGGCGGACTGTGTTTACAGACAGTGGTTTGTTGAAGTATTCCTGGGCCCATTTAGTAATGTCAATGACAGAATCATGCCGGTGAGTGATACAATGGCGTCTGAGGGCTCGAAGATCACGGGCATCCAGTAAAGGTCTTCGGCCTTGTCCCTTACGCACAGAGATTTTTCCAGTTTCTCTGAATCTTTTGATGATATTATGCACTTTCGATGATGAGACCTTCAAAGCCTATGCAATTTGACGTTGAGGAACATTGTTTTAAAGTATTCCACAATTTTTTTTATGCAAGCCTTCACAGGTTGGAGAGCCTCTGGTCATCTTTACTTCTGAGAGACTCAGCCTCTCTAGGACATCCCTTTGATAGCCAATCATGATACACACCTGATGCCAGTTAACTTAACCCAACCCTATGAGACCGAGGGACGCACTTTGCGGTTGAAATCACATACCTCCTTCTCTGTTAAATTTCTCCGGAATGGTTCGTCACAGTGAGATGATACGCATATCATTGGAAAGAGCAGAACCAGCGCTTTCCAGCAAGGTATAGCACTTGTCTGTGCATTGGTGTGATGTTGAGAAAAGAATTTATGAATTTACCTCAAATTTGTAAGTACAGTTGGCAAACAGTGCTGTCACATTACTCTTCAAGTTAAATTACTCAGGAACCCGCGATCGCATACCAAATGAAAGAGCAGAAACAGAGCTTTCTAATGATAGCTACCAAGCACTCCGTGCTACATCGAAGCAATAAGGTTATACATGCAGAAGAAATATATGGAAAATTATGACTTGATAAACCGACTTTACACTTTCAGTCATCAGACGCTTTATAATGTGAACCCCAAAACTTAGCGATCCTTATCTGGAGAGGATGTAAAATGTCATCGTTGCAAAATGTACTTGTAATCCAGTTTTCAAATAAAACTGATTTTTTTTTTTTAATCACTGAGTAAAACCATATTTTTTTTTCAGTAAAAAGGAAAAAATGGCACTTATTTCCGTCAGGCACACACACATGTTTTTGTACACTGCTAAGTCACAGAACATCCCACTACCATGGTTCTTATATTGCCAGATTCTCCTCTATACTGTTATGAAAAGATATCTTTAGTGACGGCTTTCTGTGGTGAGAAACATGTAAAAATGTTTTTTAAATACGCAACATATTTTTTTTGTTGATAAACAATATAAATTAAATGAACATACTAGCACACCAAATGACACCAGATTCAGATAGCCCAGAGAGTCCTGGAAAAAAAAAAGAAGGGTTTGTGTGTAGCCTTTATAATGACTATAGTGCTTATAAAATTTAGCACTATGCTAACTCCGGCATATTTACATTGATGCTTTTGCTAATATGTTGATCAATATGCATTGTCCTAATGAAATAAATAAAAAATAACTGATATAACAGCTTCAAAGTAAAGGCAGTAAAAATACCCGAAAATAGCCTAGGGCTCAAAGGGTTAAGTGTGAGGTATCGCTCAGGAACCAGTCGCGAGAACCAAGCAGTGCAGTAAAACTGGATTCTGCACAGATGCAGAAGGTAATCCAAAACAGAGCCAAAATCGTAATCAGGGACGGTCCAGTCAGAAGTGAATCACAAAGAATACAAGGCGAAAACAAGCATAGCACAGGGGAAACATTCTGACGGGGAACTGCTGTGAGAAGACTGCTTAAATACACACAAGGGAAGTCACATGCTATGATTAGGGACAGGTGAATAGGATCAGACTAATTACGAAGGAGCAAACACAAGGGGAAGCCTAATCACATGAAATTGGCAAAAGCCAAAACGCGGACAAGGATCACGAGACAGCCTATTGACAAACATACAGCTCCGGTTAGGGAGTTCTAACGTGCACAGATAATGAGAGGTACAACAGAGTTAAGCAGGTGCGGAGGATCCGCTGAAACGCAGCAAAGTAGATTGAGTGAAGACAAGAGGCGGAGACTAGAACAGGGCGAGTGCTGAGAGCTTGTTAATCAATTAGTAAAGTGCAGCTATACAATCCCTAGTGCTCGTTAGTAAGTTAGTATTATATACAATGTTAGTTTTGGTTAGTAACTTTAACTAAAATAACAAACTGTTAGTACTTGTTAGTAATATAGAAAAGCAAGGTGAAGGAAGCAAACGAGATTAGAAGGAACTATTGAAAACCCAGAAACCATGAAATCACCTGAAAGCGTGGCACACAATACTGGGGAGAATAAGCTGTCACATAACAAAAGACCAGACAGGGGAGACAAAGTGCAATGCATGGTAAAATACAAAACAATGACCGGAATATGACTGGGGAAATGGACTATGGCAGGAATAAACAGAAACAAAAGATGGCATGGAACAAGGCAATGGCAAGACATGAACAGAACATGAGCAGAACAGAGCAAAACAGATCAGAATCATAACAGTTAAGTACTTGCTAAATATTCTTTCAGCTGATTCTCTTATATATTATTTGCTTTTTCAGCCCTTTTTTGCCCGTGTCCCAACTTTTTTGAGACCTGTTGTAGCCAGAAAATTTGAAATAAGGTCATTTTGTGGATAAAAATATAGAATGTCTCAGTTTCAACATTTGGAATGTTATCTATGTTCTATTGTAAATAACATTGGCTCATGTGATCTGAAGGTCATTGCATTTTGATTTTATTCACAATTTACACTTTGTCCCAACCATTTCGGAATTGGGGTTGTACAATGTGTGCACAGAATAATTCCTTTTTTTTTATAAACAATTAATTGTAATTTAATTTGGCTTTTTAATCTTACGATTCACATTTCATAGCTTTTGGTACTTTTTTTAATGGCATTTCCTGTATTTACTGTTGCAATCAAAATTATTCAACCCCTATTGCAAATTAGGTTGAATAGCGAAATTTACAAACTTTCAGCTGTTTGTGATAAATAGATTAATCAAGAACATTTTAAATAACTCAACACAACTAATTTTACAAGTGGTTTCTCCAAATATAACTCAAAATGCCACTTTTAATGACTACTGCAGTCTCAAAATTATTCAACCCCCCCAATAGAATCCGTCAGAAGAGCATATTTGCAAGTCAGGTCTTGTCTCAAGCACACCTAATGCAGCTAATTAAGTGCTTAATTAGTTGCATCAGATTTGCTTGAGATAGAACACATCAAATTCTTGAACTCGCTAGGGGTTTGCTGACAGTGACATTTTATTGCATATTAGAAATATGGCTGTCAAGAGAATTGTCCAAAAAGCTAATAGAGGAGATCATTGCCTGGCACAAACAAGGAAAAGGATACCTAAAAGGTAGCACAGGCACTGAATTTTCGTAGAGATACAGTTGGAAGCATAGTTTGCAAGTTTAGAGTTAAAGGAAGAGTGGCTACAGTACCAGGATGTGGCAGAAAGAGGAAGCTATCAATGGCAATCACCAGATTCCTGAGGAGACGGGTGGTCAAAAACCCTTGAGTGACTGCAGGAGACCCGCAGCAAGACTTGGAGGCAGGAGGCACTGAGGTTTCAGTTTGCACAGTAGGGCACATACTAAATGTTGAAGGTCTCCATGCCCGAACTCCAAGACATACAACTGATCCAAAAGCACAAGCTCCAATATGCTCAAAACCATAAAAATAAGCCACAGAAGTTTGGGGATATTGATAATTTTAGAGATTTCTTATTCAGAAATAATCACCCAATATTCCTTATAATGTCTATGTTAATATTGTTCTTATTTGAGACAACTGCAGGCTTCCTTGAAATGACTTGACAACCACAAACATGCTCACTTTATGCTAGAATTTGCTCCGTTTCAAAATAGCCTCAACTCACAGCTGAAATACATTTATTTTTTCTCTTTCTCATTAATTCTTCTCACTTCTCTCCTTGATGAGTAATAATGTTTGTTACAGAACTGACTCTTACCTTGTGCTTACTGCTTTTGCTCCCTGCTTTTGGCCATAATGCTGTGAATTGTCTTGAAATTTTGCACCTAACGACTTTATTGTACTGGTTTATTTTGACTGGAAGGGCAGAAAGAGGGTGGATGGCGGTCTGTGTCATATGAGTGAAAACCAAGAATATGAGGAGATCATGCTGACATGTCAGGTGCTTTAGTTAATGTTCACCTCAAACATGAGAATGAGGAAAAATTGTGATCTATTTGGTTTTTACCGTGGGATGGTTACTGGTGCCAGACAGTCTCGTTTAAGTATACCCCCAGTCACCAGATTGGAGTCCAATGGAGCATGATTGGGTTGTGGTTGAACAGGCGATTCACCAGATGAAGGTGCATCTGACAGATCTAAGGAAAATAATGTGATGCACTCATGTCAACATGGGCCAGAATCTTGAAAGAATATTTCCAATCGTGCGAAATCTATGTTAGGAAGAATTAAGGCACCCTTCTTTTTCATGCACAGGCTTTTACAAAGCCCTGATTTCCACGTCATCAAGACTGTCTCGGATTACCGAGAGTCAGATGCAAAAGAGACAGTTGACAGAAGAGTTGTGACAAGCTCTCCCATATGCTTTGAAGAACCAATAAGACAGTTAGCTTATGGAACTTTTAACAGGAAGAGATACCAGAGAAGATTGAGGAGAACGTTCAGAAGGGTGGAGTTTTGGGGAGGGGGCTATGCTCTAAGTGACTTTTTGATTATGCCAATGGATTTATGCTGACACAGCACCATAACCACACAACAAAAGGCATGGTCAGCCAGTCCTGCTAGAACCATGTCTCCTGAACATGCAAGAACTCTCTGTTCCACAAGAAATCACCACCACTGACAGCTGGTCATTGATTTCTTTATAGCGGGTCAGCTGGTCTCATCATATGAATCTGCAGGTTTTTTTTTTTTTTTGTGATTTTCAATATGAAGTTAGCGAATTTGAAGATAGACAAGTGCCCCATTACTTTTATTCTCGTAAAGGAAAAATCACCAGAAAATAGTGAAAATTCTATGGATTTATCTGTGCTCAAGATGTCCCAAAAATCCTAATTTGTGGCATTTTGCCTTTTCAACCAAAGACTAAACTCTAACTTTTCACTCAGGTTTTCCCTTAACTAGGTTCAAAGTCAGAAAAGACATTTTTTCATATAGGAAAATGTCACATACATATTCTGTATTTGCTGGTTGCAACACCTCACTGAAGCTACATCACATTTATATCGATAGAAATACCCAAACCCAGGGTGCAATGTTTCTCATGGCCACGGCATTACATTCAATGGAAAATATCTAGATCTTGTATATTATTTTACACATATTTCTCTGTAATTCAGTTGGACATATTTAGGTTCATTGGAAACCTTTGGGATCTCCACAAGAATTGAAAATTGGCCTGAAGTTTCTAAGGTGTGAATACAGCAGCTGCATTTGACAAACCCATACATGGGTCTGCAGGTTGTATGGGGTTAAGTTGTGATTAAGAACAGTGTGAGTTAACCTTTATAATATGACTGAGGATAATAGTTCTTACAGTCATTTCTTCTTTTTTAATCTTTTGTGCACTCAATTTCTCCAAGTGATAAAAAATATAAATTGTGCATGTGTGTGCACTTCTTTCTGCATAGAAAGCAGCACTGTTCAGACCTTTTTGCAGAAATGTAGTGGGAGATGTGATGACATCATCTGTGATATGTAAATTTGCAGTTATTTGAAAGTTTTTTAAATTTATTGTCCAGTATATGATGGGAAAAGTGTAAATTCAGTTCAAATGATGTCCAACAAGCTAAAATCACTTTTTTTAGGCCTGGTTTTAGCTTCAATTACAGTTTGTTGGTCGTGAAGTACGTATATTGTCTTTAATTATGAAATGAAATGCAAATTCGGGGGGTATCTAATCCTCAAAACTGATTGAAGCCTGGCTTTAGCTTAATTAAACTGTGTCATATCTGTGATTCATTTGCTTTTTCCCTGATGAAAACAGTGTTTACAGGGATATTGTGAAAATCAATGACTTAAAAATGTGTGTAGCTTTAAAACAAGTTTGATTTGTGACACTGTCAGATGAAGGAACATCAAAAGATGCTCTGCAGTCAGACCCAAAATGTATTTGCATTCAAAGTTAAAATTTATCAAATCAATGAATACATGTGCAATAGTTTATGCATTATAAATAATTTGAGAGGGTGACACTGATTTAGATATGCTTGTGATAATCCAGGCTGATGTCGTATTGAATTTATTGCTCAGTATTATGTACCAATGATGTACTGGTGGTATATACTGTATATCCAATTATACTGGTCAAGAATTATTGCCAAGTTCTTGCAACATGGCACGACAAACAGGAGGTACCCACATGATCCATAAATCTGCTCATATCCGTTTTTAACAAAAAACATTTTTTTCTAAACTTACTACCTATTATGCGTACCAAACCAAAAGTTGTGGGCCCTTTTTCCACTGCAACCAGTAGCCTAAAAACAAAAAGCATGACTCATACAATATGTCTGAACAAGCGGTTGACAAAGGGAACATGCTGAATGTATGCATTCTATGCTGGCAATTTGACACTAGTTTCTAGCTCAGCTTTTTGCAATTATCGCTTCCTCAGTACGAAGCTACCCAAGCAAGCCCAGCGGCATATCATGGGGGACGTCACCATCAGTTTGGGTCAGGAGACGCAGTTTGAAAAAGTCATATGCTGCATCTTTCATCAAGTGTCAGATTCTGACTTCTGTCATGCATTTGTTTGGTAAACCTAGCCATCAAACAAGTTCCAGATATGCCTGCTGATCAGCTGTTTCCTCTTATTACCTTTTACTTCATGTAGGCTATCCATCATTGTGAGCAGTAGTATCTACAGATATTGTATGAAAAAAGTTGAGTTACCCCTGTATTTAAGCAGAGTCGTTTTATATCATTTATCGTTCTGAATTTTCAAGTATGGTTGCAAATGTATTGCGTTTTTAAAGCACAGTCAGGCAGCATGCCTTCATCTTCTCCTCTAGAAATTACATTAGCGCAAAGAATGAAAGGGAATTACTTGCTGCCCTGAGTGATATTTTGATTACTTGTGTATGGATGAACCAAATAATTAAAACTGGCAAGCGAGCCCTTAGTTGAGTGATACTGCTTTGACTGTCCAGAATGATATATGCTAAATGAAGAACAATGTAATTATTTATTTTTTGAATTTATTTTTTAGTTTTATATTACCTTAATGGTGCTGACTTGAATAAATACCACTGCGATGATACAGGGAATTAATGCACTGTATGATGAAATTGAACTTTCTCTAAGACACATGAATAAAGTCAGTTTGTTCAACAAATAGATCAACTACTGAAAATATGAAGGGTCAATCTTGATTCCCCCTCCCCCCCCCAGCTCAAATATAACTGGACTGCTTTATTCACTACCCGTAATAGAGGGACATCTGGTGGTTATTACGAGACCAAACCATTTCTATATCAAGAGCTATCCGACACAGCAGCTCAATGACTGTGCTTGAGCCCACCTAGTGGTGGAAAATGATAGAATTTAAGTTATTAAGTTTGGCAAGAGGGATTAACAAAGTGAACAACGCAGGATTTTTCGGGATAAATTCTGTTTGCAATACTCGGGGTCAGAAATGGACTGAAGCCAAGGATAATTATAGCGCCGATATCTGGAAGGGTTTTTTTTTTTTGTCCCCCATACAGAGAGCAGTGACAGAGTAAAATGGCTTGCCAAGTCTCGTCATTGTTGAGGCAATAACTCTGAGAAAGAGCTCAAGACATGGCTGGACGCAGTATTAGAAACTGCGTTCAGAAGGGTGGAGTCTTGGGGAGGGGTCTGTACTCCAAGAGACCTTGTGATCATGCAAATTGATTTATGCTGTCACAGCACCAGAGGCACTCAACAAAAGGCATGGTCTGCCAGGCCTGCGGGGAATATGTAGTCTGATCATGCAGGAACTTTCTGTTCTACTTGATACCACCGCTAACATCTGAGCGTTGATTTCATAAGAGCAGGCTAGCTGTTCTCATAATACGAACCCGCAGGTTCCCCCCCCCGATATGAAGTTGATTAATTTGAAGGCAAGTGTCCCATTACTTACAGGATAAATAAATAAATGAATAAATAAATAAAACAAACAAAGAAAAGAAAATATTCTGTGCATCTATCAGTGCTTATGAAGTAACAAAAATCCTCAGTCATAGCATTTTACTTTTTTTAGCCCCTTCAACTGTAACTTCTCAACAAACGATAGTTGTGCTTGAGCTGCACAAGTGGTAAATGATAGGGATTAACACAGTGAACTATGCAGAATTTTTTATGCGAAGTTCTGTTTGCAGAACTAGGGCTCAGAAATGGAATTTAGCCAAGGCTACATATAGCACCGATTTCAAGACGGGTTTTTTCCGCAGTATTCACATTTTGAAATACCTTGCCAGATCATGTCCTTGTTGAAGCATAAACTCAGGGAGTGTTGAAGACTAGGCTGGATGTAATATTGTCCAATCCTGAACTGCCCTAAGAGTTAGGTACACTTTAGGGATGGGAAAATTGCCTCCCTACTTGATCTGAACGGTGTGTTCACAACACTTATGCGATGCTATAGACCACAGAATGATTCATTTTGCATAAAATACTCCGCTGAGTACCAATTTATAAAATTGAGAAGCGAACATCCTGCGCAGCTGCAATAAAGACAGACACCCACATACTCGGTTGAAATTAAATTACAACAGTGGTGTCGATCCAAGAAACGGGTTTTAATTTGCCAAACATCAATGCTAAGTTCATATTTACTTTGCCCTAGATTGCGGTTAATGCGCAATAATAACCGCTGCTTTAAAATTACCTTTTCAACGTATGGTAAACGCACTCTTCGCTGATTCGCCACTTTGCACAATGTAATCATTTTTAGCCTGTAATATTTGAATGCGTTGAGTTTCGGCTTAATATGACACGACAGTGTCGTAACCACGCAAAACCTTCGACGTGTACGTCTGGTGAAGAACTGTAGATGGGAAGGTGTGCATCTACCGATGACGAACAACACAGAACCAGCCTGAAATTAGCAATATGCTAGAGTATTCTAGATTAAGAATGTGTCTTTAGTGGCTGGTTTCTGGATCAAGTTATAAAACCTTAAGTGCAAATGGCAGCTTTCATCGTAAGTATAAAGCTCGGTGTCTTAAGAACAGTTGAGAGAGTTGTATTAGCTGAGTAGCTAATGTTATTCTCCTTAAAATTAGCCGTGCATGAGCTAGGCCTTATTGTTGCTGCACTTGGGTTGTTAGCTAGCTAGCTAGCTCCGATGCAAGACGCGATTACGTTATAACAGAGCAGGTCTGTTTTTAGGAACGCGCATGACGAAATTCATAAATTAAAATTCATCATAAATGCTATTATTGAGAAAAGGAATTCAATGACATTGCAGAAACGTCTACTGTAACTGGAGAGCGCATCTTTAGCCTAACGTTAGGTTGTGTTGAAACCAATTCTCACTAGCCAGTAGCTATAGATTGCTATGCGCGTATTTACCAGCAGGGGATAACGTTCGGAACGTAATTCATACCTTATCATTAGCCTGACTGTACTGATCAGTACATCCGGAGTTCCGACATCCGACGTTTTTTTTTGAAAATTCTGGTGAAGGTGATAGCGACAGTAATATTTTACTGGATGTAATGGCCACTGCTGCCGGAACCGGGTTGCACATTGTCGATCAAAAAAAAAAAAAAAAACTGCGGCCAAGTTTTCATAAATGTGGACATCAATCGCCTGGGTGGAGTACATTTTATCTATATTATAGCATTAATCCACACACACACACACACACACACACACACGCAAATTAGCCTTAAGATTAAAACCACCCAACTCCCTAGAATCCCCAAACTCAGGGTTTCCCAGCAGAACATTTTACAGTATATTACATTCCCTACTGCAGCTTGATTTCTTCTCTCGTCCATCCTGATGACATCTCTTCCCGGGTAGATGGTGTACCCGTACACAGCCACAGCATATGATGTAAAAGAAAATGGGACTTGCCGGACGAGATGACCTTCTTCATCTGCTTTAAGGTCCAGATCTGGAGCGTAGGTGCCCATTGGGGTGCTTTTTCGAGGTGGACTAGGGTTAGAGTGGGCATTGTGACTGGTCTGCAGAATAAAAAGTGTGAAACACGGCAGGGTTTAATGCACTGTGTGTTCTGACACATTCCTTATTTAAATATTGAAATTCTCAGTGACTTGCGCCACAGTCGCCCTTCTTTTGTTTTGGACCAGATGGGATAGGCTTCATAGCCCTTGAACATCAATGAACCTTGGGCACCCTTAAAAACTCCTTGGACCACTGTCAGCAGGCACTCGCATCTGCTGACAGGAAGCACCCCGGAAGTCTTGCCACTTTAGAGATGCTTTAACCCACTTATCAGGCCATAATGATTTGGCCCTTGTCAGAGTTCTTTAGTTCCCATTTCTCTCCCGTCCAACACCTTGAATACGAGTATCAACTGCTCACGTACTTGTCTCCAGGCCTTGACATGTGCCATTGTCTTGAAATAACTTTTTGCTGCATCTGTGAGTGGTTTTAATTTTTAGCTCATTGGCGTATATATATCTTCTCAGAGATCTTCTTGGTTTTTTTTCTCCCTTTTAATAAAAAGGCATGTCTCTTATTTTCCCCCAGTTCTATGTATTTGTGTTATGGGGCCTGTTTATGGTCCAGCTACTCATATGTTTAGTAATGCGTCTCACCTTTTCTCTGCAACCATGTGAAAGGATGGTAAATTTAATTGAAAATGTTGTCCCAGATTTTGGCCTTGTTGCTGCTGCATGGCTATGTAGTTAACTGAGAATGCAATCAATATGCCCTATTCTATAAATCCCCAGTTCATTTTGATTATAGCTCTATTTGTTTTCTCCTTTGCATTATGTTGGATGATCATTTTGTGTTTTTCTATCTTAAACATTATCATTGCTTTCTTTACCACACTTGGAAGTTGTGTTGTTTTTTTTCCCCTATTTACAGATAAGTAAATTATTTTTCCTTTTGGTTTGATGCTATACTAAGACAGGGCATGAAGGCAAAATCTGAGTTGTCTGTCAACTGAAAAATATTTGTAGAGCAGATAACCACAACAAATGTGCATTCATGAGAAAAGCATGAAATTTCTAGCATAGTGAGTACATACCATAAGGTTTATTTTCAGATGTTGAGAGATGTCAGATTTGACCTCTGAGGGGCGTGAGAGATCAAATCCAAGATGGCCACCGGAACCCTGGGGCTAATGGTCAAACGCACTCAATTTAGGCTTAACTGAGGAACCAAACAGTGAATAAAAACATTTAATGTGTCATTTCCCACTAAATTATAAGAAATGTTTAGTGAAAAGACATTGTCACATTGTTTCTCCAGGCCCACCCTTCAGTGAGGATGAAAGGTACGGAGCACAACTATAACCCGGTGCTCTGTCAGGATGAGACGTGCCCAGCCAAGGCTAAGGAGAGCCACATGCACTGCCCTTTCTGCAACATCGCTGAGGCCTACCAGGACCCGGTCATCCTGCGGGCACACTACCGCGTAAAGCACGTCGACAAGGGCATTGAGTTTGCTGGTGCGTTGGGCATCTGTCCATAAATGACCATAGTGCAATAACAAGGTTTTGCTACTATTCTGGGATAAGATTAAGAAAGCTAGTTTTGGGGAGGATTTTTTCCCTGAAAGTTGCATTTCACTTTACAGAGTTGGTTTGAGGGGAAAAGATGAACATTAGGCTTTAATCCCTAGAAAGCAAGTGCGTATGGTCAATTAAAAAAACCTCCATTAGTTCCTTTCTCATGGAAAACTGAAAACCAGGGTTTTATATTAGATATTGTGTTCATGGTTGACCCACATTTTACCCACTCAAAATGCACCTGTGTCATTGCCATTGACGCAAGAGCTGGGTTGGCAAGTGTAATAACATACACATCACAGCTGAACTGGATTTTGGTATGTCATTTCTGCAGAGTGTCTATCTCTCGATTTGGCCCTCGCCAATGGATTATATCTATTGTAATTCTTTGATTGAAACCTTGGATGAGTAACCGAGGTTGACACTTTCATGACGGGCTGACACAGGATTTTTCCATGTTGTTGCTTCAGGGAGAAGTGGCCTGTTGCCTGTTTTTCCGTATGAGAAGTGCCCTCAAAAAGTGTTCACTCATTTGCTGAAATTGATTGCTTATTCATTCTAATGCTGATGCATTATATGTTTAAATTGTGTGAAACTGCATGTTTCTCCTCATTTCTGATGTTTCTTTTTGTGTAATACTGATCAATTTAGGGGTGACAGCATTTGTGGTCCTGTGCTCTTGGCATCATGTTGAGTGAGTTTAGAATTCCTTTTTTTGAAGGTCATTGAATGTTAGTTTTCAGTGTCAGTGCAGAAGCATATCATCATTAAACTATGACCGAAGGTTTAGGCAAAGCCTTTTCTTACAGTCAAACATGATAAGTTTCAATTTTACCTAATTTACATAGTTTTATCTCGCTAACATGCCAAGTTTGTCTCTCTACCACCCAGGCTTGAAGGTACTGCGATGCTGCAACTACTGTGAGATTGTAGGCACCATTAAAGGGGAGAAGAAATTCAAAGGAGCTCACTGGCACTGCTACCGCTGCCGAAATGGCTTCAACCGCCGTGACGAGGCCATCAAACACTACAAAACCCACTTCCGCAACCCACACACTACCTTTCAGATCCAGATCACGCAGGTTTGTCTGCGAGGACTCAGCATTGGGTGGGCTGCTTTGGTTTTGACTTTTTCCTCTTGAGCTCTCAGGCAGAGCTCTTCAGCATAGTCACAGACACTGAGGATTGCTTTTACCTTGGCCATTTAATTAATCATTACTCCCTCATGAGATGTGCTGGAATTTTAAATTATGCTGCAGTAGTTAGGATAAATACAACTTAGACAGACCTTCCCAAGTGAACCAGTTAACGTACCTGAACTTAAGGTGTACAAGCAGTTTGTGCATGACTATGAATTGAACAAACTGTCTAATGTGTTGCAGTTTACAGAAGTCTTCACATAACGGACTGCAAGATATTTTACAGAAATCCTTTAATACAGCAACCTGTAAGGTTCACAAAGTATCACTGTTGGCTGTACAACAATTACTGTCGAAACTAAAACAAGGCTATAGCCAAAGTTCCCTAGCTGCAAATACACTTTGGACTCCAGTGACCAACACCAAATGTTTTAGCTGAGCCTTCAGATGGCCTTATTAGACCAGGGTTGTGAAATTTGGCGGTACATGTCAGATAAACTTGCTACTATGCATTTTATATGAATTAGCTGCTAATTCTTGTACTTGTGTGGCCTCAGGAGGTGAATAACCGTCAGTACTATGAACAGAGTGCAGAGGCACACCCAAAGGCTTACAGCGGCCTTGCCATTGGGACTGGCACTAATGGGGACTACAGCGCCATCGGTCCTGTGCTGACTCAAACCATCATCTCCACATCGACCAACGCCGATACCCTCCTTACTGAGGGGTCCAAGGTATTTTAAATCTCTTTTGAACCAAGCATTTGCTCTCTTTGTTTATGGAGTTTACCTGTTAAAGCAGTCATATTATTTATATTATTATATTTATTATTATATTATTCATATTATTTATGGTTCCCTGTAGGGTGATCTATAGGTTTTGAATAAGACTTTACCTTTACCAAATGAAGTGATCCTTGAAAATTTGCATTTTGTGTTTGATCATGTCATTGTCTTATATTAAAATTAGTTGGATGATCTGAAATATTTTGTTCCTTCGCGCAGAATATAAAAAATGCCAATTTTTCCTGTTATGCATGAGCCTATTTAGGCTTTATAACTCAGTATTTGTGTCACAGAGACTGTGGAAAATTATTCCAGTGAAGCAAGACATTTGGAAAATTCAATTGCAGAATTATTTAGGAATTAAATTCTGGAATTTACAGACGCTGGCGTCTATATCTGCGCAAAGGGATTAAATATGACAATTGAGGATTCATGGACGAAAACAGGAGGGGGGAAAATATTTTTTCTTGGCACTGTATGGACTTTTAAAGGAAGACAAAGTGAAGAATCGGTGGTTAACATGTATTTTTACTGCTGTTCCTCAGGAGTAAAACCTCAATCTTCTATTATGTTTCCTTCATTTCACTGAGGACTGCCTCTTGAACTTCGGTCTGCTAATCACAATAGAGCAGGCTTTAAGGGATGGAGCTTTGTGTTTGTAAACAGCCCACTTAAATGAAAGTATTAAACCAGGGCACGGGCATAATATGACCACTTTAAGTGCATTTTTAACTGTGACTCTGAGGTGGTGATTTGTTGTTTATCTTATTGAAGGACAGCAGTGTGAGTAATGGGATAATAGTGGGAGCTGAGGAGACAGTGGGGCTATCCCAGCAGTCTGCAGGACAGCAGACGCTGGTACTCATGGACCCTGACGGGGAGACCGGTAACCTGATATATGACACGTCAGCCAGTATCCTCACAGAAGAGGTACGTATGTACAGTGAACCAAAAACATGCGTGGCAGACATACATATTTACCACCGTCTCTGGAGTGTGTATGGTCTACCTGGACAACACGAGTGATCAGTTATCTGAAAATGCCTGATCAGTACATTTCTCATGGGTAGGTAGGAAGCCAGATCTTTTAAGATTTCTCATTTTTACCGCTTTCACAATTTGAGATCTATTTAATTGTAAGTTTATTCACAGCGAAGGAAAGTTTTCTATTGTACATTGTATCATTTAATTACATGGTAACTTGCTTAGGTTTTCAGCTATTTGTGCAATTTAATTTATAGCTGTACTGTTATAGCTTTGTTATCGGCTCCATATGAATTGGGATCAGTTTCTTATGAATACATTTTGGCCTTGTTATTAGTAAGCAGTTTTTGGACAAGGAGAATTAAGAATTGTTATTGACGGGAATAGGTGATTGAAAAAGAGAAATGGTTAGAGATCTGATATATAATGAACATAAATTGCAAACTGTGACGATTAAGGAATCGCGATTATTTTAAGCGCAATAAAAGTAACTGCCACTATGAGGCGGACAGACGTGCTTGCTTATTACCTTTTCTATGACACATACCTAATGCGGTCATTTGAAATGCTTCCGGGAAGAAAACTGTGATATGAAGTCCACTAATTACCAGCGAGGTTGGACAGCCTACATGGCCTTGGCATAATTAGCTTACCTTAAATCAATTCCCGTGTACTTTGCCTAACTTGCAATCAAGCCATTTATTCAGCCAACTGACCAATCAAAACCAAAATGTGACCTATAATGATGAAGAAGGGATAATGAGAAGCAGACAGACCTAACCAGGCTGCCGTGTTAGATTGAAAGAATGTCAATAATCTGAATAAATAGCAGACCTCTGAATTCCACCTCTCATCGAAGAATTATGTATGTATTATTAAAGATATTTCTTAAAAAATTAACTTATTCTAAGATGGCCCTGGTTTCATGCGCTTAAAAATATTGGCTACATGAAGTGGAAAACATTTTCTGAAGCATATCGAACGTGAATGCAAGACAGAATATGTTTGCATTGCACGCAATTGTCAAATGCACCGAAGATTTGGCAATGCACGTTCAGGTGAATCTTTGCCGCAAATTTGTGGCATTTTTATTTGATAATTGAACGAGTGTAATTTAAAATAAAGTAACTCATAGCACTTGATTTTATTTGCAAATTGAGCAAAGTAATTGGGAAGGGGGTGAGCGCAATTGTCAGGTAGAGGAGGATGACTTTGCAGACCTTAACTTTGCGTTGTTCAGCACGTTAATTTGCCTGGATATGTTTGCTAGATTAGCCTATTTCTAGTTTTACATTTGGCCGCGCTGTGTGCGAACTATTAACATGTCCCATTTGATAGGCTACGCTTAAACAGAATGTTTTCCACCTTCACTGTAGGCTATTTAGTCACTCAAAAGTAACCAAAATCAAGAGCTATGAATTACTTTTTCAAAATAATCTTAATCAGCGATCAAATAAAAAATGCCGCAAATTTGCATTTGCCTGAACGTGTTTGCAAAGTCTTCACTGAATCTATCTATTGCAATGCGAAAATAATTTCTCTCACTTTTTGATATGCTTCACAAAATGTTTTCCACTTCGCATATGTTTTGAAATGTTTAAAAACCAGGACCATCTTAAAATGATTTTATTTTTAAGAAATCTTTTTAATGATAGCCTGTAAAAATTTTACGAGAGGTGGAATTCAGAGGTCTGCTATTTATTCAGATTAACACGGCAGCCTGGTTAGGTCTGTCTGCTTCTCATTATCTCTTCTTTATCATTATAGGCCGCATTTTGGTTTTGATTGGTCAGTTGGCTGAATAAATGGCTTGATTGCAAATTAGGCAAAGTACACAGGAATTGATTTCAGGTAAGCTAATTATACCAAGGCGATGTAGGCTGTCCAACCTCGCTGGTAATTAGTGGACTTCAAATCACAGTTTTCTTCCCGGAAGCATCTCAAATGACCGCATTAAGTATGTGTCATAGAAAAGGTAATAAGCAAGCACGTCTGTCTGCCTCATAGTGGCAGTTACTTTTATTGCGCTTAAAATAATCGCGATTCCTTAATTGCGACAGCCCTCACTGTGACCAAGTCACATGATCAGTATATGAAGATTCTCCTTTTTACATTACTTTTCCCCCCCATGATTTGGCCAGACGGAGTTAATCACTAATAGACTGGACATAATGTCCTCTTTTCTTGACTCCTGAGCGAGTATTGTCCAACTGTGCAAATGTCAAAGTGACTGAAAGAAACTGGAGGACTGAATTGTTAATTAGATAACTATAGGTACAGTGTTGCAGTTACCAGGACGTGAGGTGCCGGGTTCACAACCCGGACGAGCCTCCAAAAAAAGGAATTTCAAGTGGCAACCTTAAAAGCTCTGCTCCCAGAAGTGGAAAAATTCAATTAAGATCAAGGTGGAATCCTCCCAAGATAACCATACCCTGAGCAAAGATCGGTAACCACATGGGAATAAGACAACAGGTTGTAACACTTGATCTGTGATGTGTGCTGCAGGGTGGGGAGAGCCTGGACCAAAGCCTTCTGGAGAAACAGATTCTGGAGCTCCACCAGCAGAACCAGGCCCTCCGCTCAGAGAGTGCAGCCATGGAGAAGAGGCTCCGTGCAGAGATCCAGCGCCTGAAAGAGCATGTAGGCTGCAGGGTTTCACTGAATGGAGCCTGTTTGTTTCGGTTGTTTTCATGACTCCAGCTGTTCATCATGAGGTTGGAAGTGAAAGACTAGTCTAAACCAGCAACTGTGCAATTTGCCTCAAATACTGTCTAGTTAGGCGTGTATTATAATTACGGAGAAAGCGGATGTACATCCAATCTTTATCCTGTCTGAATGAACACTTCAGACTGAAAGAAAAAAATCAATTGCACTGGCTCCTTAGACTCTCATTACCTTCAATGATGTAGTATTAAGGGTTTCCATTATTATTCAGCCATGTTTTTATTCCATGTAAGATTTTTTTCCTTTTTTCGTTACTAAATACATATAAATGGCCTTTTTCTTGCTAGTTTCAGTCCTCATGTTTGCTATTTATTTCAAATGAAAGATAATATATAACATAATAAGCTGCTGTGCTATCAAGTCCTCAGGTGTAAGATTGCTCATTTGTTGTGCTTTCATGTGGTGGGAAATTATCTGTATCCTCTCGTAATTGGCCTCACTTTCTCAATTTTGTGCAGCCGTTGTTGATTGCAGCTCTCCATTTCAAATGTCTCTCTGGTGCCCTCAGATGGCCAGTCTGGTGCAGGCCAATGTGAAGATGTTTGAAGAGCTGCAGCTGTACCGCACTTCAGAGAGCAGCGAACAGCAGATCAAAAAGCTTGTGAGTGTCACCTTGGTACACTTGGATGTTTGTCCACAAATCCACTTTCAACATGGTGAAATGTAGTCACATTCAATACATGATAAATTGCTGTAATTCTCTCATCAACCACTTTGCCTAATGTAATTTACTTAAATAAACAGTGCAGTCTGGAAGTAGCTGGGAGCGACCCTTTTTTTTTCCATTTTTGGTTCTGCACTGCTGCACGTTGCATTTGAAAACAGTGAAGTTATGCTTAAAACAGAAACTTTTGGCTTTAATTTGTGAGTAGTCACATCCAAATAACTTAACCAAGGTTGAAATTTCAGTCATTTTAATGGTGCTGCCGTCCAAGTAAAGTCTGCACTTTGCGATATGATTTTCAGTACAAATATTTGTGTCTTCTCTCCTGCTTTGAGCTAAATGCTGCAGCAGAGCAGAGTTGTTAAAGTGTGCTTGTGGACTGCATACAGGTAGAAAGCCTGGAGGCCCAGCACCGCGAGCTGCTACAGACGCAGCTGGGCACCCTGAGGAAGGAGCTCCTGAGTCGAGCCGGCGCAGTCCCCGCCAACGGCCACGCTAAGGTACTTCAGCTCAGCCTGCCGCTCGACGGTGAGGAGGGCGAAGCCGGTGGGACTGTGAGCATCTCCTTCCTCAGGGAAGATCGGAGCAGTGGGACGGAAAGCCAGCCTCCCGCCCTTGCAGGACTGGAAGTGGTAGAGATGCACGTTCAGCCTGACCAGCTGGAGCCTGAGGTGAAAATGGAAAGCGCTGTGCCCCGCACTTCTCCAGTCTACTCGGTGGAGGTGCTAGAAGAAGAGCGGGACGTGCTACTGGCTAGGGAACACACTCTGGAGGCGGAGTCACAGGATGTGCCACTGGCCAGGAAACACTCCCTGGAGGCAGAGTCGCAGGACGAGGAGCATAACAAAAAACAGCGAACCACCTGAGATGGTAGAATCATAGCGTAGTCAGTCAAACTCTCTCTCTCTGACTCTCTTTTGTTGGCCTCTGTGACGCTGAACAGATCTGTATTGAACATTTTAGATCTACGTACTGAGAATAGGAAATAAATAAAAGAAATGTACTATGAAAGAAACCTGAACCACGCCAAATTAGCCCATTTGACAGTTAAGCTTTGTGCTTTATCATTGTACTGCAGTTTAGCAGCCTGTGCTGAATGGACCCTTATCATACATAGTTACTGTGGTTTCATCATCTCTTATTTCAATTGATGGAACATCACTTGGTATATTTGCTTTTTTCAACTGCAGGCATTATATAGACCATATGTTAGTTACAGTATCCCTTCCTCCTGAACCATGAAGCAAAAATATGATGAATCTGCTCAGCCATGGAGTTTTCCTTAATCTAGATCAATTGCAGCAATAAATTGAGCAAATCCTTTGCATTTAATTTCATGAAACCATCATAGAAAACAATATTCACAGTTAGTTGAAGCTATATAACTGCAACGTGTAATGCTGTTTTGTACGTGTGGGACTTCGCTGATCTTTTTTTTTTGTTTATTTCGGCAGTGTTGTATGATTAACTCAAACCGAACTTCGGAGGTTTTTTTAATTTTTATTTTATTTAAACCTGCATCTGCAGCGAGTATTTTTTTCATGTTATTCCAGACTTGCAGTTGCAAAACTGCATCTTTAGATTATTTTTTTTTTTTGACCTAAGAATAAATCTTTGAATGAAGGAATTTACATTTTGTCTGCAAATGGGATTTGAAGTGTATTGCAGTCTTTATCCACGGATGTGTTTTGTTTAATCTGAGATGCGGTGTGATGTTTCGCATTGAGTGAATTAATGCGGGGAATGCACGGTTTCTTACATCTGGAGGAAGAAATTTTAGGAGAATATACTGTGTACGTCACAATTCAGTCGTTCAGTAGACGGCCAGACGCCCCTTGATGCATTCCACATCGCAAGCAAGCCACGTTAGACAAAGTGTGTTGAAATACGGAACTCCAATGGCGAGAAATTTGACATTACTTTTTTTAAACAAATGAAGATCCGGAAATACAGTAAATTGCAGGTCGCGGTTTGGAATCTTTGTGGAGATGCTCTTTCATTTTTGTTGCAAATTTTGCTTATCGCCCATGCATGGCAAAAGCCTCCTCAGCACATTAAAATAATGCAAATGTCAACACATTTTAATATGTTATTTTTAATGCAACGGGTTTTATTATTCGTGAAGAGTTCGTGGTAGAAATGGCCCGGGTGAGCTTATTTTTGGCCGGGACTGTGCTTGTAATGGATCGGTTTCCTGCCGGAAGTATTTTCGAAGCACACAGGCCGGGAATCCGTCATCTGTGAAGCAAGCATCACGCCTACCTCTTGATCTCGCATGTTAGTCTTATTAAGATACGAAATGTAATTTTACAGTTATGTCTGGAGATATTTGATGTGTTTTCAGACTTAGGCCGGCATCTAGCTTGGTAAGTTGTTAACTAACGCATTGAGCTAGCTAGGGAAGCTGAAATAACGTTAACTTGCTCTTCAAGCGGCGTTAGCAAGTTGCTAACGGGGGTAACCGCTACTTATTAGTGATAGGTCTGCTGGCCAATACCTAACGTTAGCTTTTTGTATATGATGTTGGCCTACGTGTTTACATGTCGGCCATTGTTCTAAGTTAAGATTTACACAGATGATTGCTGCAATATTGGTTGGCGAAACTGTCGTTTTCGTGGTTGCTAGCAAGCTCCATTTTGTTACACTGACGTTAATTATGTTCACCTGTTAGCTAACGTTAGCGAGCTAACCAGGTACCTAGCTAGCTACTTGACTGCATGGTCTGAAGTTAGCGGTATTTAGCTGAGTTTGTGACTTATTAGCAATATTCATTAATCCCCGTCACGACACGAAGAGGCGCTGGGAATATTGTAAAGAAGCTCGCCCGCACGAATAGCCGGCCAGGTATGGACAGGTTTTCTCATTAACTGACTAGTTGGCTAGCTGAATGCAATTTCGTGTAACTTTATGTTCTCAGTTACGTCCTTGATTGGATTCGAAAACGGAATTTCGTGGTGGCAGAGACTATTGATGACTAAGACTTCCAGTTGTTGTCATCTCTGATTGTTATATGGCTAGCTATCTAGAATTGTTGAATTATTTGGTGGCCGTTTTCAGTTTCTGGTACGTTACTGATAAAGGTAACAGCTGATGCTCATCCCAGTTAAATGTGCTAACTGTATCTTGAACTGTGGGTTAGTTATCTTAAAAAAAAAAAAAAAAAACGAATTCGGATGTTTCATGTTTAGAATTATTGGGAACCTTAACTGGCTCGTTATTGAGAGATTCGATAAAATTATTGGTTAATTTAAGGAGCGCGGTCATTAAATTTCGTCTTCATGAAACACCGGAATTTCACTACGGCTGCGTATTTACTCTGAACATGAATTCCGACAGGGCTGCTCAACCCTGTTCCTGGAGAGCTACGTGTAGGTTTCTGCTCCGACCACAGACTGTATAAAAAGATGGACGCAGCGCCCGGTTCTGAAAAGTGAGGCCAATGCGGAAATCTCAAAAAATTGCATTATATTTAATGGCCGGCAGATGGCGACGTCGGTTGTTGCAGATAGAAGTTCAATGCTATTGAAGTCTATGAGAAAATGACCCTACTTTGCAGCCTGATTTATTATTTCAATAATGATTTTCCACATCATTTTATGATATCTATCGCTAGTTTCAAGTCTCCTTCGATATATCGTGATGGTCATTTTTGTAAATTATGGTCCCAAGTAGGCTGGAATAAGGAGTAAAGCCAGAATATGCTTTAGGGGCGTGGCTATCCTCTGGTCCTCGTCCAATACGGTCAGATCCTGAGCCATGATCCTCCCTGGATCTTCAATTCACGCTTTCGTCCAATAGGAATCACATCCGGTTTCAAAATGACAAAATGGTGCTGTTCAAACTGCCGAAATCGAGGCTTCCTAAATGGTATGCTGGAACCAATGGGTGACGTCGCCGTTGCTTCGTCCATCTTTTTATACAGTCTATGGCTCCAACCCTAATTCAACACACCTGATTCAGCTCATTAACAGCTCGTCAAGATCTGTAACTGGGAAAGCAGGTGTGGTTTGCTTTCGTTGGAGTGATAACCTTCAGGATGGCAGCACTCCAGGAGCAGGGTTGGGCAGCCCTGCATTACGAGAAGAGAAATTGATGAAGCTGCATGAAGTTTGAATACAGCCCACACCAGTGGTTGATTTTTATGTTCAGAGGTATTGCTTACCATCTTATACCACCTTATGACAAAATGGCTGTGCATTCTAAGAAGGATAAAAGTTCAGTGCGCTCATTGTATTGACTGTGGCACATTTCAAGTAATTGCATTTGAGGAAACGACATTGTTCAGCACAATGGCGAATTGATACACTGCTAATTTGGTTTCTGTGCACGCACAATGTATTTAAATATCCTTGCTGCTGGAGAAAGAAAAAAAAAATGGAACAATGACATTGAACTGGTTAGCTCTATTATTATTTGATTTGTCGTTGACTTTTTTTGTCCTTTTAATAGTCAGTTGGGGTAACGATGTGTCCACAATATCACAAATTATACAATTTCATATTAGCTATGATCGGAACGAAAACAAGCTTGTGGTGGTCCTAAGTTTTTGAATGACCAATATAGGCCTAAATTGAACTTAATACGTTGCCAACAGTTTTTCTTCCAGTAATTAAGATTTTCTTGATATTATTGTGCCGCCAAGGTAAAACGGTTATTCGCATAGTTGTTGAATGGCGCTCCGTAATTGGATGTTGGCACATCCGTACGGATTAAGGAAGTTTCACGATAAGAAGTTTTAGGACAGCGTTTGTCAGTCCAGCTAGTCGCATTCATATCTGTAAGTGTACCGTATCTTAGCGTACCTTAGGTCAGTTTCATCAAATTCTGTATTTAAAAATGTGGTATTTGGCAAAAAAAAAAAAAAAACCTTAAGGAATGAAGAGATGACAGTGATGTATTCAATGTGGTAATCTGTGGTTTCCAAGAATAGATGCCTCTTAAATTAACTCATTGTTATTTAAGAGCCAGAGTCTGTAACTATGAACCAGGGGGTGATATATCATGTTCCAGTAGGCCACTGAAGATTTTTGTGGGGGTAGATATCTCGTCCAAACTGACAAAAATTACGTTTTTTATCAGAAGATCCCTTCAGGCTGGAAATTACAGCCCTTTTTAGGGTAGGGGTCAAAAGGGCCAAAATAGTGACATGGTCAAAATCTGGACTTTGTCCTTCTAATATCTTTGTGTGCCCTCTGTAAACCTCCTTGATCTTATGGTATATGAATGTATGGGTAGAGTTCTTCCATTTAGCATTATAATTTTCAAGGTTTACTGAGGGCGCCGCCTATAGGTGGCCCTTCAAATCATGACTTTCTGCATTTTGGGCTACATCTGAGAACCTCCCAGGGCCTGCGCCCTCATTAAACCTTGCTAATTTATGTGTATTTGGATACATTGGGCCTATTTCTTTCCAAATTTGCATAAATGGTGGTGGCTTAGTTAGGCGCTTTTTGCATAGGTGGCGCTTCTTTTGGCAAGAACACGATTTTAGGCGATTTTCATTTGGCCATATCTCAGTGCGCCCCCTATGGATTTCAGTGAAACTTGTTTTATTATGTTTGTCTATATCTCTGCTATTAATTATAAAAATTTCAAGAAGGCTTTTTAACTCATTAACACGTTACATGCCAAAGTTTGATGTATGTCACAATCAAGCACCACCACCGAAAAATGCCCATTTTTTGTTTTGGTCCCCACCAACCAGTGGCGAGAATTATTTGAGCGTTTTCAGAGCATTGAGGCAAGAGAACTTATTCAAAAAAGCAACAATTTTTAAAATGTTAAAACTGAAATAAAATAAAAGAAGAGACATGAAGTATTAGTAAACTCTGTATGCACCAAAGCAGAGGCAAACCTAGCTTTTTGGTCCTTGGGGGTCCTTATGGTATTCATATTCATCAAATGAGTCATGCAGCAAAGTATTCTGCATTACTTCAAACCATAGCGGTAACCATAGTACTTTTCAGAGGGGGTTGAGGACCTTGTCTTTACATTCTGCATTGCTGCATGCATTATGCATATACACAGGCCAGACCCATTCAACAATGTAATCAGAAATATATGATCTAATATCTTGGGAGCAAAACTAATCGTTAGCACAATATCCCACAAGGTAAAGATGGAACGATGTACTGCTCGCAGGTCTTAAAATCAGAAGATGTTCGTGATAAAGCAGGATTTCCACGGCTCTATTCACTCTCTGAACATGCCATCAAAACATGTGGTCGCAGCAGTGCTGCCACCTGCCATATGAGCTGCCTATTGGAGCATTGGAGAACTAACCTTTTGTCTTTCTTGATTAAAGTGGAGTGTGATCTGGTGTGAACGTTTTAGCACAAAGAGGCAAAAAGCCTTCTTCATATTTTCATCATGAATAGCAGAGAGATATAGAAACACAATAAAACAAGTTTCACTGAAACCCATAGGGGGCGCACTGAGATATGGCCAAATGAAAATCGCCTAAAATCGCGTTCTTGCCATAAAAAGCGCCACCTATGCAAAAGCGCCCCAACTAAGCCACAGCTATTTATGCAAATTTGGAAAGAAACAGGCCCAATGTATCCAAATACACATAAACAAGCAAGGTTTAATGAGGGCGCAGGCCCTGGGAAGTTCTCAGATGTAGCCCAAAATGCAAAAAGTCATGATTTGAAGGGCCACCTATAGGCGGCGCCCTCAGTAAACCTTGAAAATTATAATGCTAAATGAAAGAACTCTACCCATACATTCATATACCATAAGATCAAGGAGGGTCACTGAGGGCGCACCAAAATATTCAAAGGTCAAATTCCAGATTTTAACTATGTCACGATTTTGGCCCTTTTCACCCCTACCCTAAAAAGGGCTGTAATTTCCACCCCGAAGGGATCTTCTGATAAAAAAAAGTAATTTTTGTCAGTTTGGAAAAAATATCTACCCCCACAAAAACTTCAGTGGCCTACTGGAACGTGATATATCACCCCCTTCTATGAGCTGGTCCAAAGTTACAGACTCTGGCTCTTAACATTTTGCATTACTATTTCCTCCCTGCAGAAGTCCCCTACTAGGTATGGCTCACCCCCTTTCGACCACAACACTTCCTACAGCGCCAGAGTCCCCTGCCCTAGGTGCCACCATCAGTGGAAATGTTCAGAAGTATGCCATCAAGAAGAAGAAGATTTTGAACACAGAGGAGAGTGAGCTGTTTGAGCTGACACAGGCTGCTGGAATTGTCATGGATCAAGAGGTCTTCAAGTGAGTCTGGTCAGGCCAGCACATGTACATGAACCATCCAACCAAACATGGTCTTTAAAACTTTACAGCTTGCTTCCCTTCTGTTGCCTTTATTAAGCGGAATGAGATTGTGACTGAATGTTTGTCTGACTGCAGGATTATTGTAGATCTGCTTAAGATGAATGTGGCCCCGCTGGCCGTCTTCCAAACACTGAAGGCGATGTGTGCTGGTCAGAGGATTTCGGACTCTTCTGCGGACATCTCTGCAGTGTTGCAGACATCCACAGCCCCCTCCGAGCCTCGAGGTCAGACCCTGGGGATTGTACTCTACTTGACATTGGGAAACTTTGTGGCATATATTATTGGCCAACATTCAAGACATTCACACAATCACTTGTGTATGGGAAATTTTCTGGGGTCCAGTGAAGGTCCTACAAAAAGTTCTCAACTGGAGATAGTTGGCTCATTTTTGACATGAAGAGCCTATTTCATGAGATTAGCATTAATTTTGTTCGTAGGTGTAGCTTGTGTAATTTACAGGTGCATTCAGGAATTCTCTACAAATGTCTTCCAGGTGTTGCACAACAGCCGAAATGGCTCATGTCTGACAGGGGTAGTTTAAGATTTCTCTGCGGCAACGCAACAAATTACCATTATTGTGGGAAATATTGGGTGTTGAGGGTCCGGCTGGAACCAAGAAGTAGCTGAAGATTAATTCCAGAAAAACATGTTGGACGCCAATTTGGGGGCAAGTTAGCTTGCCTACATCCATTGTGCGAGAAATGCTGATCTGTGCAGGATGGTGACATAACTGATACTTCCTGAAGTAAAAACTGAGTTAAAGAAACCTAGGCTAATTGGCTAGCTTACCTGATTTGGTCACTTTGTTGCTCAGGACATCAGCATTGTTAATACGGATCTCAAGCAAAGAATGGGAAACACAAGGCAAACATGGTTTGTTCCGAGGATGCTATCAAAATTGCAGGGTTTCCTCTACAGGGAGTGTGTCTGTATCATAGTCGCTTGGTTTTAAAATGTTGGTGTTCTTGCGGCACGATTCACACTTCTTTGTAAATTTGTATGAAAGAATTTCGTAAAGATGCTAATATCTTCAAACCATGAGTAGATGTATTCGAGCCAGTTCATATGGAAGCATAATGTACGTTTTTCTATGGGTAAATGCCTTTCTTTTTCTTCAGATTCACTGCACCTTTAATGGTGTGCATGCAATACAGTATGTACACATACACATGTACTCTTACTGGACCTGCATCATTTTTCATTTTGCACCATTTTTCATTTGGCCTCTTTCATTTTGCTGACTCGTATTGCAAAGTAGCCATCACAGTTGCAAGTTGGTGCTAAAATAATGACTTTCTTTTGTGAGAAACTTTTTGTTTGAAAATGCCTCTGCGCTGCACCACCATTTCCTGTGTAAAGTATGTATTGCCGCCATTGCCTGTGCTGAGTATGTATATAGCCCTTAGTGCTTGTGCAGTGCATGTATAGCCCCCAGTGCCGCTGTCAAGTATGAATATAGCCCTCATTACTCAAGTCCAGTATGCTTAGCCCCCAGTGCCTGTGCGAAGTTTATATAGCCGCCATTGCCTGTGAGTATGAATATAGCCCCTATTGCCTGAGCCCAGGACCCCCATTGCCTGGGACGTGTTGACATGGCTTCCGTTGCTTGTACCGAGTATGTGCAACCCCTGTATCCGGATGAGCCTGTAGTCCTCATTGCCATGCTGAGTCATTACAAGAACTTTGCTTCGCTTATCTGTTCCTCACACAATATCTATTACCTGGGTGTAGCTTCTGAGTTTGCCTTCATCTGCATCATCTCCCTCAGTTGTGCTACTCATAAATGCACCTGTTGGATTTCTCAAACAGGATAGTAAGAATCCCTGTTTATTCTGTTCCTGGTTTCTCAAACAGGAGAGTAAGAATCCCTGTTTATTCCATTCCACAATGTTGGTTTCCTGAGCTGTACCTCAGCTGGAATGTAAAAGAATTTAAGAACAAATTTTCCCTTTTGCAGTAATATGTGAAGTTCACAATGATTGACCAGTATTTGGCAGGTTTTGTAATATGGTAAGGCACGCCGATTTGCCGAGACTCTGACTGTGCATTGCTGTCTCTGCACTAATATCTCTTTATTCTTTCTGTATGTACACGTGTGTACGCCGGTCTGTGTGTTACGTGTGTTTGTGTTTCTATTCCTTTTCCGAAGTGGACGACTCGCTTGCATCTGGCAAGAGCAGTAAAATCCCTGCGCCTCTGCCCCAGCGGCCGGCGAGAGTAAACACAAAGATTGTGGTCTACAGCCCAGCCGACTCTTGCTCTGCTCTCTCTCAAGGTCCCCCTGGTTCCTTCCACTTTACTTGCTGCCTGTTCTCTCTCCCCTCGCAGGTTGTGTTTTGCTAGTTTTATTTCCTGGGGTCACCTCTGTCTGCATCTCTCCCGGCACGAGGCTAAAGCGCAGCTCCCAGCATGCTCCCCTCACTCTTGCTTTGTGCCACTTTTTTTTGTTGGCTGTTTAGTATAGATTGCTGGCAACTGCTCCTTGAGACCTGGAGTAGCTCTGGGCTTTCATGTGATTTCTGATCATTGTTTAGGTTGACGTTACCCTCACTCTATTAAATCTGTCCCATTGGCTTGATCGTAAACCTGGTAGATTTCTGGATATTGTATTCTTTCATTGCATATGGTTTTATCCAAACCCTCGTGATGAGTGTATGAAATTATTCAGGTTGAAGGCACGGGAAGTATAAATGCCCTTAGTTACCTCATATTGTTCTTGAAGGTTTACTTGATTCATCAGTTACAAGTTGAAGCAGAAAGGCAACACAAGCAACTATCTTGACCTCTGTCGCAGTGCAGCGTTAGCTGTTAGTTGATTTATTGGCACTTATTGTGCAAGTCTGCGGAGTCGTTCTGCATTCTCGGTCTTGAGCATTATCTGACCACGTAGATCAGATGCTTTCCGTCACAGCGACTCTGCACAGATGCTCAGTGTAGAACAATGTCGACGCTGCAGCGGTGCTCCAGATAGCACTCCGTTGCAGCTGCTGGTCCAACTGTGCATCTACCGGGTATCATCTTGATGTTGCCCGTAATGGATTCTGTTTTTATACCTATTTGTTCCGACAACTCTGTATTAGCCCCTTCTACTTGCTGTTAATGTGATGAAAAACCCTAAAGCAGAACCTCATTTTATCCAAAGTAAAAGTAAATGGTTTTCCCATTGTAGAGGCAAAATTTAGACAGCTTCTTCAACTATTACATCATCTTTGGTGATGCTGAGCAAAGTCTCTCAGTCGTGTCTGGATGGTAACCATGAAATTGCAAAAATCTCTTGCACTTCTGCGTTTCATTATGCACAGATTCATGTCATACTTAGCCTTTTTTTTGTGAACAATATTTTATTGTATATAAGATGAGAGGAACAAAACTGGGAATATAGCTAACGATAACATTAAAATCATATCATTAAGTACGAACATATACAAATTACACTCAGAATTTATAGCCTAGACTTACACAAAACATGCATACGCAAAAAATGTTACATTAGCAGTTCCCTACTGGCTCCAGTAATTGTGGTCCAAGTCTTAACGGTCTTTGCAGAAGCTCCGTGTAATCTTGCTGAGGACCTTTATGTCATACTTGGCTAAAAATGGTTGCATGATGTTTCATTCATTGTATTCTAGTGTGAATTCGTCTAGCCAATGATACTGTAGGGTTTATGGCAATGACAAGAACTTGGTGAGAGTGTTGTGGGCAAATGCTTACCTGTAGGGAATCCTACCTGTATCTTTTGCTGTGGTTCTCAAATATTGCCCTTTGGCATTGACATAGTTGCTAGGGGGCAGACGTGATGTTTCTCTTGGTGCTGTGGCAACAATCTAGAGTGACTATGCGTAATTTAAATCTCGCAAGAAAAAATAAGCTAATCTAGACATGACCAAGTTTCTCTTGTAGCCCAACAGGAGAACTGAAAGTCAAGTATTGGTTTTAGCATTGTCTCGCACATTGACTGTAGAGTGCTGATCACCTGATTCCTGCCTTAGTCTTCTAACCTTTGCGTTGCGGCTGTGGTATACGCCTATGAGCCCAAACATTATGACCACTTGCAGATGTAGTGAAAAACTAGTGTAGTGTTAAATGTCGTGTGACGAATAATGATGCTTGTAAAGGTTTGGGATACATGTTTTAGACGGTTAGGGAACAGTTGGCTCACATGGCCGACATGATTGATGTGGCAGAAATGGGCAAGCATGAAGACCAAAGCGAGCCTGACGGGGGCTGAATCATTATGTTGAGGCGACTGCATTGGAGCATCTCTGAAATGGCAAGGATTGCTGGCTATGCCCGGTTGGCAAGGCACAGTGGAATTGTGACATGACAAATCTGCCTAGATTGCAACATAATTTTCCTGAAACGTTCGCGAAGGGGAAAAAAATTACGCCCTGGCCACCAAAGTTCTTTTATCTCAGTCCTATCGAGCATCTGTGGGATGTGTTGGAACAACTATTCCGATCCATGGCAGCTCCACCTTGCAGCTCACTGGACTTCAGGGATCTGTTGCTTTCTTTCTGGTGTCAGGTAACGCATGGCACCTTCAGATGTCTCGAGTCCTTTCTTGGTGGTTTTGGAGCTGGTTTTATGATATGAAGAGGACCTACAGGATATTGGGCTGGTGGTCATAATGTTTCTGTTCATCCATGTTTGGTGATGTTGCTGTGTTGGCTTTGGCTTTGGCAAACATGGCTGTGTATCTAGGCTCAGTCAATGACACTTCATCTTGCATTTTTACATGCTGTATGTGGGTATATGCATTTCATTAAAATGCAGTGTTTTAAAATGTTGAGTATTACTGAACCGTTTTGTGTATTTTGCACTCTATATCATGCACTAAAGTAGTGTGAAAACAGGTTTTCCATTGTTTTCTCCTGCAAGAACGCTGCCTTTGTTTGAAATGGCTTGACTTTATTGTTCGACATGGGTACTTGTGGTCAAGTAATGGAAACTGGTGGCACTGGTTCCTCTGTGTCGACCAGGGTTTGGGTCAATTCCATTTAATCAATTCCAGATCTGCTTCAATTCCAGATGATAAATTTTAATTCCAGTTCCACCTCTGATTCATCAATTCCAATTCCGGAATTGAATTTGAATTGAATTATCAATTCCAATTCCTTTTGGAATTGACCATAACCCAGGTGTCGACTTAAAATGGGAGTCATGTTCAAAGGCTTTGTTTAGCCCCTCCAATCATGACTGTTACCCAGCTGTCCTGTCATCCATTTCTCTCACCTGTCTTAAGGGAGCTGCCCGTTCCTCATCCTGCTAGAATGAGAGATCTTGTTTCAAAGCTAAGGCCTAAAGCATCCAAACTGGGCTTGTATGGATGTTTGTTTCTGAGGGTGATTAAGCCGCTGACCACATCCATTGACAGTCGTTGGATGAGAGCTTGTAGCCGTTATAGATTTCAAAAGATGGTTGGTTTGCATGCTGTAAATTCAGCTGGGGCAGTTTTGCATCATCAGGTGACTGAACCGAAATGGTCGGTCCAAATTCTCAGCGTCAGTTTTACTTCTGCATAAATTATTAAGGGGAATGGCAGCTGTTCAGTAAGACAGAATGGTGAATTGGCTGTCACTTGAGCTACAATGCTTGGACCAGGTTTTCCACAAGATATTTTAAGATGGTCCTGACCTTTATTTAGACCTGCAGTCCGCACACAGGACACGAAACTCGTGGGTATCCATGTCAGAATGACTGCGCATTTTCTGTACTCTGAATTGAATTCCGTCCATAAAAATGGACAGAATGCCACTGCTGGCGTGACCATTTAATTCTCGTTTCCCAGCATGCTGCTGCTCTAAGCCTGGGCTTTATTCTCCAGGCCTGTGGCCTGTTGCTTCTGACCTCCAGAATCTGAGTTATTTGTGTTTGTCGGCCCCAGTTGGTCTAATGGAACCTATAAACCAGCATTTGTGTAGTAGTGAGCCGAGCTTTAGCGGGTGATGCGGGATGTGTTGTGCCTATAGAGTAATGACTAGGCTTTTCCTCCTCCTCAGTGCGCAGTAAAGGGGGGGCGGGACACATGGAGAAAGGGGCCAGAGACGGGTCCAGTCAGCGCGTCCCCCGCCAGCCCAGCGCCACGCGGGGTCAGAAGAGCGGGAAGAGCTCCGGGAGCAGCAGCTCGTCCTCACAGCTCACCTCCAGCTGAGGCCCGCGCCCAGAGGAGGCGCTAGGAGCAGGAGAGGGCGGGGTCTCGCCCGTGTGAGCCCAGTGTGACCTATCGGGACAATTCATACACATAAACACTGCTGCTCTCTGCACTCTACTCATTGTTTTTTTTTTTTTTTTTAATTCTCTGTGGTTGCTGGTGCGGTGAAATATTCATCGCCCGACGTGGAAACTGTGTAGTTAATTTAGATTTTTAAAAATTCTGTTGAGCTGTACAGTTTGTTCTGAATTTCTGTTCATTACCTGCCCCAGTTACACTGCATTTCCTTGGGATATTCTTGAACTTTTTTCTTTGTCTTGTCTTAAATTGCTGTAGGTGGTTGCCAAAAAGATGAAGATGATGCTTAGGCCGAAGTGCTCGTGTCCATCGACTGTCTCTGTCATCTTACTGGGAGGATTAATACAAGGAGAATTACTGTATATTAGCTTAGCACTTATACACTTTCTGCTCATTCAGCAGTAAATTTTGCTGTACGTTTTTTGAGAAACTGTAGGAATTGCTTCTTGTCCTTTTGGCTAAGATCAAGCTTCGAATTCCTGAAGGCTAGGCCCAGAGTCAGATGTCTTCTGAAATGGTGTTATCCAATGCATTTCCTTGTAATTTTTCTTCAAAAACCTGTCAGAAAATCTTTTCAGCTTGTACCTCCTCGTATTCATCCTCCTTTATACCACAGTAAAGTCATGTCACACCACTCCAATAGTGCATTAGTATGTTAAGAATTTACTTCATTGCAGTATTTAATTTTTGCATTTTTTTTTTTTTTTTTTTTTTTACGGAAAAATCACAATACAAATTCTACGATTGCCACCTCCTACATCCAGTACTGTCATGGCTGTTTACAGTTAACTGAAATATATTTTATTAAATTGGGTTTATATTGAATGTTTAGACCAAATATGCATCTGTGGATGTTTTGTCTGTGGAAGTGTGTGAAAAGCAGAGCCCTGCACGCTTGTTTTCCCCTTTTCATCAGAGATCTGCGAGCCTTTGGCTGAGAGCGCTGCCAGGAGAGCGATCCCTCTCTGGCACAGGGCCAATTCCTTTTCTTTTCCTCTTTAGTTTTGTAATTTTTTCCTTGAAGGCAGCTCTGAGTCAACATTCAGATGGAACCCTGAAGGATTTTTTTTTCCACATCAATTCTGTGCACAGATCTCTTAAAAGACAGAGGAACACAAGGTCTACGTTTTTTTTTTTTATTATTATCGTTTTATTTTCTTCCCTCCCATTGCAGTAGATGAATAAAATGCGTTTTTTTTTTTCTGTTACTGTGGCTACATTAATCACTTGGTACTGAGATGCATCCTTGAGGCAGATTAAAGTTTTGAATGGAATGCTGCATCCTGAATCCAACATGGGTGTTGCGCATGCATCAAAGTGTGTGTGTGCGTGTGTGAAAGAGAAAAAGAAAGAAAGAATCAATCTGTATCCACCAGAAAAAGGCTCCAGAGAGTAGTCCTATCCATGCATCACATTGGAGACAGCTGAATGGCCGGCCACTGAACTTTTGAGCGATAATTCTTGAAGTTGATTTCCTTGCATTTACAAAATAAGAGCACAATGTCTGTTTCCCCCTTATCTCCACTGCCATGGCCACTTTTAATCCAGCTGTTTGGACATTTGTATGGTCATTCGGAGACCTTTAGCCTGCTGGTTAATTTATGATTATTATTTTATTAATCTCACCAGCTGATAGGCAGGCTGAGCAATTGTGATCAGGCAACATCTGGTGTCATGGTCATGTTGGCAAGATCTAACACAATCTCCAGGCAATGTGCTAACAATACTTGAAAAATTCTGAAAACTACTTATTGAGGCACTCTAATGTGAGAAATACTGTATGATATTAATGTTCCAATGGAACCAATCCAAATTATTTACTGATTTAATTAAAAATCAGTTCCCTCCAAATCAAGGATTCATAATGGCGCAGTTAAAGATTATTGTAAGTAACATCTACCAAAATTAAACAAGGTATTAAATTCTACTATTAAAGTTTTATGTAAGTTTTAAGGAACTATATTGACCCATTACATCACTTCCTGTTTCAATGGGTTACAAAGGTAACACGCATGCAATATCCCTTTGTCATCCAACCCCACGAGGAAAACAAAACTCCGTCCAAAAGAGGCAGATGGTCATAAACCATCATAAATCTGGTAATGGCTGCAAGAAGAGCTACAAACAAATGAATATTCCACCAAGCACTGCCTGGCCAAGTATTAAAAAATTCCAAAGATATGGAACTGTTGAAAACCTCAAGGGTAAAGGACGCAACTGCATTTTGCTCCCCAGCATACTGAGGAGGATGGTGAGAGAAGGATCAAAATCCCTACGAACCACTGTGAAGGAATTGTGGACCTTGGTGGCATCTTGTGGTCACCAGGTTTTAAAAAGCACCATCAGGCGCCACCTCCACAACCACAGGCTCTTCGGAAGGGTTGCCAGAAGAAAGCCTTTTCCGACCAGAAGACAGAAGCAAACGCTTCGAGTCGACCAAACATCATTTAAATCATGACTGGAACAAGGTGTTTTGGTCAAATGGGACCAAAATAGCACATTTCTTTCAAAGGCAGCATCGGCATGTTAGGTGTTGAAACAGATGCATATGAGGAGAAGCACCTCATACCTATGGTGAAATATGATGGTGGATCAGTCATGTTTTAGGGCTGTTCTAATTCAAGAGGTCCAGGGGCACTGGTTAAGATTAATAGTATAATGAATTCCATCAAGTGTCTGGATATTTTGGACAATCAGGACAATCTAGTTGCCTCTGCCAGTAGGCTGGGACTTGGTTGTAGGTAAACTTTTCAACAATACAATGATCAAAGCATACCTTAAGATTCGCACAGAAATGGTTTTGTGACGACAAAATCAATGCTCTGCTGTGGCCATTTCAGTCACCAGACCTCAATCCAACTGAAAACCTGTGGGCTGAGTTGAAGAGGGCAGGTGATAAATGCAAACCCAAGAATGTGAAGGATCTTGAAAGGATTTTCTTAGAGCAGGGGTCTCCAACCCTGTTCCTGGAGAGCTTCCATCCTGTAGGTTTCTACTCCAACCCTTATTCAACACACCTGATTCAGCTCATCAGCAGTTCATCAAGATCTGTAACTGGGAAAGCAGGTGTGGTTTGCTTTGGTTGGAGTGATAACCTTCAGGATGGTAGCTCTCCAGGAACAGGGTTGGAGACCCCTGGCTTAGAGGAATGGTCCAAAATCCCCCCATGTATGTGCCTCGACATTGTCAAAAATGACAGGAAAAGACTCCATGCTGTTATCCTTGCCAAGGGTTGTTGCACTAAGTACCAAATGAAGGGTGCCAATAATGAAACCTTAATTTTGTTGAAATTTATTTTGTATTAAATGATTGTTATGATTTAGGTTGTTTCCATCGAAACATTAATAAAGTATTTCACACTTTGGTATATTTTGTTTCCCTATAATTATATTTATATATATTTTTTTGTATCATTTATACATGGCCAGTCAGGGGTGCCAGTTGTTTTTGAGCCCACTGTATGTGCAAGTTCCATTGTACTTGTCCTTGTTCATGAGCACATTTTCATGTGTATGTTCTATAGTTAAAATTATTCTCATGTCCCCTAGATTTGGAATTGCTCAGATTTGCATGTTCCACCTCAGAACGATGGACCATCTGTGATGGACATGCAGGCCAAATGCTATTTTGCTTTGCAGTGTGGGATAAGTTTGATTGAAGCAAAGATATATTTCTCATTAATACTGATTGATAACCTGTTGATGGCCTGTATGCTTTTACTAATCCTGTAGTAAACTAAAGAACTCCACCCTTGATGAGGTTAAACCACTGTAATTTATAAGCCCAGTTCAGCATAACTGTTTTGATTGAAAATATAAATCCAATAGTGTAATCCTGTCAGTATTCCGCAAAACTGTTTCTGTTGTTGACTTGGTAGGGTTTAATTATGTGACCAAGGTTGTGTGCCACTGGTCTGTGTGCATTTCAGTCGCCTTCTCCATATCATTGTCAATGTCATACCCTTTGTCAAGATTGGCCCGTCGGACAGGTGAGACCTGATCCAGAGCTATTGAAATCAGGTATGATCAGGTCATGCACACCCAGTCCTTAGGTCCTGCTCAATAAAAGGTCACCCCAAGAGTCCCAATTGAGGCATTTTTCAAAATGCCACAGATGACTCAAAACCTCAGGGATCATACCATTGTCATGCTCAATGCAGGAATTTCAGGGCTGTCACAAGGGCTCTTAATATCAATATTTCCACAAAAGACGAAGTCACCAAAGAAGAGTTAGATATGACTGCAAACCGCCCACATGCACAACGACCACGTATGTCGACCCCTGCCCAAGACTGCCATATCCGGGCTCTCCATCTTTGTAACGATTTGAGACCAGCAACTGCTGCTAGAGATTAGACTGTTGCCCTCCACAATGGTCGCATTTTTGCCCTAACCGTGTGAAATCATTTTTGGAAAACCCATCTTCACATGTGTTGTCCTCTCTGTGGATTGGACCTCACCCTTACTTGACAACAATACTGACTGGATTCTGTGAACAGACACGTCCAATGGCACAATGGAAGACTGTTTTATTGATGAGTCACGTTTCCAGCTTTACTGAGCGGACAGCAGCGTGCCTGGCACCACATCGGGGAACGTTATGCTGACGTCAGCATGGTGCGCAGGGTGGCATATGATGGTTTAGGAGTGCTAGTTTGGCAGGAATATCCCATGAACATCGTACCTAACTGCATTTCATTAACGGTAAATTGAATGCAGTGTTATATCATGACGAGATACTGCGGAATATTGTTTTGAAATTTGTCCATGAAAACAACACCATATTCCAGCACGACAATGCCAGACCCCATACCGCCCATGTATGCACAGACATCCTCGAGGCTGAAAACATTTATGGGCTTGAATGGCCAGCTTATTCCCCTGATTTGTCCCCAATCGAGCACCCTTGGGATGTCCTTGACCGACGAGTTCGTCATTGGTTCCCACTTCCGGCCAATATCCACCAACTCCGTGCAGCCCTTGAAGCGGAGTGGGAACATGTTCCCCAAGCCACCATTGACAATTTGGTATGGCCCATATAGTGGAAATGGTAGCAAGGCAGCAGACCAACGGCGGACATACCAAATATTGATTTGTTCATTTTGGACAACAGACGCCATCCCCATTATCATCTACTGTGCTGTGAGATTCTCATTTGTCTGTTTCAATCAGTGATTGAGATTTATTGCAATATGGTCGTACAATCTGTCAACATTCAATGGAAGTACAGTGAGTTTTTGAACATGGTCGTACTTCTCACAATAAGAAGTGCTGCATTTATTTTTTTGTTATTAACCACAAGACAGTGCCCAGTATATCTCCTGCACAGGTAGATGGCCGACTAAACCAAGGCAAATAAAAGTAAACCATAATCTTGTGAGAGTGTCAGCCAATGACAGATGTCCAATAAGGTAAATGTGTTCTGTGGCGTACGGTTGTGTCAGGAGCACGGCAAAGTCAGTATGACTAAGTCAAAGCCCATTTAGTTTATCGAAGTGGTAAGTGCCTTCTTGAGAAACATTCTAGAGGATCCGATCAACTGAATGCTTTGATTGGTGACTGGGAAGGCTGTAACATATGGATGGCAGGAATAATTCAGAATGTGATCCCTCATTACCATTATGCCATAATTAGTGTGATCCTTGATTTCTGTGTGAATTCAGCAAACATGGCAGACAAAGGTACATTACACTATTACTGAATAACCAGAACTCCTCACTACTGGAGTACTTTGTATGTGTGTGTGTGTGTGTGTGTGTGTTGTTCTTTTGTCCTTTTCTACTGCTCATTCCACTCTCATTTCCACCTAAGGTATAAACAGTTGGCCAACCCCAGAAATGTGAGGCTAAACACGGGTGAAAAGCATAAGTATGGTATAGTTTGTCTAATCCAATTAGTTTTTCTTATGAAACCATTGTCTCTCAGCAGAATCAAATCAAAGTGCTGGTCAGGAGGTCAGTAATCCTGCTGGTGAAGTGTGTGCGCTTGTGAGTGAATGTATGTCGGTTGGCGTGAGGAACCTTTGCTGTGGGGAGAAAAGAGAGCTGCAGATGAAGTGCGCGTGAGCAGCGATGCGCATACAGAGGCAGGCTGGGGGTTTTATGCCGTGGTTTGTCATGTTTATGTGTGCCGGCCTTGCCCCTCTACGCTCTATTGATGGGCCTGATGGTGTAATTGATGGGGCTATATTGCTGTGGTATAGCAGGGTTAATGGGGCTTGGCAACGCAAAAGGAGAGCGTTGCATGATGGTGGAGGGGATTTTAACCCCTTGCAGACATGCTGCTTGGATCTTGCCATGCAGTGTGTGCATGCACAGAGCACCTTCTGTACTGTCCTCCCAGTCTAACAGAGCACAACTATCTTTTACCTCTGCATTGTTTTACTGGCTTCAGCACCAAATCTCTGTTAGTGTTTTACAAAATCTACACTGAATTGTTGTGTTGGATTATTACTCAGATTAAGAAAACGTATGTATATATATATATATATATATATATATATATATATATATATATATATATATAAAAAAAAAAAACGAAGCGGGGAGAGGGTGCTTCCCTGTCTCTCTCCACTCCTTGTGCTGTTTTAGTGTTTTTGCAGGGCAGGAGGGTTATGTGTGTGTGTGTGTGTGTGTGTGTGTGTGTGTGTGCGTGTTCGTGCGCACGTTCGTGTGTGTGTTTTTGTCGATTTTCCAATTTGAAATTATTATTTTGATCGGCCAGCAGGGGGCAGTGTGGCTCTAAATTCCCAGACAGTCAGTGAAGAGGACTGTGCAGTTGAGTCCAGAATGGGAAAGCTGTATCACCTCCGTGCAGAAGCTGACTGCAATAACAAATTTATATTCAGGCAATTTTAGTCTTACAATTAATACATTAGAAGGAGAGCCAATAATAATGAATTTAATATTCTGTATGTACTCAATATTTCTGTTTAAAAATTCCACCTCTGTCAACAGCATTTTTCTTCACTCGCGATATTTTTGTTTTCACATTTCACAGTTATCACTTTGCAAATTTAGACTTTTAAGTGTTAAAGACATTTTCCAGTCCATTTTTGATGTGACAAAACCAGCCTTGTCAGGATGTTATATTATTTTGTTTAACATGAGTTCATCATGCATAAATTTTTAGAGTGCCACATCATATTCAAAACCTGATCATATCCAAAGCCTCAAAGTGGTTATTTCAGTTTTTGATATCAAATTTGAGAGAGAGAGAGAGAGAGAGAGAGTTTCCCTGTAGTGTGCATTTGTGTTTGGGTCTTTTCTCATATGTGAGAGTGTGGTGCAGTGTAAAATGAATTCGGTTTTTCTAACAGTGCCAATGAAAATTCACAGCCTTGTGACCAAGTGGCTGAAAAGACCCTATATTCAAGGTTTTCTAATGTGCTGTAGCTGGTACACATAACCTTAGCCGATGTATAGCCTTTGTGTTTCATTCAATCGTAGCCAGTGTGTTGTTATGCGTTTTTTTTTTTTTCTCGACATACCAGATACTAGTATCCTTCAGAGATCATCTGAATACTGAAGGGCAAGAAACACGATCTATGCAATGTCATATCATCCAAATCTCTCACAACGGTAAAAATACTCAGGATATAACGTATCACACGCGTGGCCTTATGTTTTATTTTGGCCAGATAATTGAGTCACTTATGCAAATAAGCATTTAACTGGAACAAAAAGCCAGAGGCGTTCAGGGCCAGGATTGTCCACAGACATGCTGTTTCATCCCACTCCTCAATTATATGAGGTAAATAGGTGATGCACCTATTAGCAAAGCTTTTGAAATATAGGCTTCTCTGAAGAAAAAAAAAAGAAAAACATAAAAGCTCTTCCATATGCAGTTTCAAATTTGCGCCTGGGACACTTAAAACCATCCGGCTGAACTGGATGATAAGATAAACTGGCAATATTTAAAATGTTGTATAATTTGGCATTCAATTTTGGACGAGGCTTCTCTACTAGTATGCTCTTGTGTCATGTGGAGGTTTAAATCTGCCCATGATACCAATCTAGCACTCCGAGGGAAAAGTTGTGATTTCTTCATTTCTACCCTCTGCTTCCAATAAAATGCGTCGTCCCCAATGGACCGACTTTTCTGCTAAACTGGTGCCAGGGTGTCAATTGCTAGGCAAAAAGCAGATGTCTTTTCTTGAGCACATACCAGAGACGGGATCTCTCCCAAGGCCTGTCCCAGTGGCACAGGGAGGTTTGTTACTTTATAAGCCGAACATCACGGCTCCCTTCTCCTCTCTCTTTTTATAGGAGTGTGCTCTACAGTGTATTCACTTCTACAGCTGGAAGTCACCTAATCTATTGACTCATCAAGCCTCTCATTTGAGGGTACTGCAATTCCACCTGGAGTCGGCGAACATCTGTTGACTACGGAACCATATTGCTTGGTGAGTATTTCAGGATAATTGAAATAGCTCTTATATTTCGTTTTTGTTTATTTGCCCTCTTATCTCTAGCTCCACGGCCATTTTTAATCAAGCTCTTTGGATGTTTGTATGGTCACTTTAAGTGTCATCTCTCTCTCCCTCTCTATCCCTCTCTCTGTCTCTCTCCCTCACCTTCCCTCTCTCCCTTCTTCCTATCCTCTCTCATAGGGATGATGTCTGTGTGTGAACATATTTCCCTGCACATGCTCAGTAGCCTCCTTATCAGGATGCGTTTGCTGATTGTCGGCCTGTCTCTCACTGTGAGTGACAGCTCCGGTGTAGCTTGTGAAATGGCTGATTTTGTCAGTGTTTGTCTGTGGAGCCTTATCTCCAGAACTTATATTAACTGCCTTGTCAGCTGGCAGAGCTAGTTCCCTGTTTTCCTCTCTTTTTTTCCGCCATTCCCCTCGATTTGCCAATGCACCAGTGTTTACTTAAAAAAAAAACAGGAATTAGAGTTTGAGTCATCACCTTTGTAAATAAAGCATCTGCTAACGTTATAATAACTGGTGCTACTGCAATTAACACATATAATATGTGTTAAAAATAAGGGTTAATGATTTGCATGGGGTACCCTTAATGTGTATTTTTGGGGACTTCCAATGCATGAATGCCACAAATTAGAGGGAGCGCACACAGACAAAATAGATATTGATGACCCAATGTGATTTTTTTAAGGCTGTTTGCTATTCCTTGATAAACTAAAAATTGTGCATTTTGGTACTGGGGAGAGTTTCACACAATTGCTTTGCTATGACTGTAATACCCTCCAGGAGCAGAAGCCCTCTTCCCTTCAGAATTAGTGAGTTCACTTCCAATGGAAAAAAAAATGGTTGTCTTATATTGTATGTCAGAATAAAACTAGTCGAATCCACTTGGCCTTCACACAAGGTCTAACTGCAGCCATTTCATCCCGGAACAGTGACTGTGCGTGAGCGTCTGTGTGCATGTGTGTGTAAATGTATACAGTGTGTGTGTATACGCACATGCAGTATGTACATCGTATATGTGTCTGCGCATTTACCTCACTCACCTCCATTGAAAATTGCCATTGATTTCTTGCAGCATTAAATAATTAGTTGACTAATGACACTAATTCATTGATTCTATCAATTTAACAGTTTGGGACTGAAAAGTTACATTGATTTTCCTGCATGCAGTCGTAAATGCTAGTCGTTGGCTTGAGCATCCACGCACATAATAAAATACAGTGGCACTTACAGCACAAAATAATTCCACTTTACATTCAACACCTTTGATTTATTTTTTCTGAGATGTGAATTTTTAGCATTAATTATCTTCTCCTCAGATGTGGTCTGTGGTGCAGACAGTATCTGGACTCCTCTTCTCACCCTCCCTCCCTCTCTATTATGATTTTTATTTTGTCTCATTCCTCAGACATGTCCTCTTGCAGATGGCCTGTTTTGCTTCGCTGTTTCCTTGGTCTGCATGTACACATTGTATGCATTACAATTGAACTGCAGAGAGCAAAATGCACCTGACTCAGTAAGAAGATGACGTGCGTACGCATGTTTTGGCTTGCTTTCTGAACATAACTGTTTCTGATGTCACAAATATAAACACACTGTATATACAAATATGGGGACGATGGAGACACTGTTATGTTAATTTTGGTCAATTTGCATTTTTATCATATTTAAAATTACTGTTTATCATACTGTTTCAGCAAGAGATGTCAATAATCTTGTGAAAGAAAATATGAGATATAGAGGCAGTCCTTAGACTTACTGCAGAATTGAATAATTAGTTTTCCAAGGAATAAATTATTTTTATAACGCTATTCAGGTGTATTTAATTTACAGTGCCGACCCAATGTCACAGACAAATATAGAAGTAGAGACACTAGACAAGTAGAACAACAGCACGCTGTGCACTCAGGTAACAAACTGAACTTTGAAGTCACAGCTGAGCTTGTGCTATGTTGTTTGTGCTTTTATCCGTTTTAAATAGATGGCATCTTTTTATGATGGCTAACATTTTTTTTTTGTTTCGAATAAAATTGATTGTGTGACTGACAGGGTCACAGTGACTGATGACACAAACACTAATGCTGTATTTAATCAGAGATAGATAATGAAGAGGAGAGTGGGTGGTAAAAGGATTTCAAAGGTAAAAAAAAAAAAAAATTAGATTCAAACAAATGAGCTTCCTGTTCAGTATCATTTAGAGATCTTACATGATCAATTTTAAACTACTCTGTTCAATTAACTCCATGGTACATGTTGTAATTGCATGCACCGTGCAGTAGCCTAAATTGTAAAGAATAGAAGTAATTGGAAAGAATTAGTAGTTTTGTATGAATTGTCATGTTTGCTCAGGTCACCATAACCCAAGGAAACTAAGGAGGCGAGTATAAGTAATTTAGCACCCCCGATTCCTGGAAATTATAGGAAAGCACGGTTTAGGTTGTATATACAAAAATTTGCTTTTTTCAGGGGACATCAAGAGTTCCCATTTTCTTGTATGTATTGTTTTCAAAAGATATATCTTGCCTCATAACTTGAAAGGAAAGGCATGTTCTACATTGCAAAAAAATAAGAGACCACCACAGCTACCCTTTAAGATTATGATTGTAGCCAGAGAAATATCATCTTCTTTCCTATTGGATGTAAGTTTTGCAGAGAACAAAAGACAAATGACTATTGGACATTTCAAGATGACTGCAAATATTAAATTATAGACTGAATATTAATATTAGGTACTGCTTTATGCTATTAGTTAGATGAAAGTGCATCTCTTTCCCAAAAATTCTAAGTCAGAATCTTTAGGAGGCGAGAGGACTTTATTATGTCTTTGAATTTTGAGGATATCAATTCAGAAAAAAAACTGTGTCTGTCTCAATTCAAATTAGTCCTTGGATTTGTTGTCAGAACAAAAAAAGCCTCTGAGAAAGGTAATCAACAAAGATACACATCTTAATATTCCAAAACTTGATTTGAATTTTGATTGGAACACTTCTATAGTCAAATGGGACCAAAATCTCATTGAATCTTTATTACTGAATTATACTGGATGGTAACTTTGTAATTTTTACTGATCTTCTTCCATAGAGTGCTTAATTCTGGAGGACACTGTATCTGTTGCTTTTGCAGTATATTGATACATGTTAAATCCTGCCTAAACAGAACAATTACTCAATGTCCCCAAGCAAGGATAATCACAGTAAAACTTGTGGAATGACAGCGAAATCTAATGCATTTTTGATGTGATTTGTCTGTATTCTGTGACACTCTGGAGACTAGAATTGGAAGAAAATGAATTGCTGAATGGAGTAGTGATCATTTTTGTCCCTTTTTCCCAAGTACCACATAGAAAAAATAAAAACCCAACATGTAATCAAATCTGAAGCACAAATGACAATAGGGACTGAACTGTATTGTGCACAACATGCCCATGAAATTCTCTTCCTGAAGCATGGCAGACAGAGCCTTTACAAAGGCTATAACAAAGGCTAGTAGGAGCAGTTTGGTTGATTTCTAATCAAGAATTTAGTCTTTTGTCAAGTCTGCCTCAAAGTCCTGTCGCCTTAAAAACGGTACGAAAGCTGTAGGGTTTATTGCTGGCTGTATTTATATGTAATAAAAGTTAAAAAAAAAAAAAAAGTATATATATATATATATATATATATATATATATATATATTTTATGGTACATGATGTTCACATCATATCAGTGCTATAATTGCTGTTTATCATTGGTTTGCTGTTTGTCTGTTGACTGGTAAAGGCAAACACCATTTTCTGCTCACTGATGGGAGTGCTCATGTGGTATGCAGTTGATTAAGTGGTAAAAAAAACAAAGGGAGCAATCTTTAAAGATAGGAGTCATTGATTTCTGCATGGTTAGCAACAAAGTTGCAAGCTATATTAGATCATTGGCAGTGCTCATTCAAAATCATTGAGAATGTTGCTTGCTGGCCTGCAAGCTTTCACCATTTATAAAAAGTTAAGCGACTTACTGTTGCTGATACATTCCAAACGATCCAGAGTGGGCAAATTTTGCATTCTGGAAAGTCTTTTTTTTCCCTTGTGCATATGCAAATATTATCCCTGACTGAGAACATATACTGTAGAGCTGTTGGTGAATCTAGTTCAGAAAGTCTATTTTCCTAAATTACCCAACTATTTGGGAAATCAAATAACAGGCAATGCATATTGACTCCGTCTGACTACCTGGAGTCACTCCTGCATTGTTTTATTATTTTATTAATACACTACATTTGACAAATCTATGGCTTGCCTTACACTTGCCAAGTTAAAATATTTGCCTGTTTTAAAGTAAAAACAGCATCAGTAGTTCATAACAATAACTGATTGTGATTAGTGATTGGTGGTCAGTTACTTAATAAAAAAAACGCCCAGGAAGTAATGTCTGTTTATTTTATCGTTGTATTCATTTTAATTGGTTCTGTCATAGCAGTTTTACAGAGAATGCATTTAATGTTCCCGCTGGTTTATTTCAGTTAGGCAGTTCTGTTAATGAGATGGGAGATTTCATTGTTTTAGGTGCACAGTGATTTTTACAGGATGCATTTGCTTGAGGATAGTTCAGAGAAGTGATGTGTCAGAAAAATCGGTGGAACTGAGCTCTCCCATATGATATCTCCTCTGGTCATTACCGAATCACACTTCTTTAGTGTCCCAAGCTGTGGACCCGCGCTTCCTCCTCTCCCGGACTGCCCAGCTTGTCTCTCACGCAGCAGGGTTCTACGCCCAATTTCACCTGTAATATGTGAATCACTGGCCTGACACCCTGTGCAGCATCACCCTCCCTCCACCCTGTCCCCAGAGGTGTTGATTTCACCACCTTTAGTGAAGGAGGGAGGTCAGAAAAAGGGCTTGCAGCCAAAAACCGCCTCTTGGGCTGTAGATAAGTTCTCTCACAATGCCAAGGGAAGGATTCAGTGGGCTTCTCATACCACTTTCTCTAATGCCTGACATTCAGCAATGCCGTGTCAATCAGTTGTCACACTGCACGTCGTATCATAAGCCATCAGCCGCTGAAAGGAAGCTGGTTTGTCGCTACCATGCTGGAGTAGCCAGACTGCCAAAGGCATGCATGGTATACAAATCCTCCATGTTTATCAGACTGGCTACGCTGCTGTCACTTACAGGAAGTTCCATCTCCATTTGTTTCTCTTTAATTTAATCAAACCAGTCTACAGCCCTGACTGGAACATACTGAAGCAGGCTGGCTGAGAATATAAACATGGCTCTTTTCACTTTATTTATTCAGCGAGAGCTGTTCAGACTACAAGTGGCAGCTGTTTGTGAGTGGCGTATTCACACCTCTGACATACCTCCACCCCCTCCTCATTAGCGCAGTGTGCTGTCAGGTTAAATAAACAGCCAGCACTTTACAGGCTTAAATTTTGTTTCTTGGTATACGGTGGTAAAGGACGAAAGAGTCAAGGCCATGAATCCACTTGCGTGGACGATGATAAATGCGACCTACAGGCTGCACCTCAGAAATAAAGGATCGAGTAGGAGACGGAATGAGCGAGTCAGGACGCGACCACAACGAGAAGCATATGGTGGCTGCAGTCCTCGAAGTTGGACCCCGATCGTCCCTGGCTGTGTAGGTTTTTGTTAAAATTCGAATTTAATTCGGACACGAGGAATCATTTTGGCTGAGTTGTCCGTGCAGCTAACTGTTTTAATTTTCTGGAATGTGTTGCATGACAGTGAAACCCAGTATACCGCTAAGCAGTCCTGTACAAAGGTGTAGGACCACTGGATTAACACATACAGTGCTTTTACATAAGACTTGTGAATCTGCATATAATGAGCCCTGAGTTGCATCTATGTCCACACAAAAAAAGCTTGTTGCCATGTAAATGGACCTCAGAATCCAAATGGGAATGCACCATGATTTTGCTGGCACAACTTCCATCTGTATTTGAGTGTGATCAGATGGTCTCATATTTACCAGCTAAGATTGACAAAGGAAAGGTAATACGCATTTGCATTTGATCTAGAGACGTATGTGAACACACTTTTGTGAAGATGTAGAAACATCTGTTGAGTGATGGCTGAGTGTGTGACTAGCTCTGGTGCTGCCAGGTCTTTGTGTGACCCAGGAGGGGTGCTGTGTCATCATTAGGGGGCTCTGAGCTGGAGGATCAGTCAGTAATCAATCCCCTCTGTACATGTTTGTTTAGAGGGATCTGTGTGGAGCTCTGTCCTCAATCAATCTGTCCCAATCTGTCGCTCTTCAGCATTTTACACATGGTGATCAATGAGACTTCCCATTGGTTCTTACTAAGGTTGACAATATCTGACAGGACTGCCCCCACTCAAGATAGAGAGAGAGAGAGAGAGAGAGAGAGAGAGTGTGTGTGTGAGAGGGAGAGAGAGAGAGGGAGAGAGGGAAAGAGTGTGTGTGTGTGTGTGTGTGTGTGTGAGAGAGAGAGAAAGAGAGGGAAAGCGAGAGTGTGTGTGTGTGAGAGAGAGAGAGAGAAGGGAAAAGTGTGTGTGCGTGTGTGTGTGAGTGAGAGAGAGAGAAGGAAAAAGTGTGTGTGTGCATGTGTGTGTGCGTGTGAGAGAGAAAGAGAGAGAAAAAAAGAGTGTGTGTGTGTGAGAGGGAGAGAGAGGGAGAGAGGGAAAGAGTGTGTGTGTGTGTGTGTGAGAGAGAGAAAGAGAGGGAAAGCGAGAGTGTGTGTGTGTGTGAGAGAGAGAGAAGGGAAAGTGTGTGTGTGTGTGTGTGAGAGAGAGAGAGAGGGAAGGAAAGAATTTGCGTGTGCGTGAGAGAGAGAGAGAGAGAGAAAGATAGAGAGACTGGGAATTTTCTTCCCTGTTTTGTGCTAATCTTGACTACTTGCAGCTCAGCTGTGTTTTCGCAGTGAGGACCAAGAACCTAACAGTAATCTAATCAGTTTTCAAAAGCATTGTATTTCTGTATATCTTGTATGTCTGTAATTGTGGTTTAAAATTTAGGATTGAGATGAAAAAGAAAAAACCATGTTTTATTTTAAAATACATGGAAGTCATATTGATTTTTTTTTTTTTTTTTTTTTTTTTTTTTTAAATCTTGCTCTGACTTGTCTGGGATATACATTCATCTGTGGTTTCCAGATGTGTTTTGGAGGGTGGGACTTTGACATCATTAAATCATTGATTTATGATGCTGCCAAGGTACTTATAAAACTAGCAAGCTTTAGTGAAGATAAAATACTCCCAAAAAGGGACATTACATCTCTCAAAATCAACTTAATTATATAAATAAACTTTATTATTATTTTTTCCCCCAGATTTTCAGTGATAATGGGCTCTTACTGGACTCCACATGATTGGGATAACTTTCCAGTTGAATGTTACTGTAAACTGTTGGAAACAGGGATTAAAAAAAAAATTTTAAAAAATGATCAGGGAGCAATTTTTGATCAGGTATATGAAACTCCAGCCCAGGAGGACAGTTGGGTTTGCTGGTTCTCAGTGTGTTAGGACGCTAGTCATTCATTAATTTTGGCAGAGAAACCTGCACACCTTATTCTAATGGCCATAACCTGCCGTTAATTGAAAGGAACTAACAAATACCTTGGAGATGCTTTGTTTAGTGTTGCAAGGCATGCCCGAACAGCATAATAAACCTGAAAAATGGTCACTGTCACATAAATGGCGGATTGTGTTTAATTACCATCAATCTGACTAAAAAAAATAAGAAAAAGTTATCATTTATAATTACCTATTTCTTTAACTTTTAGCATCAGCTGACCACAGTCAAAACTGTATGTCAGGAGCCAGACTTTGGACTTTTGTAGTCAAATTTCAAAAGGTCAAATTTAAGGAAAAATTTTATTTAAATACAATCAAGAAAAAAATTAAAACAATTAAATGTTATCATATTGTAATAAAATCTGACAGCAGATTTCATGTTCGTGTGACTCAGCATGCGGTCACTTTGAAAATTAACAGGAAATGATTTTGAGCAGCTGACAGTTTGAGGGTCCTGACCTCGGAGAAGATTTTTTTCCTGACTCACTTTCATTGTGTCTGAGGTGTTAATCATTTATGATTCAGATGAAAAGATGTTGACTAAAGAAAAGACCTAATCATGAATAGTTTATTTTTCGGCATTCTCCGTAACATTTTATTTAAAAGTATTCAGACCCCTTCACTTTTTTCAAATTTTCTAAATTGCTATATTTTCTATATTTACTTTCATTTTTACCCTCATCAGACAACACTCAAAACCCCATCATGACAAAATAAAAAGATAATCTTAGAAATTGTGCGTGTGTGTGTGTGCGTGTGCATGTGTGTGTGTGTGTCTCCAAACCGGTTGAAAGTACCACAGTTGGACTCCAATCAAGGCGTGGATACTGTACATCTCAAAGATGATCAAGAGAAATGGAAGGGACCTGAGCTAAATTTCAAGTGTCTTTGCAAAGGGTCTGAATACTTATGTAATGTGATATTTCAGTTTTTCCTTTCTCATGAATTAGCTAGAAATTCAAAAATTTTGTTTTCGATTTGTCATTATGGGGTATTGAGTGTAGACTGATGAGGGGAAAAATGAATTGAAACCATTTTAAGCAAAAGGCTGCAATATAATGTGAAAACAGAAAAAAACTGATGAGTCTGAATGCTTTCTGAATGCACTACATATATATGGGAATATAAGTTTTGAACGCGTCAACATTTTTCTCAGTAAATATATTTCTAATGGTGCTATTGACATGAAATTTTCACCAGATGTCGGTAACAACTCAAGTAATCCTGACATAAAAAGAAATCAAAACAAATAAGTCCATATATTAAGTTATGTCTAATAAAGCGGAATGACACAGGGAATAAGTATTGAACACACGAGGAAAGGAGATGCAAAAAGGCATGGAAAGCCAAGAAAACAGCTGAAATCTGTCAGTGTTTAGAAAGCAAGCCAGCCCCCTATCAGTGCAAATTAATATCAGCTGGTTTAGTCCTAATTGATGGCCTATACAAAGGTTTCTCATTACCAAGGTGTCACATAAGAAGCATCTCATGATGGCTAAAAGCAAAGAGCTCTCTCAAGACCCTCACAACCTAATTGTTGCAAAACATACTGATGGCATTGGTAACAGACGTATTTCTAAACTTCTGAATGTTCCATTGAGCACCGTTTGGGCCATAATCCGGAAGTGGAAAGAACATCATTTCACTATAAACCTGCCACAACCAGGCGTTCCTTGCAAGATTTCTGACAGAGGAGTCAAAAGAATAATCAGAAGAGTTGTTCAAAAGCCAAGGACCACACGTGGAGAGCTTCAGAAAGACCTGGAATTAGCAGGTACAGTTGTTTCAAAGAAAAAAAGTAATGCTCTCAACCGTCATGGCCTCTATGCACGCTCACCGCGCAAGACTCCATTGCTGAAGAAAAAGCATGTTGAAGCTTATTTAAAGTTTGCTGCACAACATTTGGACAAGCCTATGAAATACTGAGAGAATACAGTCTGGTCAGATGAGACCGAAATTGAACTCTTTGGATGTCATAACACAGACCATGTTTGGAGGACTAAGGACACTGCACTTCACCCCCAAAGCACCATATCAACAGTGAAGTTTGGAGGAGGGAATATCATGGCGTGGGTCTGTTTTTCAGCATATGGTACTGGCAGACTTCATATAATTTAAGGAAGGATGAATGGAGAAATGTACCTTGACATTCTTGATAAGAATCTACTGCCATCTACCAGGATGCTGGAGATGAAACGAGGGTGGACATTTCAGCAAGACAATGATCCCAAAAACACAGCCAAGGAAACTCTCAGTTGGTTTCAGACAAAGAAAATAAAGCTGCTAGAATGGCCCAGTCAATCACCTGACTTGAATCCAATTGAAAATCTATGGAAAGAACTGAAGATCAGAGTTCATAGAAGAGGCCCCCAGAACCTTCAAGATTTGAAGACAGTTTGAGTGGAAGAATGGGCCAAAATCACAACTGAGCAATGCATGCGACTAGTTTCTCCATACAGGCGGCATCTTGAAGCTGTCATTACCAACAAAGGCTTTTCTACTAAGTATTAAATAAATTTCAGTACGCGTGTTCAATACTTTTTCCCTGTGTCATTCCACTTTATTACACATAATATAATTTATGGACTTATTTGTTTTGATTTCTTTGTACATGTGGATTATTTGGGTTGTTACTGATATCTGGTGAGAATTTCATGTCAATAGCCCCATTTGTCATATATTTACTGAGGAAAATGTTGACACGTTCAATACTTATTTTCCCCACTGTGATATAATATGAAGAGTTTCGTAGCAAAACGAGACATATCCATTTTTGCTGTTTTGAGAAAAAGGCCTTTTTTGTTCCAGACAAAAAGTTTTCAGGAAAACCAGCTATTTTTTTTATTTCTCAGTCTTGCTCTTGACTTACCAAACATATTTGGCCAGAAAATGGAAATCTAGCATCACTTTGATTATTTGATACTGGTAATGCATTAAAATAGTTTGAACTTTTTTTTTTTTTTTTTACAAATTGAAATGTATCCATGGATATATCTCGTTTTGCCAAAAATTTAAAATGGATATGTCTCACTTTGCGAAACCCCCCGCTAATTTCAGCATAGTGAAATAAGGGGTTAAATCGCCGTTTGACCAAAAATGGATACTTGGACATGTGCGGCTATCCCTTGGCTATGTTTCTAATATCACTACTAAAAAATTTTGAATTTGGCGCATGTCTCGTTTTGCAATGAAACTCTTCATATACAGTACCAGTCAAAAGTTTGGACATACCCACTTTTCTTACAATATATGTGAAATAAAGAAATAAGCAGCCTTTATTTAGCAAAAAAAGATCTAAGTGTTAATCCATCAAACTAACCATCATTTGTTGTCATATTTGCAGAGCAGTCTCTTTTTTTTTTTTTTAACAAGGGCAGTCATATGACTGTAGTGAATTTGCAGCTGGAGGGATGTCTAACTTCTCAAAGATATGCTGCACTTCAGGTGTGCTTTTCATTAACCCTTTTGCCCAATAAGTCCCAAAAAGGCTTGAATTAGATTTGGCTGTTGGAAAATAGAAGGAGCTTATTTGTCTGTTTACTTTGCAAAATATGGCTTCTTTGAGCATTCCAAAATTTTGGACACTATTCAAATAAGTAAATTATTCTCTTTTCACTTCTGACTGTTTACCTTTTACAAGATTCCATTTGAGATTATATAGACAAGTTAAGCTGTTTAAATTTCTCTGAGCAAAGCATGTCCAAACTTTTGACTGGTACTGTGTATGTATATATATATATATAGCGCCCTCCATAATTATTGGCACCCCTGGCTAAGATGTGTTCTTTAGCTTCTAATAAATTCAGTTTTTTTCTAAATAATATAGGACCACAATGAAAAAAAGAGGAAAATCCAACCTTTAATTCAAGTGCATTTAATCAGTGGGAAAAAAATCCCACATTAAGAAATAATTATTTTACATCAAATCATATGTGCCACAATTATTAGCACCCCTGATGTTAATACTTTGTACAACCCCCTTTTGCCAACAAAACAGCACCTAATCTCCTATAATGTTTCACAAGATGGGAGAATATAGAAAGAGGGATCTTCGACCATTCCTCTTTGCACAATCTCTCTAAATCATCCAGCGACCTGGGTCCTCTCCTCTGCACTCTCCTCTTCAGCTCACTCCACAGGTTTTCAATGGGGTTGAGGTTTGGGGACTGAGATGGCCATGGGAGGAGCTTGATTCTGTGTCTGGTGAACCATTTTTGTGTAGATTTGGCCACATGTTTAGGGTCATTATCTTGCTGAAAGACCCAGTGACGACCCATCTTCAGCTTTCGGGCAGAGGCCACCAGATTTTGATTTAAAATGTCCTGGTATTTCAAAGCGATCATGATGCCATTCACCCTAACAAGGTTCCCAGGGCCTCTGGAAGAGAAACAGGCCCACAGCATCACCGATCCTCCCCCATACTTCACAGTGGGCATGAGGTGCTTTTCTGCATACTCATCTTTTGTGTTCCGCCAGACCCACTTAGAGTGTTTGTTGCCAAAAAGCTCTATCTTGGTCTCATCTGACCAAAGCACACGGTCCCAGTTGAAGTCCCAGTACTGCTTAGTGAACTCCAGACGTTTGCGTTTATGATTGTGAGTGAGAAAAGGTTTTTTTCCGTGCATGCCTCCCAAACAGCTTGTTGGCATGTAGATAGCGCCTGATGGTTCTTTTGGAGACTTTGTGACCCCAAGATGCTACCATTTGTTGCAATTCTTTAACAGTGTGTTTTGGAGAACTTTTTATTTCTCTTCACTGTGCGTGGTGGCAAAATAACCTTGCGTCCTCGTCCAGGCTTGTTTACCACTGTTCCAGTTGTTTTAAACTTATTAATGATTCCTCTGACAGTAGAGGCAGGTGCAGGCGAGTGGCTATTTTCTTGTGGCCATTGCCTGACTTGTGAAGGCCGACACACATCTGCCTTACTTGAATGGTGTGTTCCTTTGTCTTTTCCATGTTGAAGAGTAGATAAGAGAAATGGCCTCTGTGTCACGTCATATTTATACCCCAGGGAAACAGAAGTAATGAATTACTAATTAAATGTTCCTAGATACTCTGATCAACTTTGTAAACTACTGTAGAAATGACAGAAATACTTCAATTACATTTATTTCCTAGGAATTGTTAGGGGTGCCAATAATTGTGGAACAGGTGATTTTATGAAAAATAATTATGTCTTAGTCAGGGATTTTTTTTTTCCCCTTAAAATTCACTTGAGTTACAGGTTACATTTTTCTACAATTTTCAGTGTGAGAGTATGCTTCTGCAATAATAATTGAATTTATTTTAAGGCTTTTAACACATCTTAACCAGGGGTGCCAATAATTATGGAGGGCGCTGTATATATATATATATATATATACACACACACACACACACACACACACACACGTATAAACATGTTTACACACACATCTATCTGTTGCTACGTTTGCGGTTTTCTGTGATCTTGCTGCTTGCCTTTGGCAGTAGCAGTAACACGACAGAATTGTCTGCGTTCTTACATATCACTATAGATTCAAAAATTATGGTGTAGACATTTTTATCGTAATAAAAAAAAAAAAAAAATACATATATCCTTCAACTGGATTTCTGAATCAGCGATAGTGACTAACATTGTCATTGCTTGCTAAAAAATATTTGAATCATTTCAAAACCTTTAATTCAAATCTTTTTTGTTTCACATCTGTACGAAAGCTATTTATCTGAATGATTTTGTCAGCTGTGGTGTTCAAAACCACAAAGTTCAGTAGTCCATGTGTTCAATTTTCGGTTTATGCTGCATATTAGATGACCTATATAGGACATTTTTAGTCAGAATATTACATATTCAACCGTTTACATGGAGACTACAATAAAGAACACATTAAACAAGTGATATTGCATCACAAGCGATGGCAACATCACAATGAATGAGCTGCTACTTGCTCAAATAGACGCGTTTTTAAAATTCCAAAATTGATGAAGTTCCGGAGTGAGTGGAAAATAACAGCAAGATGAGGGCACATGCAATGCTATAACAATTAAAACTTTTGACAGGCAACTTTTTCAAACTTCCTGAACATTTGCAGCACTAAGCAAAGAATCATTTCTGTCCATTTCAAATGAATTAATCCTTCTCAACCTCCATGTTATGACACCTTGCTGATATTTATTTGACAAAATCAATATGTATCCCCAGTATCCCTGTCATTTAAGTTAAAAACAAACCTGAAAATCTTTAGATAGTTGGAAACCAAAGATACCGGTATTGAGTTTTCAGAAACATCTAGCATACAGTTGTTTTTTTCTTCTTTTTGCACATTCACTCCTTCAAAACTGCAGATAGCCCAGCTTACGTCTGTTTCAGACTGTGTTGTGGACAAACCAGGTTTCTGGCAACAGTGAGCTGCAGTACCTCTTGCACCTCTTGGTGTTGATATAGAGGATCTTACGTGAGTGGGCGTGTCATACGAAAGTTACGAAACGAGTTGAGTAAATTTAGTGCGAGCAACAAACCCAAAATTTACTCAAGGAGTTTCATGACATGCATATGACATGACCAAGAGTATAAGATTCTGCTTATCAAATAACTGAATTGCGTAATTTAAAGGAAAACAAATGTAATTTCCATTAGCGCCCATTGTATGTTAGCATTGCGCCAACTAGCCAGTCACTGAGACGCAAACATTCGCAGCTGAACTTGCAAAGGTGTATTAAATTCAGTTGACTGAGTAGCTAGCTAACGTTAGCTCGCTAGCTAACAGACTAATGTCACATAATAGTCATGGAAAGGTGCAGTGTGCACGCTAGCTTCCTAGCTAAGTAAGGATAACTTCGGCATGAAAGTGGCACTTAGCTAGCTCGCTATAGCGTCAAGCCATACTGATTTAACCAACGTGACACTTGGTATTCAGTTTGGATAAATACAAAGAGTGTGACGTAACGAGGAGCAATTTTTTTTCCTACGCTCTCAGCCGATAAAATTTTCGCCAAAGTGATATTGCCCTTGGGTAATATCAAAAATATGTCATGAGCTGGGCTATGGGAAAAGTACTGCAGTTATCTGATAAATCCATTGATTACTGGTCTGACATTTTAAAACCCCTTCCACATCAAGGCAAAATGGCCAAAAGAGCATTTATGTTAATCCCATAATGCAAGTGACACCTCTAGAAGCCATTGGTTTTAATGGTGTTAGAGGAAGACCAATGATTAGAAACTGCATCAGGTGTTTATCCATTTCTTTAGTCAACAATTTGCAAATGTCATCAGATTATGACATTTGATTATTCTCCATCTGGAGTATCTGCAAGAATTTTACATTTCATATTTTTTCTGTCACATCAATGAATATCATGGCTTCGATGTCACTGACTCCAAGTTAGAGTTCATCACACTGTGTCTCACTTCACAGCCTATTAATTAAGGTTAGTTTACAAACAAGTCAGAACAGTGGGGTTTTAATTGTCTTCCAATTATAAGGATTTTCAGGAGGTGTTCGCCACACAATAATTAAAAGAGCACACTTCAGATGTGCACCTGTTAAATTGTTTTGAACAAAAATATACTTTTGTATTGTTTATCTGTCAAATTAGAGGGCTTGTGTAAAAAGACTGAAGTACTTTGACTTGTCATGTCATATAAATGGCACCTCATTTTGCAGCAGATGCAGTTCCTAAAATTGTTTTCTGTAAATATACTCCCTTGCACTTTTATTAGCAGCGTCCAATGTCCTGCATCCATGCCATGTGTAAAAGTTTCTGCTCATGTCTTGCTTAAATGCTTATATGCCTTTGTTAGCATTCTTCATAGCCTTTTGAGGTGGTCTTTTTCACCTTGAGCTGGATCCAAGCTTTCTTCACTTCTACCAATTCAGACCAGAAGGTCTGAAAAAGAATCCCAGAAACCTATGGCAGGCAATTAGACCTGTAAAGTGTGTAGAAAGATAGGATCTGATTAGTAAGATTTTACTGCCTCAATCTCGCTGAATTACCACAATTGCTCTTATTACACGGGCCCTGACGTATATATATCTGTGTTTACCACACTGTGCTTCATAAATACAAAGAACCTCTGAGGACCTCTTCAAGCACCCCTCATCCCCTGCTCCAAATCAGCAGAGTGATGAAGTTCAGTCTGTATGTCTACTTGACTAGTTAGGTCTGCATTACCAACTTCACTCAGGAGCGTAGGTAAAACAATATGGCATTGTTTAGCAAGGTTTTGACTGAGTGTTGCACAAAGTGGGTACTGCATAAAACCTCTCTGATGATACATTTTGTGTAAGGACTGGAGTAAGCATTGATTGATGTAAGTGGGTGTTTCTCTGTGTGCACTATGTGTTTTTTTATCTTTCTATGACCACATTACCTCCCTCGATCCTCCGCCTCCTCTTGACATTTTTTGTATCTCTCACTTGCTATAAATTCTAATCAGTAAATGCTTATGGTTGTGACAACTTATTTATTGACTTTGAATACTCTACATGCTGTTACCTGTTCTCCTGTTCACCCTTTGCCCTGGTTCTTCCATCCTTGTGTGTAACTCTGTTTCAGTCACTAGTAGTCTAGATATAGCACAAAACTGGGAGGAAAATTCCCAGTCTCTCTCTCTCCCTCACTCTCTCTAATTCTCACATTCCCTCTCTTTCTTTGTTTCTTCTCTCTCTCTCTCTCTCTCTCTCTCTCTCGCTTTCTCAGTCTCTCCCCTTGTACATGTGCGAGAGAGAAGGCGTATGCATTATTGTTTTCTCACGTTGTACGGAAGAGATGTGAAGCTCTGACCCCATACCATGCCCCTGTTTGGGGGGCTTAAAAACCATCACAGCCAGCCTCTTCCTCACCCTGTGTGCAGTAATTGTCCCTGGCCGGGTAGGAGCAGACTGTGTACATTCTGCTCCCACAGAAGCATTAGCCCCCTGATGGAAAGAAACACCATTGGGCTGTACTCTACCTTGGCTACAGCAAGACCCCAGCTGTGACAAGATGGTAGGACTTCCCCAATCTATCTACAGTTCTCTGAACTTACAACATTAGAACAAGCTCTGACAGAAGATTGTCACATTGACCTCCATATACCAACCAGTGGTTCCTGTTGGAACAACAAATTAACAGCTGGGGTCTTAGGTCTGGTATGGTTAGAATTAGTGGTTACAGGTTTCAAATGTTTCCCTCATATATATATATATATATATATATATATATATATATATATATACACATACACACACGCACATACACACACACGCACGCACGCACACACCATTCTGTCTACCTACTTCATGAGGGTCTCGTGGGGGAGCTGGAGCCTATCCCAGCTGACTAAGCTGACTACGGGCGAAAGGCAGGGACCCACTCTGGACAGCTGTGATGGCTGGTATTTCAAGACGCCAAATGCAGTGGCTGGAACGAAAGGAAGTACAGCAATATGACGAACACAGACAAAATAAGAGAGAGAGGCTCGCGCTTCCAAAGGACATAAATCTAGTCCGAGTAAAAATAAGGACGCAACACGAGCTAGACTGAACGAAATAAAGGAAAAATCTCGGAAACCGAGATAAAAAGATTAAGCACCCAGACGGTGCACGGACATAGGAATTGAGAGAGAAAGATTCCCTTACTAACACTTTCCTCTTTGCAACTAATTTCTCACCAACTTTCTAGCTAGAGAACTTACGGGCTAGAGTGCAAACGAAACACTGACACTCTAGCAAAGGTGGCGAAGTGGAACTTGTGCTTAAATAGAGTCCGGGCGCCGCCAACAATTGACGCCAGCTGGCCAAAGAATCCGATTGTGGGCAAAACAATATCATCCCGGACGAGAGCAACAGAGAAAGCTCCCAAGCAAACGCCAGCCTCCAGAACCATGACAGGACCCCCCCTTCTAAGGGACAGCTCCAGAAGTCCCTAGGGAACCCCGTGCACGGAACTCGAAAATGAGCGTGGATATCCCGGGAAGGGACCCAGCAGCGCTCCTCAGGGCCATATCCCTCCCAGTCCACGAGAAACTGGGCCCCACGACTAACATGCCTCTCGGCCAGAATGCGGCGCACGGTGTAAACTGCCCCCCCCTCAACCATTCGCAGTGGCAGCGGGGGTGTGTCGGCAGGTGCCAGGACACTAGTGCTAACCGGCTTAATCCGAGAGACATGAAATGACGGATGGATGCGCAAAGATCTAGGGAGCTTTAACTGGACAGTGACCGGATTGATCTTCCGCACTATCTTGAACGGGCCAATATACCGGGGGGCCAGTTTTCGTGATTCTACCTTCAAGGGGAGGTCCCGGATAGACAGCCAAACTCACTGACCCACCCGATAAGATGGGGCCAAACGACGCCTTCTATCGGCGGCGGATTTCTGTTTGAGCCCTGAGCGCAACAGAGAAGAACGGACCCTGTTCCAAACCGACCGACAGCGACGAATGAAATAGTTGATTGAGGGAACCTCGGAATCATTCTCAGTCTCAGGAAACAGTGGGGGTTGGTAACCCACCTGAGCTTCAAACGGGGAAAGGCCCATGGAGGAATTACTCAGTGTGTCATGGGAATGCTCGGCCCATGCTAAAAATCGACTCCATGAAGATGGATTATCCGCCGCTAAACATCGAAGAGTGTTTTCCAATGACTGATTAGTACGCTCAGTCTGCCCGTTGGTCTCTGGGTGGAACCCAGAGGAAAGACTCATAGTGGCCCCCAACTGCTTACAAAACGCCCATAAGAATCTGGCCGTAAACTGAGGACCCCGGTCAGAGACAACATCTTGCGGAAGCCCATGCAGCCAGAACACATGGTTAACCAGAAGAAGAGCCGTCTCCCGCGCTGAAGGCAGCTTGGGTAGCGCGACAAAATGAGTGGCCTTGGAAAAGCGGTCAACCACGACCAGGATGACCGTGTTGCCTTCAGACACAGAAAGTCCCGTAATAAAATCCAACACAATATGCGTCCAAGGCCGCCTGGGAACGGGCAATGGTCGCAGCAGACCAGAGGGAGGGAGATGGGAAGTTTTGTTTCTGGAGCAGATACCACAGGCAGCAACAAATTCCCCAATGTCCCTCATCATACCGGGCCACCAAAAATGTCGGGCCAGGAACTGCTTGGTCCAATGGGCTCCCAGGTGCCCCGCCAAGCGGGAAGAATGTCCCCACTGGAGGACCTGTGGCCTAACCCTAGGCGGGACAAACAAACAGCCAGGAGGCTCCCCCCCAGGACCGGGATCAGTCTTCAAAGCCTCCTGAACCACTGCCTCAATCTCCCATTGAATGGGTGCCACAATCTGAGCAGCCGGAATAACTGGCTCCGGGGTAGGATCGCAATCAGAGCGGTCGTAAATCTGCAACAAGGCGTCAGGCTTAATGTTTTTAGAGCCAGGGCGGTAGGTTAGCGTAAAATTAAAACGGTTAAAGAACAATGACCACTGCGCCTGCCGGGAATTACGTCGCTTGGCTTGCTGAATATACTGGAGATTTTTATAGTCTGTCCATACCACAAAAGGGTGTTCAGCTCCCTCCAACCAGTGGCGCCACTCTTCAAGTGCCAACTTGACCGCCAATAACTCCCGGTCACCAATGCTGTAATTTCGTTCGTGGCAGACAAAGACCGGGAGAAGTATGCACATGGGTGTTGCTTATTGTCCCAAAGGGGGTGCTGGGACAAAATAGCACCCACCCCAACCTCTGAAGCATCCACCTCCACCACAAATGGGAGGGAGGGATCGGGCAAAACCAGAATGGGCTCTGAGCTCAAACGTTTCTTTAATTCCTGAAAGGCAGCCTCAGCTGCTGGAGACCAAAAAAACGCTGAGGAGGTATTCTTTCTGGTGAGAGCAATAATGGGGGCAGCAACCGCGCTAAAATTACGGATAAACCTCCTGTAAAAATTAGCAAAGCCCAAGAAGCGTTGGACCTCCTTAACACTTTGAGGGGCAGGCTAATTCCTGACCGCAGCCACCTTGTCCGGGTCCATATGGACCGACCCCTTGGAAACAATAAAGCCAAGAAACGAGAGAGTTTGGGCGTGAAAGACACATTTCTCAGCCTTGACAAAAAGCTTGTCATTAAGGAGGGCCTCAAGCACACGTCTGACGTGTTGTTTATGCTCTGAGAGCGTTGAAGAAAAAATCAAAATGTCGTCAAGATAAACGAAGACGAATTTCTCCAACATTTCTCGGAGGACATCATTAACGAGTGCCTGAAACACTGAGGGGGTGTTAACCAATCCGAACGGCAAGACCAAATATTCGTAGTGCCCGTCATGCGTATTAAATACCATTTTCCATTCGTCCCCCTCCCGAATGCGAACTAAGTTATAAGCATTACGGAGATCTAGCTTGGTAAAAAATGACGCCTCCTGCAGACGTTCAAATGCGGAATTCATCAACGGAAGGGGGTATCGGTTTTTAATGGTGATCTTATTCAAACCCCTATCATCAATACAGGGTCTCAGACCGCCATCTTTTTTTCCCACAAAAAAAAACCCGCTCCGGCAGGAGACGTGGATGGCTGAATAAAACCATTAGCAAGAGCCTCTTGAATATATTCTTGCATGGCCTTTCGCTCAGGCCCTGACAGTGAGTATAGCGAACCCCTAGGAGGAGTAATACCAGGGTAGAGATTGATCTCGCAATCGTACAGGCGATGAGGACGTAAAGTCGAGGCTCGTTGTTTACTAAAAACCTCGGCGAGATCAGCATAATCATTAGGAATATTAGAAGGCAAATCAAAATTCAGGGTGGCCCCCAAATCCTCACCCTGTTCAGGACCTGACGTCTCGGTGACTGATTCAAAATCGAAAAAATCCTCTAAAAGGTAATCGCCCTCTGGCTGTCGCCAATCAAATTGAGGATCCCATTCCAACCCCTCCTCTGCCCCCTTTTCTAGATTAGGAGGGTAAGGTGAGACAACCTCCTCACACTCGCTCCAGGCATCAGTCTGCCCCATAGCTTGATGTCTGGGAAAACAAGTCACATCTTTCTACAATGGGACCTACAATTGGTACCCCAGTGGAAGATAGGATTATTCTGTTCCCCCCAAGTGATGCAAGGCCTATGCTCCCGTAGCCAAGAATGCCCTAAGACAATAGGAAAAACAGGGGAACTGATAAGAAAAAACCTCCTCAGAATGGCCACCAAAGGAAATGAACATATTTAGCGGTTCAGAAACTTTGGTTATAAATCCCGTTCCAAGCGGGCGACCGTCCAAAGTTCTCACAGAGCGTAGCTGTGAAAGAGGACAGGTAGGAATGGAGTGCCTCCTAGCCCACTTAACATCCATGAAACAATTCACGGCGCCCGAATCCACGAACGCTTCAATAATAACTCTCTTGCTCCCCACAGTCAGTGCAACAGGGATTAGTGTTCGGAAGGGAAATTGGGTCTTCCCCTCTAGCGCCCCCCATACCGCTAGAGGGATTTCCCGTTTCCCTTGAAGCTTCGGGCAACATGGACGGGTATGACCCGGTTTATTTTTGTACAATTAAAGCAAATTATTCTTCTGCGAGCAGGTTTATGAGTCTGACTCTCAAACGAGCTATCAACCTGCATGGCTTCAATCGGAGTGGAATTTTCAGTGGGTGGAATAGGAACTGCACACTTGCCACTAGCAGCCTTGGCCCCGTTGTCCGCAAGCGGCAATCTGTTTAGTTTCTCTCTGTTACGTTCGCGGATGCGATTGCCAATTCACACCGCAGTGCGAACCAAAGAATCAAAAGTCGAACAGGGCTCCAATGTAGCCAACGCGTCTTTTACCTCCTCAGTGAGAGCATGACTAAACACAGTCATAAGAGGAGCCTCCGGCCAGCCTGTCTCTGTCGCCAGGGAGTGAAATAAAATAGAAAACTCCGCGACACTTTCGTTGCCCTGTTTCAGATGCATTAAACGCGTAGCCGTGTCCTGACCACAAACATCCTAATCAAACACTGACACCATTTCCTTAACAAGATCCTCCACAGAATTTACGACCGGTGAATTAGATCTGATAAGTGGGCAGACCCAAGTGAGTGCTTTGTCAGTCAACAGGGATAAAATAAATGCAACCCGAGAATCCTCATTAACAAACCGTGATGGCTGAGCCCTACAAAATATCTCACATTGGGCGATGAAATCTTTACATTTTCCAGTCTTGCCGCTATATCTTTGGGGCAATTGCAACTTTGGTTCTCTTTGGTACACTCTGGAAGGTGTATGGATGGTGATTGTGCGACATCTTGTGAAACTTGTGTAGACAGGGATCTAATACTCTCGGTCAAACTTAGCAGAACGCGCTTCTGTTTCTGCAAAGAACTCTCCTGAAGGCGGAGTCTCTCAGCCAAACCAGCCTGCTGGTTGCCCAGGCTGGAAAGCCCTTCGCCGAAATCAGAAAGCATAGCTTGCTGGCTGGTAACAACCTTTTCAATCGCGACCACAGCTGACGTCTCCATGTTGGATAGAGTGTACTGTGGTGGCTGGTATTTCGAGATGCCAAATTCAGTGGCCGGAACGAAAGGAAGTACAGCAATATGACGAACACAGACAAAACAGGAGAGAGAGGCTTGCGCTTCCAAAGGACATAAATCTAGTCCGAGTAAAAATAAGGAAGCAACGTGAGCTAGACTGAAAGAAATAAAGGAAAATCTCAGAAACCGAGATAAAAAGATTAAGCACCCAGATGGTGCACGGACAGAGGAAAAGTGAGAGAAAGATTCCCTTACTCATTAACACTTTCCTCTTTGCAACTAAATCCTCACCAACTTTCTTGCTAAAGAACTTACGGGCTATAGTGCAAACGAAACACTGACACTCTAGCAAAGGTGGCGAGGCGGAACTTGGGCTTAAAGGAGACCTATTTTGCTATAATTCCAAATGTATATTTTGATCTTGGACTCCCCTAGAGTACTTCTGATCGTTCAAGTCCAAAACAGGGTCGTTGTTTAGCTCATACTGCCATCCTCAAAAAAACCTATTTGTAATCCATTGAAGTTTGTGCCTGAAATGCCTCGTTGGGGTGGCTCTTCCGCTATAGCCCCCTCTCCCCATGTGCCCACTTTCTTCTGACTGGCCAGCTCTGTGGAGGGCGGAGTTGGGCGGGACGAGGCAGCAGAACGCAGTTTTCCGGGTCCTCCTCCCCAGAGTGACACGTGAGACACTGCTGCCATCTGATAAGGAAGTGGCGGGCAAATTCCGCAATCTAACACAGTACGTGTATAGATCTAATGAAATGAACTTGTCGAAAGTGGAGGACGCAGTGTGAAAGTCTGGCAGCTCAAGCACGAATTTGCTATCGGCTACAGTTTGCTACGGCAACAGTGGTGAGTACAGCGGTTTTTCTACTCTATAGCTAGGATGCAGGGAAAGCTAGAATCCACCCGATATAGACACATTTGTAGAACGGGTCGACATGCCTAAGTGTAGACCGAAGACCGTAGAAATCCGGTGGGTCTGAGTTTAGAGGGAAACATGGACAGTGAGGACCAGCTAAAAGTGGACCAACAGCTTATGGACTGCTTCGGTGTGTATTAGGACCTGCTGGTTCGTGTTCATAGCTGTCGTGTGTTGTTAGCGTGGAGAAACGAACAGTTTCCGCGCTGGTATATGACGGAGGGGCAAAAGCTCCAGGCTAAACGGCCTTTTCGGAGATTGGCCGTGGTAATGGTTTACTTATTGCTTCGGAATGACCTGCTTTTCCTCGCGGAAAATGGGCGCGTTATGGATAGTGAGCGAGAGCTAGATAGAGCTCCGGTTATGTCATGAGCATAATACAGGTTTTACAGACTGTAAGTTCCGTTTGCGTGAACCGTGGCTTATGTGGAGCTAGCAAATCGATCACTTTTACAGGAAAGAATTTAATATTCAATCGATGGCAATGCAGAGAAATCGTTAGTTATACCGGACATTTATAGCCTGTGCGCTTCCCATTGTTTTCACCGGTAGCATCAGAGAGCTTGCCCAGACATTGGAGATGTATCAGGCTGACCCCGGTCATGGATAAATAAAGCGATCGTTTCACAAGCACCCAAAAACGCACCCCAAGCTCTGCAAAACCTACGTCTGGTCTAACTGCAGCCCAACTCGGCAGACAAATACAGCACCTCTCCGGTTAGCTTCAACTGTAGTGGCTACAATCAGGCAACGTTATGAAGAAACTGTCATATTGATGCTTACCGAAGTAACACAAGCATACCGATCATAATTGCTGCATATAAGTTAACCAGGAGCATTTTTAATTAGCAGAGCACGCAAACTAACATGCAGTAGCTGATAAGCGGCTATGACTTTGAATGTAATCTGTCGCGCGAAAAATTCGTTTTGCGTCCAGTGTGAAAGCTACTTAACGCGCCCATTACGCATGTATTCGTGTCTTTGCATTGACTTTGAATGTAGCTAATCTGTCGCACGAAAAATTCGTTTCGCGTCCGGTTTGAAAGCGGCTTGACGTGCCCATAACGCGTGTATTCGCATTTTTGCATCGACTTTGAATGTAATCAGTCGCGCGAAAAATTAGTTTCGCGTCCGGTGTGAAAGCTGCTTAACGCGCCCATAACGCGTGTATTCACATCTTTGCATTGACTTTGAATGTAGGCTAATATGTCCCGCGAAAAATTTGTTTCGTGTCCAATGTGAAAGCAGCTTTATGGATAGTACGTGACAGCTAGAGAGAGCTCGGTTATGTTATGAACATAATACAGGTTTTGCAGACCGTAAGTTCCGTTAGCGCGGACAAGTTGCTTATGTGGAGCTAGCAAATCGATCACTTCTACAGGAAAGAATTACCTATTTAATCTCCGCCTTTTTTGGCTTTTTATTAGCCACAACAATTTCTAAAGGGGTTTGAAATTATGTCAAGGTAGTGCAGAGAAATCATTTGTTATACCGGTAGAGCTTCTGCATTTCGCATTGCTTTCACGGTAGCACCAGAGAGCTTGCTCAGACATTTTTGAAGTATCCGGCTGATCCCGGTCATGGATAAGTGAAGCGATCACTAACTGTGTTGGCTACAATCGGGCAACGTTATGATGAAACTGCCACATTGATGCTTACCGAAGTAACACAAGCATACCGATCAGAATTACTGTATATAAGTTAACCAGGAGCATTTTTAATTAGCATGGCACGCAAACTAACATGCAGTAGCTGGTAACCAAGCGGTCATAACCACAGAGACAAACCCTTGCAATACAGGGTTTACAGACAGCAAGTTCTGTTACTGTGAACAGTTGTACTAAGCATCCAAATTACAAACAAGTATTAAAAGTTAGCTTCAAATGAGGTTTATGTTCACACACCTTCTGTAGAATTTCCCCTGATATCACTCTTGCATATTTAGGACACAAACATTAGCAACAGTAACTTGGCTATGTTAGCCGCTGTGCTACTGCCACAATCAACTGGCTATCACGACAGGTTGCCTTATGCAGTAAAAGCAACTTACAGCTTCTGTGTCTGTGAGTCACGGACAGTCACGACCGATACAGGCTTTATCTTCAGATATTTTACAAAGCCTGCGTTTGAGGCCAGTTGTTAGTGCTAACTATCGCTAGCGGTCATGCTAGCCACCTGTAACACGTTAGCTTCACTTACATTATTTGCTGTTATATCGTTACTTACAGCTTGTGGCTCCAAGCGCTTGATCGATGCAGCTGCTTCAGGTTTGAGAAGCAGCTGAAACGCTTATCCTGTGTCGAATTATCCTTTATTTATAAAGCTGTCTTTGGTGAAATGCTGAGCACAAGCTGCTAACGTTCCCTTCGGCCGTGGCTGTTTGCTGCCAGCAAACAAAAAAAGCTACCCACTGATCTCTGGTGGCATCCTCTTTTGGAAGAGAAATAAGTGTTTTTCTTCGCGTCCAAAAGTAAACGGACAAGCAGCTTTGGGAGAGATACTGACAAAACTGCACCTCAAATGATATGCGGTTCTTCTTTTGTATTTCCAAAAGTGTCGACGCTACTAAGGCATAGTACGATCTGCAGTTGTTAGAGCCTGCTAGAATAGTTTCCGGCAAGGGCAGGTCCAGCGCCGTGATTGGCTCTGGCTAGGTCTGTACTAATTGGACGGCACAACCTGACGTCAGGTTTTGCCCAGATCTCGCGAAGATCTCGGGAGGAGCTGTGCAGAGAGGAAATCACATTCACGAAATCACTTTCTTGGATTACGGCAAAACCCCTGTATCTTATGTTTAGAAACTTTTCAGAGGTTGAGTATGGACAACTAACATTATAACATTACTAATATGTATTAAAAGAAGAATCAGCATAATAGGTCCCCTTTAAATAGAGTCCGGGGGCTACCCATAATTGATGCCAGCAGGCCAAAGAATCTGATTGTGGGCAAAACGATATCGTCCCGGACGAGAGCAACAGAGAAAACTCCCAAGCAAACACCAGCCTCCAGAACCATGACAACAGCTCGCCAGTCCATTGCAGGAGGCACAAACCATTCATTCTCACACCCATACCGACGGGCAATTTAATGTTTCCAATTTAGTGGGCATATATAGCTGCTAATTGAGCTTGTTCCCTTGCGTCTACTGATGATGAGACTGTTGACAAAAGCTGGAGGGTGAACTTTGAATTGTATAGGGTTATATAATTTGCTTAGATTCAACCAAATGGATCAAAACTAATTGGAAAACACTTTACTGTGGTGAGGGATGATGACTTGGGAGCATACTGCAAAAAATAAAATAAAAATAAATAAATAAATAAATACTCAAGATTTTTGAGGGCAAAGAAGTGGAATGTTCTACCATAGACATGTCAATCACATAACCTGAATTCAAACGAGCATGCTTTTCACCTGCTGGATGAAAAACATCCCAACAACAGTGACGTGCGGTCGGAGGTTAGTTTGGTGAGGCAGAATCCTTCCCTTTGCTTGATTAGCAATCAGACGATTAACTAGTTTAGTAAGACTATTCAGCAGAATGACGGGCCAGTTTAAGTTTCCGCAGCGTTATTACTCAGTACATCGAACCTGAAATGCTCACTAGACAGCAGATTTGCGCCTAGGCCTACTTGCTTCCAGGAAGTCGAAGCAATGTCATCAACAAATATTAAAAAAGTTCGACTTATGCAGAGTTCAATGCTTAATCAATATACAATTTATTCTCCTTTAAATACGCGCTTCTTCACCCAAACAAAAAAAAAAAGAAAAAAATATCTTCAGTCTTCTTTCATAATCCGATTAACAAAATGTTTAAACGATATACAGAATTACCGAGAGCCGAGAATTTTTCCTAATTGATTATTGAGATTTCCATCCCTGCAGTCTCGAATTGAAGCGTATTCGTGAATGAATCTTTTTGTCATTATCTCCTTTATAAGTATACGTGCTTCCTATGGGCTTGGTCTTAATTGTTTTGATTGTAAATCAGGAATAGTACGTGGGAACAGGTTCACAAAATCCTGTAGTTTGGGTCACTGCCTCACCTCACCGCACGTCTTTGGCTTCCTGTAAGCAAGTACTCGCAAATCTGCAGTTTCGTGAGCATTTCAGGTTTGATGTACTGAGTAATAATGCCGCAGAGACTTAAACTGGCCCGTCATTCTGCCGAATAGTCTTACTAAACTAGTTCATCGTCTGATTGCTAATTAAGCAAAGGGGAGGATTCTGCCTCACCAAACTAACCTCCGACCGCACTTCACTGCCCAACAACAAGGCAGGAACTGCTAAAAAAATTAAGGGAACACTTAAATCACCTATCAGATCTTGAGGAATTCATTATTTAAGTTGAAAATCTTGACTGATGTACATTGCATAATTAGGAGATAAACCTACAGCTTTTTGTGAACACAAGGTATTTATCGTAGAATAGATACCTGGAAATTTCATTTGAAGCGCGAGGTTTCAAATGTAGATTTCCAGGTATCTAGCCTACTATAAATACCGAGTGGGAATGTCAGACGCCATAGCGGTCGCCTTTTTAGGACACGGAAATTAATAACCTACGTTTTCTATTGAAGCGGCTCGATAATCAAGCGAGAGCTCTTCACGCAGCACGAGGTCTTGACCCAATGTAAGGTAGTTTACCGGTGAATAGATACCTGGTGTTAACCAATCAAAATGCAGAATTCGCTGGAATGAATGATAGAATTTAGGAAGAACAAAATGACATAACAACAGTCAGTGGAAACCAAAATCATTAACCCATTGAGGGCTGGATTCAAAATCACCCTGAAAATGAAAATAAAAAATTTAAATCAAGGCCAATCCAACTTACAAAAATTTTATCACAGCTACTTATAATGTGACTCAGTAGTGTGTATGGTCCCCGCGTGCTTGTATGCACTCCCGACAACGTCTGGGCATGCTCCTGATGAGTCGACAGATGATGTCCTATAGGGGGATCTCCTCCTTGACCTGTATCGGGGCATCAGTGAACTCCAGCACAGTTTATGGCGGTACTTGGCGGCGTCGGATGCACTGATACATAACGTCCCATAGGAGCTCAGTTAGATTTAGGTCAGGGGAACGAAGGCCACTCAATGGCATCAATACCTTTGTTATCCAGGAGGAGCCTACACACTCTGGCCGCATGAGGCCGGGCATTGTCCTGCACCAGGAGGAACCCAGGACCGACTGCACTAGCATAAGGTCTGACAATCTTTCTAAGGATTTCATCCCAGTACCTAACAGCAGTTAGGGCATCGTTGGCTATGACATGGCAGTCTGTGCGACCCTCTAAGGATATGCCTCCCAGACCCTCACTGACCTATCGCCAAATCGGTCATGCTGGATGAAGTTACAGGCAGCTTAACATTCACCATGGTATCTTCAGACTATTTTGCATCTGTCACATGTGCTCAGTGTGAACCTGCTCTTGTCTGTGAAGAGAACGGGGTGCCAATGGCAGACGTGCCAATTCTGGTGTTCCCCGTGAATCCTAGTCGAGCTCCACAGAGCTGGGCTGTGAGCACAAGTCCCACTAGAGGATATCGGACCCGTCGGACCCATGCCACCTTCATGGAGTCTTTTTCTGACAGTTAGGTCCGAAACATGCACACCAGGAGCCTGCTGGAGGTCATTTTACAGGGCTCTGGCAGTGCTCCTCATATTCCTTCTTGCACAAAGGATCAGATACCAGTCCTGCTGTTAGGTTGACGCCCTTCTACGGCCTTGTCCAGCTCTCCTCATGTAAAGGCCGGTGTCCTGGTTCCTTCTCCATGCTCTTGAGACTGTGCTGGGACACACAGCAAACCTTCTTGTAACTGCAGGTATGGATGTGCCATCCTGGAGGAGCTGGACTACCTGTGCAACCTGATTGGGCTGCAGGTATGGCCTCATGCTACAAGTTGTGACAACGACACTAGCAGAACACAAAACTTGAGAATAATCTGTCAGAAAGGATAAGGACAGAGCAATTGTCTGTGGCCACCACACGCGCAGCTATTCCCTTTTTTCGGTTGTCTTGCTTTTGCCTTTCCATTGCACTTGTTGGCAATTTCATTTGCACTAAAGTTGGTGAAAATGATTCATAATCACTTGTGCTTCCTAAATGAACAAGCATTTCATGAAATGCCTGGGTTTCCATTTAAGTCATTTTGTGAAATGCCTAAAGGTTTCCTAAATGCCTATGTCTTTTCATGATACTGAAGAGATTTCTGTTTTAGTTGTTGTTCATTGTTTTATTATCACCAGATAATGATTGATGCTTTCAATTCATGTTCATTTTGTTTAACATACATTTGAGATATAGAGAGGATAAAACTACCACTTGAACCCAAGTAGGTTTTTTTTTAATTAAATTAATTAAAATGATTTTTGGCTGAAATTAGGACACCATAAAGTAACATCAAAAATAAGTTATCAAAAAGGATGTGGGAACTTAAAATTAGCAAGTATCATGTGCATTTGCCCATAAGTTAATTACTCACAGTCCCGTGAATAAATTCCACTTTGTTACAAAACTTTTCTGGTCAGAACATAGGACGATATCAGACTGAAATCATTGGGTTACGGTCGTTGCCTGATGTGTTCCCTGTGCTAACGACTGTTACCACGGCAGGCAGGTCTTGAGTGGGTGGCACTGCTCAAATATACTGCTACTCCACTGATAGACTTACTTCCCTTATACTGATAAACCAACTTCTTGATCGCTAATTTCCATCGATTTTGTAAAATATTAACTCAAATACTAAAAATCATGTTGTGTCCAGTAAATCACGACAGTTGCCGAAGGCAAAGTTTGATTTTCATTCTTTGATTATATGCATCAATTTATTGATTTGGAATGACTGTGCATATAATTTATCGGCAATGAAAGTTCTCCTGTGTGCTGCTGTGAGATGGCTGATTTCCGCAACTATACCTTTCGTGTCCACAATTTTGTATGCAGCAACCACTGTTAAGTGAAAAGGGAATTATGATAAACATCGTCAGAATCCATCCTTACTCTTTATCATTGTTCAGCATTTGGCCATGCTCCCACACGTTAAGACGTTACTGACTGCTATTTTCATGACTTTTCCATATAATTTGCGATTTTTATTTCATATTTTAGGATGATAAAGCAATTTCTTATCATGCAGTGACAGATTAATTCGTGCCAATTTCTTTTCCGCTGTAATCCATCGTTATGAAAGTTACACTTCAGAATAACATTGTCCTATAAAATATTGCATTAATTAATTGTAGAGATGATGTTACCCGTAAGCAGTGATGACAACTTTCGAAATTCAATATGAATCAGCGTTTTCTTGCTTGTTTCATGGCCACGTTTTTGTTACCCAGTATTGTGAAAAGACATACACTATACACACACAAACACACACACACACACACACACACATATATAAAATCCAATGAGTGAGCCTGAGATTTCAAATTTATGCACTTATTCCCAGCCTTCGGGGAGGAATAAATGATTATTACCACTCCAATTTCATAAATTTGATATCTTGACCTTACAAATTAGAGATCCTGTTCATCCCATAAATGTCAGCATTGTATTATTTGGAAAATTGAAAAATAGCGTCCGGCTGGCAGTCTATTGAAGGCAATGGGATGAATAACTTGCTAGCTAACATGATAATTCTTTTTGCCATTAATAATAAATTCAAGCATCTACAAAAACAGTTACATTTGTAACTTATTACTTTACTTGCCAAAAGCATTAGCATGCCAGCTAAGAAATTATTCATCCCATTAACTCAAATAAATGGTCAACTAGAAGCTAACGTCAGCAATGTTTAACGGATACCATCAGAATTGGCAAAGTTACTTTTGCAAACATATTACTTGACGTTTGTCAATGAACAGAATCTGTCCAATCACGATGTGAGAAAACTGTATCACGTGCGTGATACCAAACCTGTATCTCAGGTCTCATGGGTCGTGTCACACTGATTTTTAATCATTTATGGGATATACGTATAAAAAACTGTGCAAATTTTTTGTGCACCATAGATTTTTTTAAATTTCGATTTAAGCTTGGTATTTGAAATGTATCATTTGTTTTCCACATCCGTGTTGCTAATAGAAAAAAAAAAACATTTGAGACACCAAATATTCAAAGAAATAATAATTGTACAGCCCCAATTCCGAAAACTCATGGACAATATTCATACTGAAAACAAACAATATGATGAGAGCAAGCAAACCCAAACGCACACTCTCATTAAGCATGCGGGCAATTGAAGTAGTAGGAATTTTCCCCCATTCTTCTATAATGCAGATCTTCCACTGTGCAATTGTATGAGGCCTTTGTTGCCCTATTTTCCGCTTCATAATGTGCCATACGTTCTGAATCGGAATGGCAGGTCCATCCAGCACCAGCACTCTCCACTTATGCAGCCATACATTTGTAATCTGCGGAGAATATGCCTGTCTGTCGTTTTGCTGGAAAAAGCTGGGACGTCCTTAGAACAGACGACGTCTTCATGACGGCATATGTTGCTCCAAAATTTTCATATGCTGCATCTTTCGTCATTATGGTTAGTCATCCGCACCATGTGCACTGACATACCCCTATAAAATGACAGATGCTGACTTTTGGTTCTGGCACTGATAACAGCTTGGGTTTTCATGGTCGTCTTTGGTGCGGAGAACACAGAATCTGTTTTCTTCCAATCATCACTTTAAATGTTGACTCGTTGGACCACAAAACACACTTTCACTGTGCTATCATACATCTCAGATGACACCAAGCCCAGAGAAATCAGAGGCACTTTTGGACAGTGTTGCTGTATGACTTTGGCTTTGGTGTTGATTGACAAAGGTTTCATAGAGCATATTTGAGCCCATGGCTTGATGTCCATCACAGTTGCATGACAGTAGGGGAAACCTAGGGCTGGCTGGAACATTTTGGTGAAAATCCTTGTGAGATCTCAGGCATTTGTTGCAATTTGTTTTTCAATGAGTACATACTATAGTGCCAACATAGGGCTGTATGCAGCAACTAACTAATTACTGAGAAAACCAAAGCCAAACTTTGTGAAAGCAAAATAAAACGGGTGGTTTTCTGTTCCAACCAACCCCGGGTATGGGGTTGGTTGGAACACCCCCTGGGGTTGGTTGAAACAGACCTCTTATATAAAAAATGCAAAATATGAAGTAGTTTTGGAGGTTTTTTTTTTATTTAAACTTGCCAAAGAACAATATGGCATCAAAGAACGCAACATTTCAAAACACAATCTCAGTATAATTTGTTATTATTTGGGGTTACACTTCCTTAGGATAGCAGCGATTCTACTGCTGACATTTTGCGTCTCTCGCGGAATCGAACCAGCGACCCCAGAGTTAGGAACCAACCGCTAGCATGCCAAGCAAGCTGCACTATCTGCTCGGCCAACACACTCCCACAAAAATAGTAGGTAGCTAACCGGTTTACTTCACAACGAACTTTGAGAACCCCTCTTGTAGTTTGGTTTGAGACAGCAGACATTTTCTGAACAGATGAGAATTTACATGTCATTTATTTTAGCAGTAGAAGCGCTGCTATCCCAAGTAAGTTTAACCCCAAACAATAACTAATAATATCTGTTATTGCCTCACTTCCTAAATGAAGTTTAGGGTATGTCAAGGATGTGCCAAAATCTTTTGCAATTGCTCTGCAAGGTTTATTGTTTACTAGAATGTCATTCGCAGCACGCATCATAACGTGCTCGAGTTTCCCTGTTTGTCTTTCGTTTGTATTTTCCCATATCTAAAATTGTACAGAATGGAATAAAGATGTAATATACATCACTACATATAATCATTTCATATTCAGGACGTGAACAGATATTTTTTCGGGGAAAGTTAGAACTGACTGGGGTTGGTCGAAACATGTTCCAGCCTGCCCTGACCACAGTGTTCCAACCAACCCCGTAGGCATAACCAATAGTTGTACCACAAAAATGGATACTAAAGATATTTATCAAACAACAAAAAGCTGTGTATTGCAAGGTAAACTTGAATTAATATATATACAAAATTGTGTTCCAAGATATCTTTCCACAGTGTGGTAATAGAAGGAAAAGTTTTGGCTCCATGAAAATTACTCAAGAGCCATAATTTTAGCAAAATGTTGCCTCTGTTAACCACTGCTGCCAGATCTTTCTGAAAACAATATGGCTACAACTGGTATCGTGCCTGGGTTTTTCCCTAAAATGTGTGACAGCATCAATTAACAATGTCATTGAATATTTACAATGTTTCAACCTACCCTATGTTCCAACCAGCCCCGGTCTCCCCTACATGAGACAGTTAGATCTGAGGGATCAGTGATCCCGTGCAAATATCGTTGGTAAGATATGACCGAATTCCTTTCATTTTTAAATTATATTACACCCTGTAAAGAGAGCGAAATGTTTTAAGAGTAATATATTGAAATCTTATGCCTCTGGTGCCATTAAGTCCATCTTTGATCTTGGAGGACAAGGCCTTTTTTGGAGGCTCATTTTATATTATAATATGATTAACTCACCTGTATATCATCACCTGTTTCACACCTTAGTCTTGCAACTTGTCACATCATTATTTGTCCTAAATTTCCCCTATGCCAACTGTTTAGGAGTTTGCTGCAGTCATCAGATATGAGAGAGACATATATGTCAAAAAAACAACTCTCAAGTTAAAACATAAAATAATGGGTTGTTGTTGTGCTGAATGGACATCAAATCACCCCTTTTTGCTCTTATTTACATTTTCAATGATGTCAATTTTTGGAATTGGGGTTGTACCAATAATATTTTTTTACCATGATGTCAACCTTTTCAGGATTAGGTTTTTACATTTTTATTTTTTCCATCAGAGGCCATTGATACAGATTATTATTATACGTAGCTCTGACCGAGCACTGATCCGAAAATCATCAAGCCTCTCCGGGATTACCTTGAGAGACGGAAACAAGCAAGAGTTAGTCAGCAGGAAAACTGGCAAATTCTCCAATATTCTTGGAATGGGCAAAAAGCCAATCATACTATAAAACTATTGAAAAAGACAAAAATTTACCAACTTTTAAGACAAAGGGCAGTCATAACAAACATTAATTTGATTTGGATTTTAACAATTCATGGCTCCTTATGGGAAACTTTTCCATATTAATAAGCACATTCCCCTCACTGACAAGTTTTAAATGTATACACAGAGTGTGCTCCATACTATTCAGTGCGGAAGTATCGGGACTGTTAAGTCACATGAGTTGTTTCACATGAACTAGCCAAATTTGTTATTCACGTTAAGCAATAACTATGCCAGCATTATTTTGTGTGTTTAACAGACATTTAACAACAGTATATTACTAGACTGTCATTCTTGACTAATTTTGACTAATTTTTATGACTTATAAGGTCAATATTTAATTGCGTAAGCCTACGCCTTATACAGTATGTGAGCTGCTGCTCATAGTTTTGCCAGATTCATGACACGTTCCTTTGAAGTGCTCTGCTGTTTTAACTGCAGCCTCTTTTAGTCGAAATGTATTGGCTATAACTTCAGATTCCTTTTGAACTAAAAATCATTTTCAAAGGGATTTAAATCCGGTGACCAACTAGACCACATCAAAAACTTTTGTATTTTCTATACAGAAGGCTCCATCTTACATCATTATTGTCGTTCTGCGTGACAATGATCCATCCCACCAGTTTTTTGGCCATCCAGTAAAAAATTGAAAGACAATAAGTTTTTTGCCCTTACGCCGCCACTTTGTTCCAACCATCATCAGTTATATCATCAGTTCAGACCACTAAACCATTCCCAGATGAAGCCATGTTGGCTTAACTCATCACACTACCTCCATCATGCTTGTCAGACAACTGCATACGCTAAGGTTTTGTGCCATGCCTTTTATCTCTCCTGTCTTCTCTCATCTGTCCTACGGCCTCATTTCAAAACTCATCAGCCTTATCTTTTTTTATACATCCAACCTTAGCTTTCTGTTGAAATATCAAGAATCGTAGCCTCTCTAATTTGTCTCTCTCACTCTTCTGCGTCTGATGTCCTGTGATATTTTCACCCAAAATGTATGCAGCTCATTACGCCAGTGTGATGCGTGGTGGAGAGCATGTAACGAACAGCTGAGGAGGATGTGGACAAAAAAGTGCGTAGCCGTGACCTTAGCACTGCGCTTACGCACACCGAAACACGCGCGAGCACAAAGGGATGGGCGCGGGGTTCGGTGTGGGTGTCGCAAGCCCCTGTCAGCCCAGCGCATCGCTGAATGCGAGGTACGCCGGCCCATTGTTTCCTCCCCGGGAGCATCGGCAAGCGTCCGCGCCGTGGACATGTGCCAGCAACACGCGCTATTGTGCCTGCAGTGTTCCCCTCCTCTGTATGAATGAAATGTCAGTCAGAACAGCGTGTCTTTCATCCCACGGCTCCTGACCTGTCTCCTCTACACTCCCTTGTCTCATGCATGTGAGCGAGAAGCCTGGCTTATAGGCTTGCTATACAGCTTTTTTTTTTTTTTTATTTCCCCTTTGTTTGCTTTGCTAGAATGTGGGAGACAGCAATGTGTAGCTTTACATTGACTATTCTAAAATAGCCTCATCACTTAAAGCCACGAGGCAGGCTGTCACTGAAAAAAAAAAAAAAATGGGCTCTTTTCTTCTCTTGTTTTATACCTCCTGGCTTCATACCTGTCTTTAGTGAGATGTGGTGCTTTTTGTGAGGTGGCATATAGTCATGGGCCTGATTCTTTGCCCGCAATGGTAGCAGCTGAACGTAAAGCCTGGCAAGTGTAGTCAGTTTCTCATTCGCTGCCATCGTGTCAGTCAGAATTGTTGTGTGTAGCTTCCGTTGCTTTCTTCAGAGGCCCTGTGTCCCCTATTGCCGCTTCTCCAGTCAGTGCATTTGGCCTCATTAGGGGGGATGTGGTGGCAGGTTAATCCAACACTCTGGCCCTTGTGAGAGGGAGACCATGGTGTTGTGTAGGGGGCGTGAGGGTGGGGGGAGAGTGTCGATTGAGGACCGTGCTGTGAAAAATATGCCTGTTTCTCCTCTTCACACCTCTCTACATTTGCCATGGTAACATGGTGGCAGCACTCCTTTTCCCCACACGGCTTAATTTTCAGCCCTCCAGCTTTCCCTGCCTCCCACAGCTGCAGCTAAGCAAGCTTTGTTTTGTTTTTTTTTCATTATTCTTTTCCAGAAGTGAATATAACTTTCTCACCCCTTTGAACCCCCAATTCTCTCCTTTTGCTTTTATTTTATGGTCCCCTTCTTCTTTGGTACGCCCTGACCAGCCTCTGCTGACTTCATTCATTCACAACCACTAACTACCAATTTATTTGTTAGCTCAGAGTAGTGGCCATAACCCTTGTTATAAGCTTACAGAAATGCTATAACAGCTTATAACAGCTGACATAATGTTATAAAGCGTTTGATAAACAATGTGACAGAATGACTTGTAGTAATTCCCCATTCACCGTCCAGAAATGTGTTGCTGTAAATTCAAATTATTAATTGCTTATGACAGTGGTTGTGACAGTTTATTCATGAAATTATGAATAATATAAAAGTGCTGTTACCCCTTCTCCTGTTCATCCATTTTCTGTGTTCATCTATCATGGGTTCTTCCATCCTTCTGCGACTCTCTATCTACGAGTCCTCCCCTTCTCCTCTCTCTCTCTCTCTCTCTCTCAAACTATCTCTCTCACTACTGGCAGCATGGTGATTGACACTTACAAATTATCCAGCGATGCAGGCATTGAGTGTGACCCCTCTTTCGTCTCCAGCAAGCCCCGCGCATGCCGTCGTTTTGTCATCTAATTACTGCAAATCCCCAGCCCGCTCCCCACCGTTGAATTTTTAATGCGGCTGCCTGCCTCCCTTCGCTGGCTGGCGCTCCCCGGTCCTAGCCCACACAGACTTCTTTTCAAAATGGCCTTCTTTTTTTTACACTCCTCCCAGTCCCACACCGCATCAATTCGCTGCCTCCTTGCGTTCATCTAGCGGTGCGTGGCTTCAGTATCGTACTCTCGTAATTGCACAGCGATGTTATGTATGGGAGCTGACGGCTGGCCTCGCGTACGCCTGTTCTTGTACTGTTTGGGCTTTTCCTCAGTGAGAGGCACTTACCCATTCCGCACGGCGCTACGACGAATTGGGAACGGCATCTGTGCCTGGCAGAGTACAAACATTCGAAAGCAGAAGCATTAGAATAAACAAATAGCCCAGAAGTCCCTGCGGACTCGGGCACGGCGGCGCTGAGGAACGCGGGGCATCGGAGCGAGGCTCGCCGCTCGCCGGGACGCTCATCGCTCTCATTTCATAGCTAGAAATCAGCAGAGCTTATCTGCCCACCGGCAAGTGAGTCACACGTAGGGGTGGGGGAGGGGAGAGGAAGAGGGAGAGAGAGACTTCTCACCTGTCAGCCGGGCCTTAAGGCTGTCACATGGGGGGTTCTGAGGCACGGCTCCTGTAAAATAATTGAGTTCCCCTTTCTTTCAAGTGCCATCCACATCTCTGCCTGCTCTGCAGCTCGGCTTGCCCTCATGCATGAGATTGCAAATGGCTTCATTCATTCGGTTTGTATGCGGCATGGGTTTGTTCGCCTCCTAGTCGATCAGGAAGGCGAACAGAGAATTTTTTGGTCATGTATGTAGAGTGATGTCATGGAAAAACAATATTGGTATGGTCTGTGTAGATACAGTGTGTTTGTGTGTTGGGGGGGGGGGTGATAATGAGATGACCAGACTGAGGGATTTCAATTTGGGGGAATTTAACTGAACAAAGTGGTTAATACGAATATTTTTAATGGATTATTCAGGGATTATTTATGCCCAGGAGGCTGGACTACACAACTAGTTTCAGCCATTTTCCAGGAAGTCTCTCAGTGTACTAAGGCCAGCCAAAGAGTCAAAGGAAGTCACGCCGCGGTACAACTTCCCCGTCTTTCGACAGAAAACTGCATTTATTATGGGTGCCGATCGGAGAAATCACTGGTAGGGGTTCAGGTGCCCATTATGGGTTGTACAGCAGAGCTGCTACAGGAGAGGAGTGGGTGCGGTGTGCCTGAGAGAGGGAGGGAGGGAGAGAGGGAGGGAGAGAGAGAGAGAGGTTTGGGACAAAAAAAGACTAGGAGGGAGAAGGAGAGGGAGAGACAAAACAAATGGCCTTGCGCTGAGAGACAGCACTCAATCAATCATCTTTAAACAAAAGCTCTGGGGCCCATGAGCCCTCTTAAAGCCTGCTTATTTAATTAAAAGTCCCATTTTCCATATTTATGGCCCCTTTCTTCAAATATTAACCTTCCAGGCTGAGGCGGGTTGATATTGAGAGCAGGGGGGAGTTTCCCCGCTCTTCATCAATAGCATCTAAATATGTCAGAGCTGGGCTGAAGGGACGGGCTAATTGATCGATGGGGAGAGGTAGAGGCTGACACAGGGAAGGGAAGAGAGGAGGTGATATAGTGCTCATGGCTTCAGTGTTCACATTGTTCTGGGCTTGGCTTTATGCCTCTGCATTTATATGACCTAAATCTTAGCAGTAACATCTAAGGGCCCTTGCTGCTTTCTCTCCGTCGCTCATTCTTGGGAGCCAAGTAGCGCCCCCATATGGCAGGTCATGAAATGATCTTGCAGCCAGAAGTATATGGATTTTTACAACTTAACATGAGAAAAAAAAGTCAACCATCTAGGTAGGTGATAAAGTATGTTCACACAGGAAAAAGTGTACATATGTGATATGTGATTTTTTTTGCATATGCAGAACAATAATTGGCAGTCACTGCTTTCACACCCCTGGAAAAAACTAGCACCTATATACATATTATAATTATAGCTGCAGCCTTTGGATCTCGAGTTGTTAAAGCATTTAACCTGCATTTCTACTTAATCATAAAAATGAGAGTGCTAAGCAAACCAAAGAAAAAACCCTTCCTGGGAAAGTTTCACCGATCATGTGTCCATTCGTACTTGCTTACTGCAGAGTGCAGAGTCCTTGTATTAGATTTTTCAATCAAAGTGCAATCTGATCTTACCATGTGCACCATCTTTGGCTTTACTGAGTATTTCTCAGAAAATTCACTCAATTTTCTCATTAAAATTCTTTGTATGTTGATAAATTTTACAGTGTAATAAAAGGTTCATGTTCAATTTTCCGACCATCATATGACAGTTTAGTCTATAGATATTGGGCTCTAATTTCTTGGCGCAGCGCAGGGTGGCGCAGCGTGGCGTAGCTTGACGCAGCCCACGCAGTGGTAATTTCGTTCGGCGCAGCCCGCGCAGTGGTGATTTCGTGAGGTGCAACACCGTGCGCAGCCTTTGGTAGACGAACGTGCGCCGAGATGGGTGTGGCGGCGTAGTAGGGGGAGGCGTCACATATTCATCAAGACGCAGTGACAGTTCCGTAGAAAAAGTCTTCTCTGCAGTTGCGCAGAAAGCTCGCCAGCTCCAACCTGTTTTACTTTCTGTGCAGTGGTAATTTGGCTGACCGGCGCACTGGGCGCACACGTCACCGAAACCTCACAGACAGGTTTCCAGAATGTCAGGCACATTTCAATGCAATAAATAATTACAGCAACCACTATTTAATGTAACTATCTGAATCAGCACATAAATTATAGTATCTATATCGATTGTCCTGATGTCAGATCAGAGAGAGAGAGAGAGAGAGAGAGATGTGTACATTGGGCGGCGTGAGTGCGTGTGTAGGCTATGTGGTATGTGCCCTTCAGCTGCTTTCACACGGACGAAAGCGAATATTCGCACCACTGATTACATTCAAAGTCAATGCAAAGACGCAAAAATACACGCGTGTATTAGCCTCTTTGCATTGACTCTGAATGTAATCTGTCGTCTTGAAAAAAATTCATTCGCGTCCAGTGTGCAAGCAGCTTAATACTATTATTGTCACTTAGGTTTTATCGTTTTTAGTGGGGGAAAGGAATACAGCCTGATTGCTATGATCTCGTACTGAGTTAAGATCACATATTGAAAATAAATGTGTAACGTATCTTGCATTGTTGTCCATGCGTGTTAATCCCAAAATTTTAAGCGGCAACAGGGTGTAATAATAGGAACATGCTATCCATCGTTTCCCTTCCCAATGATGCAGGCAGAAAAAATTAATGAGCAACCGTCGTATTTAATTCCAACTTCATAAGTTTGAATGATCTGACGTAGTTTCGTAGTAATTCCATTCAAGTTCCCTAATAATAATAATTCGCGAATGCCCTAGCTAGCCAGCTAACTCATATTCATAATGTTTAATACAGACGTAAGCGGTACAGAAAATATGCCTGAAGCAGCAAAGTAAAATGCAACATTAACGCATCATGCAGATATAGGACAGAGGCTTCTATATTCCAACACATTAAAGGCGAGGAGAGGAGCTCATTTGATTGGTGAAGATTTGACTCGGCTGTGTTATACCCAAACACGCCTTCTTTGCCACTTGCGCCGGCAGGAGGGACAGAGGCTGGACAGAGGAGTACTTGCGTTAGGCTGCACCGGGCACGAAATTGCAACATACGCCTGGACACACCCCGTTGGCGCGGCGCACCCCCCATTCGCCGCGCCTGCGCCGCGCCTGCGCCTGGTCTACGAATTTAGAGCCCATTGTGTAAAGACCAGCGCAGTACAGGACTGATTATAGTGCCTGTGTAATGCAGTGTGATGATAGTGTGATTGAAAGGCCAGTGCAGTTGAATGCCATCCCTTTTAGCAAAGCCTAAATTTACCAGTGCTCTTTATGGAAAATGGTCATTAAGAACAATAGCATAAGCGGTGAAAAGGATGCACCTGAACGTTAGGTCAATACTCCACTTGTTGTATCTATGTTTCTATCTATCCATTCATCCATCCATCCATTATCTTAACTGCTTCTTCCTTACCATAGATGGGAAGGATCTGGAGCCTATCCCAACAGACTACACTGTTTTAAACTTGCACCTTTTTTTGCCAGTTAATTTAACTGGAAACTCTTTTGCCAGTAATTTTAACTGTAATTTTACAATAAGAATTACTACAGAGTTCTGTGTATGTTAAGCGTAAACCACAGTTAAATGCATGCAGGACTCCACTTACAGTTAAAATAACTGGCAAAAAAGGTGCAAGTTTCTAACAGTGTATGGGCGAAAACCAGGAACACACCATAGACAGCTCACCATTCCATCGTAGGGCTCACTCACCATTCCACTTGTTCTATTCTAAAACAAAAAATTTTTTCTCTATGCACAGGTGTAGTCTCGTTCAATACAAGTCAAGCTCAGTCATTTGCAGGGCCGGAGTGGGACTCATTTCAGCCCTGGAGTTTCATGCCTCCGACCGGTGACCTTTTGCGAGCAGGTGCTGCACGTTTCGTTTTGTTTAGCGGGGGGGGGTTCATTTCATTTAACTGGGGTAAGATGCATTTATAAGATGCAGTACTCTTTAAATTCAATTTTTTTGGCGCCCCCCTTCGCATTGCACCCCAATGCACTGCATACACTGCTTACAACCACTTCCTGCACCACTGGATATGACTGGACACCGGCCCTCGCAGCCCCAAACCCGACCGGCCCATCTGGAATTGTCCAGATCCTCCTGATTACCCACTCCGGGCCTGGTCATTTGCCTTTTTACTCAGCAGTAGCATAAGTGTAAAACTAATCTTTCCACCTTGGAATAGTTGCTTTAATTGTGTACACCTGTGATTTCTGTGGCTGGTAGATAGCTCAGAAGATTCTAGAGGCAAGGCCGGATTCACAGAAAGATGTTCATAATGTTTCCATTGATGACTCTGTAAGACAGGCTTACAGACAAAATCAGCTTGAAGACAGGCTGCGTAAGTGACTCTTGAAACTTGAAAGAACTTTAGAAACATGACGAAAATGCACAACGTTTTTACATTGTAAATGACCGCACTTCAGTATACACCTCAATTCCACGTTGCATTATACAAAATTATTTTGAAGTATCCTCACAGGCAGTCCCTCAATATATAAAGACAATGAAAAGGAAGACATTAACACAGAAGTCAGGATTTTATTTCTTGAAAAGGGAATAGATTCCACCGTCAGCATGAAGGCTGCACTGCTCCTTCAGATATCTGACTAACACATTTCTGTCAGAGTGAGAAAGCGTTACCTCTGGCACCCTTTGGTTGTTCACTTATTCAGTTCACCTCTGTTGGTTCCCTCATTTATTTGCTCCTATTCAGAGAGACATTCGTTGGCTGACACATTAGCCATTTATGCAGCTGGTTGCCTTACTGGAGATGTTTAAGTGATCTATTATGAATCCCAGTAAGGATTCAATGCCTGCGCTCTGCCTTTATCGCAACCAATGCCACCTTACTGGACATATATGTTTGTTAATTTGTAAAGTATATGAATACATTTGGAATTATGACAATATTGCGTACAATAAATTATATCAATTTTGTATGCTTATTGTAAGCACATTAGACCTTACATGCTAATATACAGAAGGTTTTATTGCAACCCTGTTACTTTAAAGAATAAGAAAACCTTAGGTAAATGTACATTTTCAAATAAAGTACACAATATCTGCTGTCCAAAATAATGCACTGTAAAACCAAATGTTTAAGTTTTGAACATATGCTAAACACTTTCATGTTACACTTTTTAAACATGTCACAGTGTTCAGATTCAGTTTTAAAGTGTATTCAGCAAATCTGAAAAACCTTGATCGCAACATCCAATAAACATCAGTGTTTTGAATGAGAAAACCTATTTACTAAAATAATCGCCAGGCATTTAGCTTTTATACACTGCTGTTTAGATAATAAACATGTCACATGTTCCATAGTTTTACAGCATAAGGCATTTTTAAAAAAAAAAACCGTGTTATCCGCGTTCTAACATCGCATAATCCTGGAAATTTAAGAATCTGATATTGCCGCCATAGAAAGTAATCACCCAATCAAACAATAAGAAATACTCTGCCCTGGCCAGTGTGTGACCCCATGAGAGCTGGACACATTTTTCCAGTGTATGGAGTCGCAGTATAAGTATTGAAAGTTGCCTTGATAATTAAGAGTATTTCCAGAGATACCAATTTTTTGAATTACGACCGATTGTTGGCTGGAAATCTATATTTAACCCTCGACAATGTCGCAGTGCGCAGCAGTTGGATGTTCTAACGAAACGGGCAGTCCGAACCTGACTGATGCGACCTTTCAGCATTTTACCTTCAACACGGAAGAGCTACCAGCCTGACTGACGTAGGCATCTTCTACCAGCCAAACTAACATGGCGGCTTTCTCGTGCTTTCTTATGGCCAGCATTTACACGCATTTTGCATGGTGCAAAAAAAAAAAGTCATAAATACATACATACATAAATAAATACGGCTAATCATTTTGTATAGCACAGATTATGTGCTTTATTTGGCAATGTAACTTTATTACACTTTTTCTTAACCTTTAAGTGCATATGTAAGTTCGCAGCTTGTGTATGTTTGAAATGTGCCGTTTTCCGTCTACCTCTGCCTTCTGAATTTTCGATTGGCTCCAGGGTGGCCCCCTGAGTAAGTGCAGAGGAATTCCTCTGGAGAGATGCTGAGAGCCTGTATGCTGCACCATCTGTGAGCACTTCTCCCTGTATGTGTAAATTAAGTTGCAGTGCATTACTTGTGAAGGGAGGAATGGGCCACTGGCATATGTGTCTGTCATATGTGTTTGTGTGTGCGTGTGTGTACATTTGTATGCATGGTGCATGTGTTTTAAGCTTGTGTGTGCATATTTGTGTGTGAAAGCAATGAGTCGTTATCGTTTTTTTTGTTTATTTTTTTTCTGGGGCCAGCATGCACATATGCCTGTGTTTTGTGTTTGTGCTTGTACACTTGCAGGAATGCTTGCCCGTGTGTGCCTAAGTGTGCGTGTGCGCACTTGTGTATGTGCGCTATGTTTGTGTGATCCAGCGAGTGTGTGTTTGTAAGTTAGATAGGCTGCTGCTTGATAGAGCTAGTTTCTCTTGGGGTGTAACACCGGCTGAGGTTATCGCTGGGAAGCGTGAAGACAATAATGCAAACTGACACTTCTGAAATGAGACAGTGGTTGCCTGGGCGACAGGCGACAGGGTAGGGGCTCCCAGGAGAGTACTCAGAGATGGAGCCTAAATGATGTTTGATTAGAACTTAGATCATTTAGGCCGGCAGAGACAGGCCTTTTGTTGTCAAGAGGTTAGTCACCTGGGGCCAGGAAAAGATTATAAAAGTATGTATGATTCATGTGTGCACGTATGTGCACATATGTGCGCGGTGTGTGCATTTTGGAGCTATGTAGTTGGATGGTACTTTCTTTTGGAGGGGAAAAATAAAAGAAGGCACTTCACATTTATAAAATCTCGATATCGGGCTGCTGGAGATATTGCGCTGCCCGTGATAATTGCGATAGAAACTTGAAATAACACTGCAATGCCATTCGTTAACGAAGACACCTTACTCCTCAAGTATTGGTAACTGTGTGTCTAAATAGCAAAAAAGCCTCAGTTTGTTACCTTGCAGCTTATGTATGTCAGCTTGCCTCACATTGTAGATGACAATCAATCCTTTAATGTGTTTCAGTTTCATCCGTGCAGACGATTCACATTTTAATACTCGGTTGGAGACATCCAATTGTGTGCGGTAGCACCAGAGCAGATTCTTCCAGCCACCGTGATAGTTGTGCCCCACTTTAGATCCTGCTGTTTCTCCTCAACCCACAGCTGGTCCGTGGAGCTTCACACGAGGAGAGAGGAGTGAAAATTATATCCAAAATAGACTGAGCCGAGCAAACAGCAGGGGTACGGTACACACCGCCAAAACATGGCATGTCTGCTGTTTATCTAAAACCCTCCCAGTAACGATTAGACAAGTGTCCTGGATCCAGGATCTTAAGTCCAACAGCAGCAGAGCTGCGGCCAAAGTCAGCATTTACCTGTCACATAACAGTGTAGCGTCCAAGACGGATATTAACTATTTCCGTGAGTCCATATCTTCACGTGGCTACAAAAACTTCAGGCATTACAGTAATGAGGCTGATAATGATCATCAGCTTTGTCTGCCATGTACAGTGTCACATAATAGCAATGCCATGTTGGGCAGTGAGGGCAATCATAGGAGTGAATGAACGGTGAACTGTTTGTTGGCCGATAAGTTATAGGTCATGCAATAGAGGCCATACATTTTCACATGCTGATTATTTGCAGAGTAAGTCTAAATAGTTTTACGTTTTATCTCTTTCCTTAGGTGAGACACTCTTGGTTTACAACAGAAAAAAATGCATCAGGGTCAATACAAATACTTGAAATTTAACTTGACTGCTTTTTCAATTATTGAACCATTTAACAGTATAGCTGTACAGTGATAATGCATTAAAAACACAGTAGAACTTCAAACACAACATTCCAACTGTGTTGCCAATTTATGTTTTCTGCAGTGTATAGTTAAAAATATATGTATACTCAAAGGGGACAAATAATGCATTTCAGGTAATAGTTCACAAACAGTGTTCACACTGTCCAATTAACCAATTGATCATGAGGGAAAAAGTTCAACAAAAAATGCTCATTTTTCAAAGTAAAGTTTATTCCATCATTATCACTAGCAGTACAAAATCATGTCAATGTCTGTCCAGTATAGCAAACTGACACATCAAAGAATATTTTCCAAACTATGCATGCTATAATCTCTGATTTTATATCATATACATATCTCATCCATCGAGGAATGCTCAAAATCAAATATTCCAACCCAGGCAGGAAATTATTATTCATAATTCATCGTTTCCATTAATTTTATTATTTATGAGGTTTAACAAGGAAATGAGTTTGTTCTGCGTGCCCTGAGTCCGAGCTGGATCAGGAAGGACGGACGGAAACTCTGGCGGGAGTGATAGATGGAGAAACGAGTGGGAGAAAATCTGCAGTAGTAACCAAAGATTTCCTTAAGTGAGCAGGCTTTGCATTTTAATGCCAGCTGCTCCACTGAGCAAGGAAGAGATGCGCCGGCCTTGTGTGAAAGCAATTTTCTCTATGCAAATGGGACCCCCCCACCCCACCCAACCCCCCTCCCCCAGCTCCCACTCAATTTAAACGCGTATGATTAAAACCATTTCCAGGACTTAGCTTATGCAGCAGAATAAATTGAAAGTTTGTGAAACATATAAAGGGTATGTGTGTGTGTGCGCGTGTGTGAAAAAGGGGATGAGAGCAAAAGAAGACAGACCAGAGAGAAAAAAAGAGATGCAAATAGAAGGAGAATCTGGGTGGCCTACTGTTACCTCGCGACTAAAATCTCTGATATCACTTCGGCTTGTTCCAAAGGAGGACACAAAAAAAAAAAAAACGTAATAATAGATTGAACAAGTAAAATACATTTATCTTTCATGATACGTACGTACATCTATAAGGTATACAATGCTGACTAAAATCACAACTTTTAAGTTACACTGCTTTTATTTCAGATAGATTTACTGATATGCACACAGAATTATCGGTACCAAATTTAGTACTGGCTTGTGGCAAAAACTACTGCACTATTTTTTTTTTCACGGCTCCACGTTTATCTGTAATATTATCTCGATACTAAAACAGAAAAAACTATGGAGTCAGCATATGCTAATCTTGGTCTGTCATTGTCCAGGCCTTCTTTTACACGTTACTATAAAGAATGTAGATGCCTTAAGGTCCTATTGATTTTTATTTCTCTTTCACCATCATTGCTGTAGCTAACAGATAGAGGCATTGCAAGTGCTTACACTTTAAATATTCTCAGATAAAAAGGATAGATGTTGGAGGAGCCTGTCTGTATTTGCACTATGCCAGATAGAGAGATTATTCACATCCTGTCTTTTTGCCGCTGCTTATAGGTAGATAGATAGATAGGGGTGGCAGTAATGTGTTTCCGGCCAGCACCTCTTTTGCCGCTGTCGACATCAGCTGTATCCCATCTGTCATGTGGTGCTTGGAGTGCTGTGCTCTTTGCACATTTGAAAAGAGCACACAGTCATTTTGCATGATGCTCGCTCTAGCTCGCTGGTCAAGGAGACCTGTTTTAAAGAGAGGTCTTTCCTCATTTTGACTTTAATTTTCAATTCGATCCCCACTCTTTCTCTGTGTCCATTGGCCATTTCAAGGCACACAAAGCTGACCTTCACCATTAAGGGCATCTGCTCTTTTCTTTTTTTTCACACCATAGGAATACTAAATATCATTCAAATAACATTTTTGCCTGGATGAGATAGTTGAGGTGGTTTAGCTTGTTTAGTTTTATTCATTACTGTATGTGTTGACAGACATTTGAACTAATTTTCTTTATCAAATGCTATGTTAATTTAATTGCAAAAACTCGTCTCTCAGTTGAACACCTGCATTTGCTGAACATGAGCCATATCTCCATGATGGAGTACGACGTATTTTATTTCGTTTCATGACCTAGAACTATGAATACAGCAATACACTCTACACTATAGCCTATAGACTGTCATGCATTTTCTATCAATCAGGCAACCCAGTGTAATACCTCCATCCGAATGGCTGCATATTGTCTTAGGTTTAATATCTAAAATTACCGATATGCTGCGCAGAGCACAAGTCCCTGAGTATACATTTGGGTTTTTGAGAAAATCATAGATTTTTGACCAATGTGCCCAGTGGTGATCACACATTCTTCGAAATACATAAAACATACATGGCAGTGGCTGTCACCAAAGGTCTGTGCTTGCACACACTGATGTACAGTAAGCTCATGTTTGCATTGGGGCACATTAAATTAACTTCCTGTCTTCTGATCCTTTTGAGAAATGCAATCATTTCACTTGAGAGATAGTTTCAGATTAATTTCCTCCATTTTTACACCAGAAGATTGGATTAATGCTTGGTAATACTAGGCATGCAACCTTCAAAACAACACTTTAAGTGTTCAATAGCAATTTCAAGTTTCAAGATAGTTTTAAGTTACATTTATATTATGTAAACTACTTGAAATGAGAATATCGACGTATTAACATTAGATTGTGAGTCTGTAAATACCATGCATTTAGAATGCATGAAGCTAAAATGGCCACAGCTTGAGATGCTGCGTGCTTTGTGACATGGCGTATAATCCCACTTTGCCTCAGTCCATCTCAACTGAACTCAGGTCCATATAAGGCGGCAGTGTTTCTGGATCTTGTTTATATATGGGTTTATCTTTACATGGTAGAGTTTTGACTTGTATTTGTGGATGTAGCAATGAATTAAGTTACTGACGATAGTTTTCAGAATTGATCCTGAGTTTCACATTCTTTGCAATTTTACATTGAGAAACTTCACATTATTGGACTGTTTGCCCATGCAGTCTTCCATAGAGGGGTGAAGTCCTCACCATCTTTACTTCTGAAAGACTCAGCTTCTGCCGGATGTTCTTTTTACACCCAGTCATACTGACCTGCAGCCAATTAACCTAATTTGCTGTGAGATGTTCCACCAGATGTATTTTTTAGCATAATGCAACTTTTCCTGCCTTTTGTTGCCCCTGTCCCAAATTTTTTAAACTTGTTGGCATCAAAATTCAAAATGAGCAGATATTTTTCAAAAAAAACAATAAAATTTCTCAGCTTTAACATTTAACATGTTGTCAATGTATTATTTTCAAATAAATATAGGGTTTCAGTGAATTGCAATTCATTGTATTCTGTTTTTATTAATATTTTATACAGCGTCTCAACTTTTTTGGAAGTGGGGTTGTATTCCCCACACCACTGCACCACCATCTCAAGCCAGGACCATTGGCTCACAGTAGGATGGATCCATGGATTCATGTTGTTTTTGCTAAATTCTGACCCTTGCATCTGCATGTCACAGCGAAATGAAGACAAGTCAGAACCATGGTTTTCCAATCTTCCTCTGACCAGTTCTGCCCACTTGACCCTCCACTCCATGTTCTAAGTTGACAGGAGCAGAACCCGCTGTAGTGTCTGCTGCTGTAGCTCATCCATTTCAAGGTTCAACGTTATGCATTCAGAGATGCTCTTCAGCATAGCACTGTTGTAACCTGTGGTTATGTGAGCTATTTTTTACCTTCCTGTCAGCCTGATCTAGTCTCACCATTCTCCTCAAACTACTCTCATTAACAAGGCATAGTCACAGAAAATATATTTTCTGCACAATTATTTGTAAACACCAGAAACTCCTGGGTTTGTTAAAAACCAAGAGATCAGCAGTTACTGAGATACTCCAACCACCCCATCTGGCACCAAAAATCATTCCACAAAGTCATTTTGATTACATTTCTTCCCAATTCCGATGTTTGGTCTGAATAAAAAGAGAACCTCATAAAAGAGCTACGTATGTCACGTTTATTGCGCATGCTCAGAATTTACATTCCAAAGAAAGTGAATCTGTTTGACTGCATTAATAATCTGATTCCATCCTTGCCAATCCATCTTCATTTTGCATTGTATTTACATGCCTTAGTTACACTGGTATTTTGTTTTGTTTTGTTTCTTTTTTTTAACTAAGGAGCTTCCTATGGAAATTCAAGGATTCAAAGTGCTATTTCAAATTTTAGCTAAGGGATGCAAAGAATGTAAGCTCATTTCCAAAGCCAATAATCACAGAAGAAGAAAAATACCTTCTAGACTTTGACTTGCAGTTGAACGGATTTACTTTGCTCAAAGTTGTGAGCATGCACAGTAATTGTGACACAGCTCCTTTAAGAAGGTCTGCTTGTTCTCTGAATTGATGGATACATATCTGCATTAACAAGTAGATGTACCAAACAAAGCAGCCACTGCTAACAGTTGTGTTAGTTTACGATTTATTTAATTCAGCTCTTAATTGACAGTTTGACCTATAATGACATCAATGTCCAATCCTTCTTTTTCCAATCAGTGGTTCTTCAGTTGTTTTATGAGCAGTCTGTGTTTCTTTGTCTTCTTCATGACCTCAAGCGGTTGACAAATAGTAAACAGCAGCTTTATGGCAATGGCGCCAACAGGCTGGATCCATTTTCTACTATTTTCCCTGCTAGTAACCCCAATGCCAGCTTTGAAATTTAATAAAAAATTGAAGTGAAGTTATATTTGAATGCATTGACAGATTGCTAGTTTTTTTTTTTAAATAGCATATTCAGTTTCAAATTTTAGATGGATATTTTGCATGAAATTCCATTTTAAACTTCTTCATTGTTTTGTCAGATTTGCGTGCTTTCATACATTTTCCATTAAAGGAAAACTCACCAGACATGTATTTAACAAGTAGCAGTTCTTGCTAAGTTGGCCATTGACCAGTTGTATTCATCATTGCTGTTACTGTCAGATTCAGATCAATATAGTGACCACCCGTTATGGTTTGGAGTATTTTTTTTTATCATTCTTTATAAAAATATGTTATCATAAAATCTAACATTATAATCCTGAGCTCTTCGGTATATTTATTTGTCTCTCTGCAAGTGAAACAGCCAATGCTCACAGTGATATACCATTAGGTTTTACATTATACCCTCAATATTAATTAGCCGTATTATATTTTACACAATACAGTATGAGAACTCATATTATAGTGTCAAGCCATGGCTGTACAAAAAAGCATGCATGTTGTGGTAGGTCTGAGAGAACAAGGGGTCATTTCTTCAGCTTCAATGAGGGTACTATTAGTTATTTTTTTGTGCACATTCTCTGCAAAAACTGCTTTACTGCTACTTTCCTTTATTGCCTTACTTTGCCTCTGCAGCTCTCTCCTTCTAACTCATCAATTTCTCACACTCTGTCCATCCCTCTCTCTCTCTATCTATCTCTATCTCTATCTCTATCTCTACTTCCCTCCCTCCTTCTGCCTCTCCTCACTGTCAGGTCTACTGCTGGGTTTCCACCTCTGAATTGGATGTTGTTCCTTAGCAATGACTTGGCAGCACTGGCCGTAAGTATAGCCAGATGTGGCAGAAATGCCAGATGCAGATGTGGGATCTACAGTGTAACAGCACCTATTTTCCTCCTCAGTTCTTCAGTCCAGCTCATTTTGACTCAGCTAGGTCCAGTTCAGCCCAGCTGAGTCCAGTCAGAGCCACCAATCCTGCCCCCCTCTCAGATTCTTCATTACTCATTCCTACCCTTCCCAACAGGAGATTTGTATGCTTCATCAGAACTGTCCATGGACTGAATACACTCAATTTCATTAATAATGATTAATAATAATTAAATGCTGATTTATGATATTCTTAATTTCTTTGTGATTTAGCTATTCACATGTAAAGTAGGCTTGTTTTGACGGCCCCCCGCCTCCCTCACGTACACACCGAACGCATAGACACAGACACATACATCACACACACTTGTTTTCACGCATGCCCAGGCTCACGCACACACGCTCATTGTGAAGCGCACTCTCACACACGCAGTGGTATTGAATGAGACTGAGAAGTAAAAATGATTAACCCTGGGTCAGCTCTCTGCCTCTATCTGTGTTGAGTTCCGCGCTCATCTCTGCCTGATTTACAGTCGTCATGTCCCGCTGCACACATTTGCATATATCTATTAAATTCAGGTTGTATTATAGAATAAAAGAGAAGGAAAGAAACACTTGTGAATTGTGGGTGGTGAATTGTGGGTGGAGGGGGGAGGGGGATTTAAAGCAATAGTGTCCATTTTTTCCTTTTTTTTTTTTTTTTTTGCTAACGTAGCTTGCGTTTATACCCATGCTGATTCTCAAACTGCCCTTTCATTTTTATGAAGCAGGACTTCCATTCTAATGAGAATATTATTTTAATTTAATTGTCTTTTTGTATTTTAATTAGATTGATTTGAATATGATGTAGCCTGCCCTGTTTAAAATGTTCTGCTCCCAATCAGCTGAATTTTAGTCGAGGTGGATCGAGATCTTTTCAGGCGCGTGCAGTAGCTGGTTCCTCATTGATCATTACACACCACCTTAGGGAGGTGGGTCCATGTTTCTGTCTTTCAGGCAACATATATCTTGATACTGATTGGCTTTCGTTCGCCCATGTCCAGCCCATCCTTCTCACTCTAAAGTACCGCATCGCAGATTTTGATTTAATTCATGTGACAAAGGAAAAACAAAGCGACAACAAATAAAACAAAGCAAGAAAGAAAACAAATGCCGACTGGGCATACTCCTGCAATAAAGTGCCAAGCACTTGTCTGGGAACAAAGCCAAAAGCCTGCTTCCTCTTGCCAGCGATAGGTGGCAGAAATGCCTGTGGAGATGGCAGAAGAATACTTTGTCCATGCCCAGTGTGACAAGCACGGAGCTTGCCAGGTCCTGCCGCGCTGATGTGCCTGTCCCCAGCAGACAAGCCTGGGGTCATATGCAATAACATACACACATATTCACTCGTACACACACACACACACACACACACACACACACGCAGACACGTGCACACACACACACACACACACACACACACACACACACGCATGCACACAGCTCTGGTATTATGCCACATCTCTCAGTGGTGCCAGCACTGGGAGGCCCTAGGCCAGGATGCCCCACACGAGACTCCTCCTCTTTGTGTGCTAATTAGCAGTCTGATTGGTGAACAGCAGGCTGCAGCACATGTACAGACACTTCATGCACAGCAGCTACACTTTAACTCTCAAAAAGCCTGGTATTCTGAGGCACACAAAGGCAACGAGCCCAAGAAGGCCACAGGACGCCTATTTGTATGAAAGCTTTACATCTATCTCTCTCTCTCTCTCTCTCTCTCTCTCTCTCTCTCCCTCCCCTCCAGTGTTTGAAGCCGCATTGTACATATGCCCACACAACATGTTCATTTTTTTCTGTATTCATTGTCTTTTTCTCAGCTTAACGTACTACATAGTCAGTTTGTATAGCAATATTGCAATGTTGCAAGTGCGCCGCTATACCATTATTAGTTTATGTAATCAATAGTTTTTTGTTCTACATTGCATGCAACTGGTTGCTTATGGAGGAGAAATGTCTGTACGTCTTTTGGTTATAATTATATAAAAAATAGCCGATCGGCAAGAATCAACATTAATTACTCACATCAATGTATTATTTGTACTGTCGTGGAGGAGGTTTCTCATAAGTGATAGATAGCTAATAACTGCTCAGTAGTTGCAGTTTAATTGTGTGTATCCTATATTTAAGACTTATGGAGTTTGCTGTCAGATCAAGAAAAAACAGCCCAATACGCTGTAGAGAGAGATGTGTGAGGGAGCAATAAGTATGTGCTAAGTTCCTAATGAGCATACTGGAAAAGGTGCTCATTTCCTGTGGATCACACCTATTTTCATATTAAGAGGTGGAATTAAAACCATGCTACGCATTAATGATTCAACATTGATGAGCAGTAATTGCATTGGGTGTCAGACAATGGCAGTAGAAGTGTCCAAAATCATGTGCATGTATGGTATGAGGATACTTTTTTTCATTTTTGAGCACAAAATGCATTTTGTGCTACAAATTAGAAAATAGTACAGTGTATATTTTTTGCACAGAAAATGCAATGGACTTTCCTCTTGATTATTAGTGAAATGCAAACTAAACTTTTCATTTTGTGGACAAAATGATAAACATTTTCAATTTCATCTAATATGTTTTGTATCTCATCCACTGATTGATGTACGAAGCGAACAGCATACGGTCAAGAATTATTGGTATCCTTGAAAATGAGCAAAATTGACTGTATAGAATAAACAATAAATATAATGACTCAAATTTTTAACTTGAACATTTGGTGAAATTACTTGCTTTTGCCCTAATGAACTTTGGACAACTAAAAAACTTTTCCTTATGAGTGAATATATTTTTTCTCAAAAACATTAGGGTCAAACTTATTGGTGGCCCCCAAAGAGTATTTTCACTGAAACCTAGCAAAAAGGTGCTTAGGATGAAATTAGATTTTTTCAATTTGGTTTGCAAAACCTTCATTGTTGCCTTTTGCTATTCCTTGTTCCACCCAGATATAAATATTAGGCTGCATTCATTTGAAATCCTTTTTTCGTCCTTCATTATGGTGAAAACCAAAGAGCTTTCCCCTAAAAAGGGATCGTCAACCTTTACAAATAAGCACTGTCAATGCAGTGTTCCGAGATTTTGTGAAGTTTGAACGAGTTTCGAATTTGCCAGGAAGATGATTCATGTGCACACTGTCCACATGCATTATGAGGAGGATGGTTAAGGTGGCAATAAAAACCCAATGAATTTCAGTGCACTCCTGGGATTATCAATTTTCTCAATGAACTTTTAGAAATCATCTTCATGTCAACAAGTTTTCTGGAAAGGTTGCATGAGGGAAGCCCCTACTGACAGCAATCCACAAATAGCAGCATCTGAACGTAACCAAACTGTATTAAAACAATGATTAGAATTGTCCGTTGTGGGCAGATGAGACCAACATTGAAAACTCTGGCTGTACACATGTACAGCGTGTTGGGTGGAAAAAAGGGGCATACATGCAATGAAAAGCACTTGACACCCTCTGAAAAATATTGTGGTGAATAATGAATGTTTTGGAGCTATTTTGTTGTTAGTTCTTTAGATGATCATGATAAAATTGGTGGTATAATGAATTAAAGATAAATACCTGCTTATCTCTGCTAGTGGGTCGAGTCTTGACCATGGAGAACCCTTCGGCAAGACAATAACTTCAAACATTTACAAAAAAAAATCTTTTCAGGAACACAAAATCAATGTAGTGCTATGACCGTCTTGGTCTCTAGACTCTCAAAAATCTGGGGTTGGATTTGAAAAGAGCAGTCCACAAGAAAAAACTTTTGAACCTGAAGGATCTTGAAATGTTATGCATGGAGGTTTGGTCCAGACTACCACCAAAAGTGTTCACAAACCTTGTCAGACATTAAAGGAAGGGATTTTGGTCATTTTTTCTCTCCATGAAAAGTTGTGCTCAATATTCATCAAAGGGTATCAATAATTTTGTTACATGTTTGAAGAAAAAATGCGCTTACCAATCAGCATTTTAAAATCATTTTTTATTTTTTATTTTGTGAAAATACAACTATTTGGCATCCTCAGATGTTTTTTCTTAAATATGATTTATTGTGAATGTTGTTTTATAATAATAATAATAATAATAATAATAATAATACATTTTATTTAAGGGCGCCTTTCAAGAAACTCAAGGTCACCTTACAACACATAATTAAAACATACATTAAATAGCAGCATTAAAATCAAAAAACAGCTAAAAAACATTACAAAAATATACAAAAAGTATGGGACTATATAATCAGAGGGAGTATGCATCACGAAAGAGATGAGTTTTAAGACAAGATTTAAACAGGGGAAATGAGTTGGTGTTGCGGAGGTCAGGAGGGAGTGAGTTCCTGAGCTGGGGAGCAGAGCAGCTGAATGCTCTGCTCCCCATGGTGATGAGACGGACGGAAGGAACAGTGAGATGGAATTTTCACAAATTTTCATTAAGAGCCAAACAATCTTGAGCCCAGAGAAGTTGGCAGCACTTAATGTCTGTCTTTGGCTTTGCATAGGAAAGCTTGAACTCACATCTGTGGATGCAGTGGCAAATGGTGTTAACTGACTGAGGTTTACCATGGTATTTCTGGGCCCATGTCCATTACAGTTCCGTGATGTTTTTTTTTTTTTTAAACAGTGACCAGCAAACTCTACATCAGAGGTGGTCAACCCTGGTCCTGGAAAGCCACAGTGTCTGCTGGTTTTTGATATTACTCAGCACTTAATTGATGAATTAAAGCAGTTGATTACACGCTTAACTCATCTCACCTGGTGTCTTGGATTTAAATATGGTGGAGAAAACCAAACTCAGCACACCCTGTGGTTCTCCAGGACCAGGGTTATCTATACTCCTGCACTAAGGGCATAAGAAGCCAATCAATCAATTACCAGGAACCACCCACAAGACTCCTAGAGCCAATTAAGCAGACATGCAGGTTGTGACAGCAGTCTACGTGGAAACCAAGATTTGTCAATGTGGTTGGACATTTAGCATAGTTGTAATGCAGACAAAGTAGAGGTGCAAAGTAAACATATAAGTTTATACGGCAGGGGTTGCAAGCCTTGGTCCTGGAGAGCCAGAGGGTGTGCTGAGTTTGGTTTTCTCCACCCTATTTAAAACTAAGACACCAGGTGAGATGAGTTAAGCGTGTAATCAACTGCTTTAATTCATCAATTAAGTGCTGAGTAACATCAAAAACCAGCAGACACTGTGGCTCTCCAGGACCAGGGTTGACCACCACTGCTCTACATGTTTCTCCCACGAGTAAGTCAAGTGAGAAACTGGCAGTTTTTACACGTGTCATAAGGTACGTGTAACCAACGTGTAAAAACGTGAAATGAAGCATACTCCAAACCATACGTGTAAAACATGTTGATTACACGTAGCAGCAAACACTACGCTTTTCTTCCACCAATAATTAACGAGAGAAACTGGTGGGTTTTACACATCATAAAGTACGTGTAACTATTGTGTAGAAAACGTGAAATCAGGCACATTCCAAACCATATGTGTAAATCACGTGGCAGTTCTACTTAAATGTGTGCCACACTGTGGTGAAAAGCAGGCCTTTTCCATGTATGTCAACCCCTTTGGGTTCTTACCTGTATTACCTTAAATAAATATCCATAACATCCCTAAAAAGTCTGTTAGATTTTTTAAAAGCATTTTTTTTTTTCATTTAAAAAATAAAACATGGAGTGTGAAAATTCCATTAAAATATTTTTAAAAGCTTAAAAAAAGTTTTCTATTCAAGCATGTAAATTAAAAACCTCAAAGCCTCATCCCGGACAGAGAGAATTGCCAAGCTCGTGCCAATGTTACACATGGGCATGTCAAGGATCCTGGATTTTGCATCACTCAGTGAAAATCTAGACCAAAATTGCCAATCTCTTATATTCTTATCATTCCACTTGTCAGTCACGAGGGAGAAGGGTGATGTCCAGTACGTAATAGCCGATGCTGTGTAGCCGCAGGAACCAAGCTTTTCTTGGTAATTTGGATTGTGTTTGTACGTTTGCAACTGATACTTTTGGTGATTGTGCAGACTGTACCTGGTTATATACAGTCTATGGTCTGTATGCATGTTCAGCAGAAGCTCCGAAAAGTGGTCGTCCACTATGGCCAACTGCAAATTGTGACGTGCAACAAAAAGAAGCATCCAATTTGTTATTTGTCATGATGTGTTCATGTGCTCTTTCATTGCCGTCAAAATGAATAGCTTCCGATAATTAACGTTTTGAACAGAGTTTTTTTTCAAATAAAAAATCTGTGTAACCTTATTTGTAGGCTCATAGGCTCTGTAAAAAAATCCGAATAACTTGCAAGTTGACAAGTATGCTTTTCCCTGGCTTTAACATATTATTTATTCCTTACTGATATGCGTAAATGTTGTCCACACACATTCTGAGGTAAGCATGAGTTTCAGCTATTCATTAAAACCAAAATTCCAACATCGCAGTGGCAGGGTAGCCTTGTGGTAGGAACCTTGATTAATAATCAACAAGTTGCTGGTTTGAGCCCCTGCTGAGGGTTAGAGTTCTGACTGGGTAAATCTAATGTAAAAATAAGCTTGTCCAGAGTGTCCTTGAAAAATGAAACTGTCAATAGCACAGGTGAAAAAAAATTCAAGCGCTTTTAGCTGCCTGAAGAAAAATTTGTATAAAACTGGTGTAAAGTAAGTGTATCTTACACATGTAATAATGTTACACATGTATATACACGTGATTTCGAGTTCACACTTTATGGGTGAAAAACATTTGTGTATGACATATGTTTTACACGTAATCTTACACGTGTACGACACAAGTTTTACACGCGATTTTTTTTTTAGCTGGGATGGATGAGAAATAATGCATATTCAGAAAACATATGAATTCAGTGAACTAATTATTTTACAAATTGGAGCATCAAATAATGTTAATGAAGTGTATTGTAGAGTTCCTTGATAGAGTTGATAGAGCCATATTGTTTCAATCGCTTATAACCAAACTGTTTCTCACAATGGAAATTGTTGACTTTTTTCATTCTTTTCTTGGAAAGGAAATGTATTAATTTTGAGGGGAAAAAAACAATAAACCAGCTTGTAATGATTTCAGTAAACATAAGGGGAAAATGTTCGGACATGAGGAAAGAGAAACGAAAAAAAAAATGGCTCCATGACCAGATTTTCTGAAACCCTAATGTCACAACTCATTCTGTCTTGGAACTCTAGCATATTCAGTATATCAGGGAGAGAAGAAATTTTTTTTACATCACTCCATTTTGATTTTATTAGCATTGTCCATAATGTTCCAACTTTTTCAGAACTGGGGTTGTACAAAATCCATATTGTCTCCACTGAATGTACTTTTGTGACTCTTGGTGAGCATTTTGTGAGAGAGAATGTTTTGTGTTGCAAAATGTATATTTCTATGACATAGAAATCATTGCCACAGATTGGCACTTTTGCAAGAGATTTCTTGAAGGAAAGCTAACTTTGCCTCTGAGTCTAATTTGACCAAACCATAATCAGAGACGGAATGCATTATGCTTTGCTAATATGGAATGTACACTTTTGTTATGGCAATAAAGCCCATTTTTGCATTTGAATTTGACAGACCTGTGTCCAAAAACTAAGCCTCAGTAGTCATGGTCAGAGTCAGGGACAAAAAAGAGAATTAGGTTGCTCTCTGTGGCTTGCACTAGTTTTTGGTGCTGTTTCAGTGTAAAGTGGCACATAAACATGGTTTTAAAGATTAAACATTGAAAAAGAGGAAATAATGAATTCACAGTTTTGTCATGATCTTTATTGTTAATTAATTTATTCTTAAAGGCTGCCAGCTGGTCGTATAAAGGCTCATGAACACATGGATCATTAGGCTGTGATCAATGGATCATAATCATCCTCCCTTTCTCCTGCACATAAAGCAGGCTGTGCAACAGTAAACTTGAATGTAAGTAGGCCAAGATCTGATCAACCCCAACAACTTCTTTTTTATTTCTTTGGCTTAATTTGCAAATATTGGTCTATTATATGGTTTATGATGTGCAACACATTGTGCTGAGAGTATACATCAAAAGTATCAAACTCCAGTTCATGAAGTTCAGTGTGTCAAGCCGGCAAGCATCAATTCTTTTCAATCAGCAGCCAATGAATGCCATGATAACAGGGTTTCTGGATTTTAATGAATCACATGAGTTGAAACACAACAAAAACCACAGGACACTGTAGCCATCCAGGACTGGAGTAGTACACACAGTATACATCTGTGTCCAAAATAAAACATTTATATTAACATTTTAAAAACACGCTTTCATTTTTCATTCAGTTGAGCCCAGGCTTGTATTAGATTGTGATTACCCGCTCCTTTGTCTTCATGATAGTATCTCAATGTAATATATCCTTTCACAAATTCGCTGGGTCAACAAATCCTGACCATGGCCATCATGGATAACTTATTATGAGTGATAAACAAACATGCGATGACTGCTTCGGGACATTATCCAATATTCAGTAATTTACATTTATATTTGCATCTGCATGTTGCCATTCTTAATACAGAATTTCAAGATTATAACTGGGTTGAATTGCAAAATTTTGCGATGGCAGAATTTATTTCTTAGTTCTGATGGGCATACAATGCTATGAAGAAAGTATTTGCCTCCTTCCGGATTTTATTTTCACACTTAAAAGTTTCAGACAGTCAAACTAGTTTTCATACTACAAAAAGATAATCTGGGAAAACAGAAAATACATTCTTTAAATGATGATTTAATTTATTGAAGGATAAAAGCTATGTAACCCTACCTGAAAAAGTAATTGCCCCCTTCATTACTAAATCAACCGCTTAAAACATTTAATTGATAATCGAGTACAATATCACTAGACACACCCAGGCGCAATTACTACCAGCCCTGTTAAATCTAAACATCACTCAAGTAGAATCTATCTGGCAATGCGAAATAGGAAGAAAGCAGCACATGATGCCGCAGTCTTAATAAATTCAAGAAGAGATGAGAAACAAAGTTGTTGACATCTATCAGTCAGGAAAGGGTTACAAAGCCATTTCTAAGGCTCTGGTGCTCCAGCATACTATGATGAATGCCATTATCTACAAACGGAGAAAATTTGGAGCCGGCCAACCAAAATTCCTCAGACTTTTCCTTGAGGTTACAAAAGATTCCAGATTAGCATGTAAAGAACTGCAGGCCTTAACTGCCTCAATTAAGGTCAGTGTTCACAATTCTACAATAAGAAAGAGACTAGGTGGGACATTTAAATAAACCAAATAATATGACACTGTTTTAAGCAATCTGCTATCCATCAGAAAAAATGGTGACTGATCACTGATCTCTGTAGATGGCCTACCATAGAATACTCATATGATAAATGATCCTTTCTGTGATGCAATGTTTGGCATTCCCCTTAACTGGTGATGTGAGATGTTTCAGTCTCATTGTAACACAGTACAGCACATGCCAGGCATGAACAGCAGAAAGCTCACTGCCGCTGCTGCCATCAAAACAACCCTTGTAAAGAAACTGATACAAAGGCTTATTAATTAGTATTGATGACAAAATTATTGGAGATGCTATTCAAATTGGTATATTTTTTATTAATAATGCATCACTTTACGTCAAGTTGTGGCTGTATGTGTTAATTTATAGAACAGTGTTCTTTAATGAGAGTTGAACCTCAAAGGTCATAAATGGCAAGAGTGGAAATCCAGACAATGTGATTGCAGATTAGTTTTTAATTATACTGCACATAGTATACTTTCCTTTATTTTGCTTTGAAAGACTTCACTTAACTTTGAAAATGTCGACTGTAAATAATGGGACTACAATGTAGGAACACCAGGCACTGGCATCTGTTGAGGAAAAAACTGAATTCAGCACCTTAGCAAGTTCTAAGAGACATGAACTCTGCCTTGAAAACTCAACTCTGCCTGTGTTGAAACTAACCTTTGCAGAAAGAGGAGAACATATCTGATGTTTTATGTACGTTTAAAAAAATGTTTATACCATCATTACTCTCTTTGATATGACAAATTCCTCTATTATTTTGTAATATTGATAATATTAATGTTCATTTCTTTACAATTAGGGTGGCATGGTGGTGCAGTTGGTAGCACTGTTGCCTCATAGCATGTTCATGAATTCAAATCCAGCCTGGGGCCTTCCTGTGTCGAGTTTGCATGTTCCCTCCATATTTGCTAGTTTTCCTCCGAGTACTCTCGTTTCCTCCCATTGCCCAAAATCATGCATGCTAGGTTAATTGGAGGTTAAATTACCCATAGGTATGTGTAGGTAAGTGAATGGTGTGTGAAGACCTGTGATGGATTCGCAAGATGTGGGTGTGTACCTGCCTTTTGCCCATACACTCCAGCTTCCCTATGACCCTGATAAGGCAGAGCCAGGTTACATAGTGTATAAGTGCTTTACAATTCTTAATAGTTCTGAGGTTAAGGCATTTAGGTGGGAAATTGATCGACTCCCTTCATAAAAAGTTTCCATTATATTAAATTATTGCATATGTCAGGAGGCATACGTAAGCTAGAAAACTTGAGTACATTTGTACATTTTAATGTACAAATGCAAACAAATTGAAAAATTAATTAAATCAATGGCCTAGGCAACTAAGATAGGCGGAGTAATATTTTCAGTAATTAGGTATTTTTCATTTGAGCACAGGCTACCCGTGCTGTCTTGCTCATTTGAGAACATCTGACTGTCCAATCAGATTGCTCGGTCGGATCCACAAGTTGTATAATCTAGTGAAATTAACTTAAATGCAAGATAGCTAAGCTAACTGTGGAAGTGCAGTGAGCTTTTCTATGGTCTTGAAACCGTCCCTAACTGCTACAAATCTATAGTGCAAACAAATAGACTTAGAAAGTTCATGTCAAGTAATATACAAGATAAAGATATGTCAGGATTAGGTTTATGCTTATTGTTTTCTAAAACAGCTTATTAGCCCAAGCTGCTTAGCATGGGAGTACAGAATTGGAATATTTTGCAGGGGTAAATATCACCTCAGGGGAGACATGCAAAAATCTAATTTAAAAAAAATCATTCAGAAACATTGGCAACATTATACAGTAGTTTGCTAACACAAGTAGATAAGAGAGGATAAATACAATAACTAACAAGGTACCATCTGTACATATCTACACATATGACAAATGACAATGATATGTTGAATATTAATTATTGAATCACAACATCTAGCTGGTGGGAGAGTCAGAAAGCAAGAAAAAGATTTCTCAGTAGATCTCTACAAAGATTCAAGACAGCTCTTTATTGCTCTAGCTTGCTACCTATAATGATGGCAGTCTATCAGATTTTTCTGCCTGCTAGTTTAGCGAGCTATCAAGCCATCTATTTTTGTTGACTATTGATTTATAGATGGCTATTGTCTATTTCTCTCATAGTCTTTATGGATAAGCACCTACTGTATATGTTTCACAAGCCAACCATTAATGTTGCTTGGGAGATAAAAGAAGAGTGCCCCTTTGACGCAAGAATTTGGATGCATTTAGAAAAGCATCTGTAGACTTGAGTCAAAACCTGTATATATTGTTCCACATCTACGCTGTCTTCACAGATGTGCAACTTACCCATGCCACGCACATTAATGCACCCCCATTCTATCATGGATGCTGGCTTTTGAACTGAGCTCTGATAAAAAAAGCTGGATGTTTCCTTTCCTTCTTAGCCCAGAGGACGTGACATCCTTGATTTCAAAAAAAAAAAAAAAAAAATTCAGATTTTGATTGGTCAGACCACAGGATAGTTTTTAACCTTGTCTCAGACCATCATAAATGAGCTTAGGCTCAGAGAAGGTGGCAGCATTTCTGGATATTGTTTGATTTACATATGGTTTTTCTTTCAATAGTAAAGTTTTAATTTGCATTTGTGGACACAGTAAGAAATTGTGCACACTGAGAATGGTTTTGCAGCCGGATAGCTCACTCGGTAAAGCATCGCGTTGCGAAGCAGAAGTGACTATCACGTCGCGGGTTCGAGCCCCGCTCCGTACCAGCCGGCAGTGGTCGGCAGCTTTTTTTCAGAGTAGCGCACAATTGGCTATTGCGCTACAGGGTTGCAAATTGGGAAGGACTGCGGGAAGGGATTACAATAGTTGCCTTGTTCGTTGCTCAAAGCGCCTCCTGTTGGCCAGGCGGGCGCTCGTTAGGAAGATTCTAAGCCTGGTCATGTCCGGGTATCCTCCGCCCTCGTTCTGAACTTGCGAAGATTCAACCAATGAGTGTATAAGAAGCGGTGGTTAACAGGCGCGTGCTTCGGAGGAGAGCCGTGAACTGTCTACACTCTCCTGAATTGGCAGCAAGGGGTCGCATACGAGCAAGCCTTGTACATAGTTCACCAATTGGGCATTCCAGATTCGGGTGGGATTGGAGATGCCAAATTTATTAAAAAAAAAAAAAAAAAAAAAAAAGAGAATGGTTTTCAGAAGTGTTCCTGAGCCCATGCATTGATTTCCACAACAGAATTTTGTTTGTTTTCAAAGCAGTGCCACCTGAAAGCCTGAAGATCACAACCATTCAATATTGGTTTTTGGCCTTGTCCCTTGCATACAGAGATTTCTCCAGATTCTCTGAATAATTTTATGATATTACATGCCGTTCATGATCAAATCCCCAGTTTCTTTGTACCATTTGTAATCGTCATTGTAATCCTATTCTTAAATTGTTGAATAATTTTCCCATGCAGTCTGTCAATGAGTGGTGAAGCCCTAACCATCTTCTGAAAGACTCAGCCTCTCTGACACGCTCTTTTCAGACTCATTTATGTCACTACCCCTTGCCAATTAATCTAATTAGCTGTGAGATGTTCCACCAGGTGCATTTTTTTAGCATTATGAAACCGATCTTTTATTGCCTCCATCCCAAATTTGTTGAAACATGTTGCTGGCATCAAATTCAAAATGAGGAGATATTTTTCGAAAAACAACAAATTTCTCAGTTACAACATTTGATATGTTGTCTTTGAACCATTTTTGATTACATACAGGGTTTAAATGATGTGCACATCATTTCATTCTGTTTTTATTTACATTTTACACAGTGTGCCAACTTTTCTGGAAATGGGTTTGCACGATGTCAATGCGCTTCGCAATGTTATGTGTTTATTTTTTTTTCCCCGTTGTGCCTTCCTCTCAGAATGAGAAAGAACCTTGTGCTTTACCGTGATATCAGACCAGTAAGGCGTGTTACTCTCAGGGCATGGCAGCTCATACCTTGAGGTGGACTACAACAAGGTAGTTATGATCAGCAGCAATAATAAGGGGCTTTGTTTTGTTATTTTTTCTTTATTCTGGCACCTTGAATATCACTTTTTCATTAACAAAAATGAGAAAGAAAGGAAAGGAAGATAAACTTCAAAAACAAATGCAATAACAACACATTTAAAGAAAAAAAAGATAAAAACAAACAAAAAAAACAACACGTCCATATGATAAACCTGTTTCTAAGGGACTAAAACAACAGCAGCAACAATGACAGCAATTACAACAAAAACAACAAGAGCATTTGACCATATTCACACAGCGGCCACCCCTGTCCAACGCCAGGCCCAGGGCAGGGAGCCGAAATCCTGCCACTAAAAGTACTGCTGCGCTTCGGGCTGCAAGCTGCACAAACGCAGACAATCCAACAAATCTCCATCATCCCATCGCCCCTCTACCGATCAGCAATCAAAAAGACAATGAACTACAAAAATCCAAAGGGGCACCAGGCCACTCCCCGACACATAACACCCCTGCCAACTCACCAGCCACCACCAGTCAACAGCCAATGCATGCATTCAACCACCACTCCCCCACCTCCTCACCCAACATCAAGGAAACTATGACTATATGTAATCTTGCGATGCAATGCCAACTGCCCACAGCCCCCCCCAGAAGTGCTCTGGCCAAGTCTGTAACATTATTAATAACCAAGTATCATTGGCCAATTTGGCAACTAGATATAGTGCGTTGCCTGAGGCCAATTAATAAATCTTGAAAACATATCACTGACCTACCGAGCTAACAAGCCACGTAGCTAGCTAACAAGCTACCTAGCTAAATAATCTAGCATATGTAGTGAAATAATTGCTATTAACTGATCTCCATTCATTTCTCCCTCTGCAATCTGAGAGAGGGAGAGAGGATAAGATTTTTTCTCTTGGCTCTGCATCCCACAATTTCAGATTTGCAATCAAACAGTTCATATACAGTTGAAGATTTACTCTCATTATCAGTCTCTTCCATCCACTACAGCTTTTTCAGAGCTCTGCAGGCTCTTTCAGCTACTTCTTTTTTGACTTTATTTGTGACATGGCCACCTTTTTTGTGGCAGGCCAAGTGGTTTACATCTTGTTGTGTTGCCTATGAAATTTTGTATGTGAAGTTTTCATCAGACGGAGACTGAGGTACCCATATTAGCCTCCTGAAGAGTGTTATTGATCTGTAGGACATATGTATAGGTGTTCTTTTTTCATTTCAGTGACAATTCTTGTCTTGTTTTCATTTTTTCCCCTTCTTCATAAGTGCTTTGTATGTTAGATACTGCTGGAGACAAGCTCTTTTTTTAACTCAGTCCGATTTAATTTGAAACTGCTAATTACTGACCAAGAAACATCTACAAAGTAATTTGTCCCAAATATTATGGCGCTGTGAATTTGGGGGTGTATGTTTTGATGCAACTTCCCCCTCTGAAGTCTCTAACTGCTGACTTTCCCTGATTAGATTGCACGACAATCCTTTGTTCTCTATTCACCCCCAGACAAGAAGACACCCCACGCCACCACGGACAAGTCACCAGTTCAATTCCTGCACCGTAGCTAGGGCTCAACCACTGTGACCTTGCTCTCCATCTCTCCATTCCCCAGGTTCCCACCTTGTTTCCTCTTAGGGTCTGAGGCTAATGTATTTTCCTGATTCCCCCAGCTCTTTTTCTCTCCCTGTTTGTCTGCTGTCTCATACAATCTAAAATTCACATTAACATGTTTGAAAGGAGAGCTGCTGCTCATGTCTTAAAGGGAGGAGCAGTAAATCAAGCCCCTGTTCATAAATCATGCATCCACTGGCAGAGGGGCAGTTCCAGCCAGTGGCGCGGCATTTATCTCGCTCTGTCAGCGGAGAGTGGGGATCTGAGATACTTGTACACTGTGCTCTCTCTCTCTCTTTCCCTCACATTAATGTGCTGATTAGGGCTGCTTCTGACCCAGTGCTGCTAATAGATTAAGAGAAGGGTGAGTGAACGCACACGCATAGACAAGTAAGCACACAGCCTCGGAAATGCACATTTGCATGTCCAGTGGATGGATTTAAAAAAAACGCTGTTAGAGGGACAGTGGAAAAATATTATGCAGCTCAGTCTTGGCCGCATTTATTGGGCAGGGAAAAGCACAAATAGCAACATGTGGACAATTTAATAACGAGCATATTGCAGAGAGCAGAGAAGAACCCCGATGCAAACCACAACAAAAACAAGGCGTGGGAGTCAAAGGCATGCGCCACTTCTCTCCGAACACTCGACGCCATTCATTCTCACTTTGTAATGAGGTGTGAACAAATGAAATAAAGGGAGCAAGGGAGAGAGGGAAGGAGAAAATGGAAGGGACTCAAGCGGCTGGTCATGCTCAGGCCTGGCTCCATCGAACTTGCGCGGGCGTGCATGAATGAAGGCCTGCCAGGCAGGCGGAGCGGTGACAGTTGGGAGTGTCGCTGTGACATTGTGCGCCTATTGAAAAGACAAGGGCCCCTCTGAATGGGCCGGTGGGGAGGGAGACAGATTGCGTTTTAACAGCCATCGCTGTCATCTCAAACAGATGTCAACTTCCCATCTTCCCTTTCACAGGGCAATATTTGCATTGTTCCCCAGGCCCTCTCCCAAAAGACTGGACAAAAAGAGAGTGAGAGAGGGAGAGAGGGAGAGCGTGAAAGAGAGCGCGCTTCTGCATCTTCTCCTTCCTTTTCAACGTCATTTTTCACCCTCCTTTTTGCTAGATTGAACAACATGATGTCGAAACTATTATTGCACTCATACACCTCTTGCTCATTAAGATCAATGTTGCCAGATTAGATATTTTCTTGTCCAGGCAGAGTTTCTATTTTGATTTCTATGGGGGAAACAGTGTTGGCATTTATAACTAGAAATTGGCTAATATATTGGCACTATATGAATCCATTGTTCTTGCGGTTATCACAAAGCATGTACTTTATTTACAGTCATATGCTTGCACTGGTTATGAAAGATGTAAACAATATGGGGACTTTGGAGGGACTGATTGTGTGATGGCTTCGAAGCACAGGCATTAACACAGCCTCATGGCGTCTGTGCGATTTTCCTCTGGGAGGGGGTCGGAGCAGATTTTCCTCTGGGGGCAGAGACAAGCTTTTCCTCTTGGGGGGCTGCAGAGGTTCAGGGGTCATCCCAGCGACAGTGCCTGAGCCCAGAGATAAGGCAGCTTCGGAGGGGAATTACAATGCTTTGGGGAAGCTTGGGAGGGGAGGGGGTCTAATCGGCAATCGTTTCAATCTCACAATGCAGCGCCGATTATCACCCCCCACCCACCCACCCCATCTCTCTTCTTCTAATCATCTCCTCAGATCCAAATATCGGCCTTACGCAGAAGTGTTGGCTGCTTTGCACCCCCTACACCAGCACGGTCAAGCTAAAACCCTTTTTAGAGACTGGGTCCAGTCCATGGCTTGTACTGATGCTGGAAGTGGCAGCTTCGGTCTGTATAGCCGCAGGTACTATCTGCTATGTCTGAAGCAGATCCTCTAGCTCATGCATTGTTTATGTGGTCCTCTCTACTGTTGCACCATGGACTGTTAACTCATTATGAATATACCATAAAATTGTGCGTGATTATGAAATCGTAAACATGAAGTAAACTAAGTTTCCCAGCTATGTTAATTTGCTGCACATTGCAATATCCAACATCCGTGCAAGAGTATTATCCTTAAACTTCCTATTACACAATGATTAAGTAAGGTTAATTATTATAAGGTAGCTGATTTTGTCTGCAAAGTGAACAAAATTCAGAATCTATGTAGATTTGCAGAGGGGTTGAAATTTAGGTTTAGAAAAAGTCTTACATAAGTGGACTGGCTGGTAATATATCAACCCAACATGGCCTACCTCCGGTTTTATCAATTGGCCATATTGCTAGGCTACGTCCTAGCTGGTCATATTTCACCTATCAAATAAATGTCACAGGATTTTCATCCAATCGCAATTCACAGACCTTTAAGCACAAAAAGAAAAATGTTTTCTCAGTTGAGTTATATTTTACCATCACCATATTAATGTTACTTCCTTATGATTTGTTTTGGAAGTGCTGTCAGTCAGGATCATTACCGCTAGCTTGAATTACGTGAAGAATTGTTCTGAGTGCTTAGCTTAGTAACAATGCAAATGTGCCCACGTCCTAATACTACCAAAGAGGGACTCCTGAGACAAAGCACGCTAAATAATTTTGATTGCTTCTAAAATGCTAAAAGTTTGGAATTAAAAAAAAAATACAAAAATTACATAAAAGTAATTATAATACAAGAGAAAAGATTGTCTCCCTTATAAAATATTGCAAATATCTTTTAAAAAAAAGAAGCTTTTCAAAAGAAATTGCTTGTAGAACACATTTTGCAGGAACAGTTCTTTCCTCTCCAATTTCTATCATGCATTTCAGTCTCTTTTGGTTTTGATAATGATCATTTTTGAAGTCCATATACAGCTCATCAATTTGAGCTCTTACTTCTCAGATAAAATATCAAAATGAATTGTCAACTAGTGTTTTCCAAATAGTAACAGCTGTAACATTAACAACCTTAGATTTAAATGACATAGCCACAGTAGGCTAATGCCAACTGTAACAATAAGAAATGCTCAAATGGCTTAGCTAAGTCGTTGCTTAGGTGTCCAAGATGACAGTGTTCCAAGGTTCACAGTTTCCATTCCCATAGTAAAGCAAGTTCATTAGCTGCCAAATTACCAAGTAGGCCTGTTATTTTATCTACTTTAATAGAATTGTTGCATGTTTAAGCTATACTCAATGGATATTTTGTTTAAATTAAAATGTTAATTGGGATGCAGCAAATTATGTGAGTTTGAGTATGTCAATATTGGGCAAAAAGACTGAGCTAAGTTTCAAAAATCATGTAAGCAAGTCTTAGTTATTGCTGATGTGGTATAATTTTAACAGCATCCATCGTATTTTTCTGTGTTTCACAGTCTATACAGGAGAAATGCATGTGCTTTGAATTTTGTGAAGACGCCTACTACTCTTTGCTGGCTGCTAGGTGTGCTGGCATGCTAGGCCTGACACAGGAAATAACATCTTTTTCTGTCATATAGCATTTATCTGAAGATGTAAACAACTTGCCTTGCTTGGTGAGTTTGAAATGTTGGTAGCTTTACTTCAAGGTGAAATAAATCTGCTTTCACTGAAAACATTTAAGTATAGAGTACCTGAAAAGAAATGTGTAATTATAAGTCTACATCATTACATAAGGATACAGCTATATTGGGGTATGCCTCGTCAGAGGTTTAAATGGCTCTAAGACCCAAATATAAATGTTGGGACATAATGTGAAGGTAAGTTAGGTCAAACAATATACAGATATTTAAAAAGTAATGCTACACTTGTGACCTTAATCAGATACCTTTTCTTTGCAAACCGAAATGAAGCAACGTCATGCTAGCACTGTAAAATTATTTCATACAAATAAAAAAAAAAAAAGAATCATTTAAAGTGCAAATTGCATCATATGGTTCAACATTTTCTGGACAGGGCAAGTAGCTTTAGCATACTCATATGGAAAATAGTTCCGTCACTGGCATGGTACTTGGAACAGTTAGCTCTAATGTCATTTGTTCATAAGAGGGGGTAAGATCACTAGCATACTATGTGCCATGACTGCTGAAGACAAGCTCCAGTTAATGAGCTGAAATTTAGCCTGCTATCATTTCTTCTTGTATTATTAGCAAACAGTGCAAATATCTTCTTAGCCCCTGCCTCAAAGTGCAGTGGGGGATTTTGCAATGGAGCTCATCCGTCCAGACAATACTTACCCAAATGAATTAAATTTTGTATGTGTATGTGTCCAGTCATGACCTTCATTGGGTTCAAAAATAGGACTCCACGGTGGCGATGATATTGATGACAATAACTGCTTGTTTATTTTTATTTTTTTTTTATTTTAGCCTTATTATTTGAATTTATTCCTGTACAGTATAATGCTGATGTACTTCAGGGGTTACTGCAGTAAAATCAAAAAGTCAGGAAAAATGCATCCTTTGTTTTTAAAGCTGAGAAAGTATGTCCTGGATATGATTATTATATTTTGTGCTTTATGTTGCATTATAAATTATCTAGAAACTATTCCAGGTTTTGCCCTTATTCTGAAAAAGACTATATTCCTGCTAAGCTGTTTACATGGCTGATGAAAATGAATACTCCACTAATACTCCAGTTCAGATGCAGGGTTGCATAGTCTGATTAAAATTTGATTTTTCAAAGTTTTCCACTAGTGGGGGACTGTGTGAGGCATTGCAATATTTTTGTCGGTGTTGCAATATTTGTGGATATCCAAAGACCTGCTGATTTCAAAATCGTTCAGGCTATAAGTAGGAGTGTTTCTCCTTCCAACCAGAAACATGGGCTTTGCTGATCTTGTGTGGCCTGTGCATCACAAATTGCAGTAATAAACCCTACTGAAACACATATTTCAAATTTGCAGAGTCCAAGTCCAAAAAATGCTCCTATAACCCAAATATTATTGGCATAACCCACATGTCTTAATTGGGAAATTCTAAATTTGTGATAAGGCCAAATTCTTATCATCCAAATGGAATATTCAGTCAACATGACCCTCCTCCAATTTGGAATATTGTAATAATAGCAGAAAATAAGTGTACTGTACATGTTACCTTAGTTTATGATATGAAGAGTGACAACACAATTACAACAAGTCAAATCACAGCATTAAGTGTGAAAGCAGTGCCACTAAATAAAACCAATAGCATACATGGCCAAGAGCAGATCAGTTTTGCGCTTAGTGAGGAGAAATGTGAATGTTAATGCTATCAGATTTTGACTTTAACCTCAGCATGCCACAATATGTGATAACCTGAAATTGAACTGGTATATCAAATACAGCTACGTCAGTGGCCATGCCTGCTTCTGATTGTAGTCTAAACATATATAAATAAATCAAGATCATGCATCATGCTACGTGGACTATTAAGATGCATAACATGAGAAAACGTAGCCATTTTACTACATGGCAGTATCTCCCCTTGAAGACTGACCAAGCCAGAATATCTCTTCCTCTCTCACAGCCTGTCCTTCTCTCTTGGCATGCTATTTCTCTTTATGCGTGTTCCTTCTCTTCTCTCTCTCTCACACAGTCTCTCTCTCGCTCTCTCTACCTCCCCCCGTTCCCCCTTTCGATGCTCTCCTCTTGCTTGGTGGCGCACACTGAATTAGCCAGCATGCTGCCTCCCCGCCTGCTCTCTTATCTTCAAGCCGCCGTCCCGAGTAATTATTATTATGTGCTGCAGAGATAATTTGAAAGCTGTGAGAAAAAAGGAAAAAGAGGGTAGAGGAGTTTAAAAAAAAAACTGTGGTGGCTTCTTTGGCTGTTGGTCCTTATCTGACCTTGGGCAGAGGGGCTCATTGTTAAGCAAATCTCGTGTGTGGGGAAAATGGAACGATTGCAAAAATGGGAGGGAATGCATTATGGAGTGATAGTGGCAAGGGAGGAATGAGAAGATTGGGGTAGAGGAGGCAGTACACATGATGAAGGCGTGTGAAGATTTAGGATTGAAAAGGAGGGGTACTGGTATGGAGTGTGTGTGTGTGTGTGTGTGTGTGTGTGTGTTGGGGGGGGGGCACATAAACACTTACAGAGAGTGTCTGACAGCTTGTTAGTTGGCCAGACCTCAACATGGTTTCATTGCAGTGATGTTGTAATTTACTAAGTGCACCATCTTTTGAATTTGTGCCAGATATCTGTGTCCAAATTAAAATGACCAGAGTAAAGCATGTTCAAGTAAAGGTCTTCACTAAATTGTTTGATACTTTGTTTATGGTGTGTTGTATTCATAAACTATTTTCTTAATTCTCAAATTAGAAATTACATTACAATTAAATTAAATCACAAATTATGGAACAATTTTCAAATCTATATTGAGACCATGCAAACCATTGATATACATCCCTTTTCTTTACTGGTCTGGGTGTGCCGCTGACCTGGGCTACATGGTTACATATTTCAATCCGTCCAAGCTGCTTCTGAGGAGGACTGTAATATGTCTTGGTGAGTTTCGATACTTTATTACGCAGAATCAGACTTTGTCCTTGCTTTGACAGAAAGTGAGTAATGTCTCCAAAGCATTGGTTCCAACACCAGGAGCCAATTGCCTGATGACCAGCTTACAACTGCTTATATGGACTATAATACTCCAGTCATCTAAAGCTGAGTGAATTGGTCAAAGTTGTTTTTGTTGCTGGTGGAGGTTTGGGAACATCTAAACATAAATTCCCTAGAAAAGTATTTGGTTGGTTCACCACAAATTTATCAAACATCGATAAAAGGACATTGATTTGATCTTTCAAGGAAAAAAGTTTCATTGCACTTGTGTTTCTTTTTAAATTGTCAATATTTTATTTTTTCAGGAACTCTCCCAATTTGGATGACAAGCATATAAATTGTTATAAGGGACTCAACAGACAATACTTCGAAGATCAACTCTAGGTGTCCTTTAAGTCAAGATATATCCTACTTAGAATTAAGAACCACCCATTGTGTAAGCTGATAAACCTCTGATGCTGCGTTTCCACCGAAAGCGAAACAAATTTTTCGCGTGGGCAGATTACATTCAAAGTCAATGCAAAGGCTTGAATAATGTGAAAAGACACTAGTTTGTGCCTGGTGAAGCAAATCACGAAGGAGACAAAATATTCCTGTCAAGCAAAACATTTTGAGTAAGTAGAGGAGCGGCAGCAACATTGGCTAGTTAGTTGCCTAGCTACATTTTAAAACTGCAGTTAGCTAGCTACATTGCTTGAGAGAATGGGAACACTAGCTAGCCCGGTAGCTAGTGAGCTAGCTGTATCAAATAACATGTAACTCAGTTTCACAAAAAATGGTGGTCTTGCTCAACATCAGAAATTACAACATCATTAGTTTTGTGAATTCTCAAGCGGGCACCATGTTCATAAAGTAAAATGTTTGCGACAGTAGCATAACAACATTAGCGTCATCGTGTTGTTGATATTTTTTGAGATTTTTGAGGAAGTACCGCCCCGTGAGTGTAAACAATGCAAATGTCAATTTGCCTGTCAGTCCTCTACCATGTCGTTCTCCCATAGAACTGAATGGATTTTTGGCACAAACAGAGTGGCAAATCTTCTAAGCGAAAAAGTAAAAATGATCCTGCAGTCAAACTCCCGCAAAGAAATTTGGTTTCACGTTTGGTGGAAACGCAGCATAAGGTTTTACACATAAAGCGCATGTACAGAATTGACTGCAGTGTACAGTCCAACTAAAATTTATACACTTTGTGTCCTCTGTGACCTTGGGTCAGAAAATGGGCTTGGGACCTGTTTTTCGAATAGCCTCAAAGCCCAAACAATACACACATGCAATATCAGATATTTCTAATGTAACTCACAGTTCCCATCTAAATATTCTCCTAAAATGAATTTCAATGCCACTACATGTCTCCATTGATTGAAGTGGAATCTTTTGCTTGGCCCTTTGGGAGTGGATGGTGGCATAGGCAGGTGTAGGATTTGTGCTTTGCCAACAGAAAGAGGGAACAGCAGGGCGCTAGCTGTGCACAGACTCCTGAAGGAACCCATATATTTCAATCAGCCGGGCCTGCCACTGTGCTGGTGGCTCTCCATTTCCAGAGAGGCAGGCGCCTTTAATTAGATTCCATTTTGATGGAACAACAGTTCGTCCTTCGGTATGATTTAAATCTGCCGATTCCGGTAATTAATCGTTCGCCTGCCCTTCGTTAGGTGCAAGGGAATGGGGGAAGGGCTTATAGCAGACAGGAGACCCATATGAGGAGCAATTACAGTGAGGGACTGCACTAAGCAGAAATATTGTATGATTAGATGATAAAGAATTATGCAGGTGCCTGATGATTTAAGGTGGGTGATACTTCCAGGTGAACTTGAAAAGGCAAGGAGATGCATGCATGCATACATGAATAAATCTGTCAAAACTAAAGGATGCCAATGACCAGTGAGTATACGTAGACTGTACAAATGTACAAATATTTAGAAATATTGAATATTGCCTTAATGTAGGTGGTTAAGTGGCACTGTTTCCAAATTCTGAATGATCTGTCTTCTTTCAAAAATAAAAATATTGCGAATCAATAGACCTTTTTCCACTTCAGTTTAGCTGTTGACTATCATGCTTTGGCAAAGACTTTGCCGCCTGTACCCATATATGCAGTATATTTCAGTGTAGTTCTACCACATATCTTTTTATAACAACAGAATAGTAAACTCTGTATGCCTGCTCAAGTCTCAAAATGAGGAGGTAGGCCTCTGCACACCGTGATCGTATGCTTTTACAGTTCTCCTAAGCTATGTTTTTGCTTTACAGCCATAACTGTACAATTCAGTTGGCAATATTTATTCCAAATTTTGTTTCCAGGCTATTTTTTCCTGAAATATGTAAATACCTGACATTATTATCCATACAAAAATATAAAATCTTTCATTGAGCTCTCTTCTCCTCTATCAACAAGCCTGTATCTGTGCTGGCAGAACAGCTGTAGTAACCACCATTTTTGCAGCTTAGTTATGCATGAGATCTACTGATTTACCTTGCAACTTACATCATCTCTAAAAGAATGACACTTGGTTGACATAGCCTCTTTCAGAAAAGGCAATCAGGACATCTTCATTATCCCTGGCTGAAGTGGTATTGAGCCGGACTCAGTGTGTGCCAGCAGTCAATACGGGGGAGGTGATTCGGTGAACCATGGAACTGATAACTGAAGGCGTGGAGCCACTGCTGCTGTTGTCCAGCCAAGCACCCCGGCTGCACCTCCAGTCACCTGCCACCTCTGAGATCAAAGGCAACGCCTTCTCATTGCTCCTCCATTTCAGCATTGGACCTGCATTGATCTGTTAGAGGAACACAAAAAGGACCACACTAATGAACACTGGGAACTGGGTATAAGTGCGATGGTTGACTCCTGTACTGATAAAATGGAACTGACCTAAGAACTATTGAACAATTTTCGGGAAGGTAAAAATAGGAGTAAGGGATAAAATCTTTTTTGGACCACTGTACTTGGGCAAAAAAAAAAAAAAAAAAGTTCCAAGCCAAAAATGGCAAAATATGACGCTTTTAATGGTCTTAACATCAAATCATTGGCAAAAATTAAACAAGTACAGTACAGGCCAAAAGTTTGGGGCGACCCTCTGATTAAAAAAAAAATCAAATCAAAACACCGTGTTCTGCATTTCATTTCAGTTTATTGTGATTTAAGGGGCCAAGACATTTTCACTACGTCATACAGTCATGTTTCCAGTAAGAATTCAGGCTGAACAAGACATTTTTGTCAGACTTTGCTCGGGCTTTAGATTTATCGAAATAGCCACCCTTAGCCTTGTGTGTCACAAATTCTTAGCATGCGATGCAACAGTTTCTTGAAGTACACTGCTGGCAGTGATTCCCATGCAGATTTCAAGTGTTCAAACAACTGTTTCTCGTTGCTAGGGTTGGAGCACCGGACCTGCCTATCAAGTTCATCCCATGCCAGTTCAATAGGAGAAATGTCTGGAGACTGTGGTGGCCAAATCATGTTTCTTAAGACATTCTGCTCCTCTTTTGAATGAATGTAGTTCTGGCAAAGCTTTGAAAAATGTTTGGGGTCATTGTCTTTTTAAAAAATCTGAGGGTGGCCCCAAACTTTTGGCCTGTAGTGTAGATAAAATAGCTTAGTATGGGATAGCTTTTCTCTTGATTTCATGAAATGTTCAAACCTTGTCGGTAAACTTGCAAACATCTTTTTTTTTTTTTTTTTTTTTACAGATAGGAGATCTGTGAAATAATATCTGATCGTTCCTCTTTGGAAAATAGCATCAATTTTGGTAAGCAAGCCTATGTGCAGTAATATCCTGTACTCTGAAGCATTAATTGAATTTTCACAGTGAAGCAGCTCAGCTTCATAGTGAGGCAGTTGCTGCTTTCCCCCCCAAACTGTTCACTGCATGAAAAAGTCAACAAGCAAATGGTAGCAAAGAAGGTTTCAGGAGTGCATTTGTTTAATCTCTCTAATTTTCTGACCAATGATTTGTTGTTAAGACCATTAAAAGCTTAATATTTTGCCATTCTCGACTTTGTTCTTTTTGCTCAGGAATGTATATCAAGGTAATGACTCCAGACAAGTCTGTTGATAAGTCTTGATGCGGCAATGTAATGATGTCTATGGAAGAAAGAGATACTCTTTTTATGAGGCTCAGAGGACTACCCATGAGCCATAATGTTTTGTGTGGGATGTGGGATAGAGAGTGCAGTTTGCAATGCAGTAATTAGGCATTAACATCAGTAGAAAATGGCTTGAGTTTGTTCTGTAGAAAATTAAATGCTGGCTTGAGATATGACACAATGGGCCTGAAACTTATGAAGAAAACGTATTAGATAGTACATTTTAGGAATAGTACTCCTGATTTTGCACTTTTTTCAATCAATTTTGTGAACCACAGGGGCAGTTCTTGAGTACATTGACAGGGTGGGTAATTTAAATAACCATTTGGGTAATTTGCGCTTCTTTTTTAAATCTAAGAAGACTTCATGCATAATTTTTAATTTCAGCATTGCTGTGAGGAGACTACAAAAACAAACCAAAGATCTGAAAGGCCACCACACAAGTTGTAACAAAGTGAAAAATAAGAGGAAATGTTGAGCTTCAGCAAATTTTTAATGAATAGACGTCCATTGAATTGCGATTTTCTATTAAGAATGACAGTTGTGGAGTGACGGGCAGGGTACTGTCACAGAAACACACTGTGGGATTGAACAACTAATTCAGCCTATATTAAGGTAAAACGATGGTCACAAAATCAGATACCAAAACTAGCTTATGTAGCAGTCCCTGTTCTATCTCAGTCTGCACTGCCCACTGGAATCTCCGCAGTGAGTCCCTAGAGATACGCAGCATTATGAAAGTGGTCAAGTAGGCACGAGTCAAACGTGATTCTGCTCTCTCATCCCTCTCGCTTGAACACAGCTAATGAAAACAGAAACTTGCTGATTTTCAATGACTGGGAATAAGGAAATACCATTGCACATAAATGCATGATGAATCTGCCATTCTTTTCTTTTCACTTGTAAATTGCTGTAACAGGAGCATGGTTTGCGTTACTGAAAGGTCTCTCCCAGACACTGATAAATAATCGCTCACTGAGCACTTTATTAGGAACACCATACTAATACTTGCTCGGGCCTCCCTTTGTCTTCCAAGCAGCTTCAATTCTTGTGACATGGACCCCACAGGATATTGGAAACATTCCTTTTAGATTCTGGTGCATGTTGACACGATTGTGTCACAATTCTGAAGATTTATCTGCTGCACATTCAAGCTGTGAATAAAGTGTTTTCCGAGATTCAAAAGGTTTCCCTTTGATGACTTCATTTAAACAGTAAGAGATAGCTTCTCCTTTGAAGCTTGCTACATTATTATGCTAGGGAAGATTGCAGTGATTAAATGATGCATGTGGTCAGCAACAATTCTCAGATGGGCTGTGGCATTCAAACAATGATGTAATAAAGTGGCCCTGAGCAGACCAAGAAAACATTCCCCACACCATCACACCAACACCATCAGCCTGGACTGTTGATACAAGGCAGGGTGGGTCCATGGATTCAAGCTGTTCTTGCCAAATTCTGACCCTACCATCTGCATGTCATAGCAGAAATAAAGATTCATCAGACTTAGCTACATTTTCAATTCTCCAACTGTCCAGCTTTGGTGAGCCTCTGTCCAAGCAATCTCTGATATCTGTTCTAGGCTGACCGGAGTGAAATCAGACTGTTGACTGTCATAGCACAACCGCTTCAGGTTTCACATGTTGTGTGTCTGTGTGTGTTTCTATAAACACATTTCTATAATATATATAGTATCTCTTCCCATTCAGCAATGTGCATGTCTATAATAATGTCTCTTTTGATTGGTTTCGGTCTCCTGTGAGCCCCTATACCTAGCTATGTCTTGTTTCATTTTTACTTCCTTGTGTGCCTGTGACGTGTATTTAAACCCCCTGCATTGAGTTGCAAGTTGCTGGATTGTAATTCACGATTTGTGCTTAGAACCAGTTCGTTTTTCCTTGTAGAACTCTTCTTCCTCTGAAAGTTTAACATAACCTTTAATGATAGTGACTAACGGAAACCCTCTTCCTTGCCTAATAAATGGGTACAAGCTCCTAAGTGTATTTAGGGACCAGGATTGAGTATGCGTTCTGGTTAACCCAATTCAAGTCTGCTCATTAGTCCAGTTTAAAAGGAATAAGCTCTCAAGCCTAATTGAGGGTCCAGCATTAGGACTGCATTCTTGTTAACCCTGTCCAAGTCTGTTCCTCCATCCAGTTTATTAGGGACAAGCTCCCAATCCTTCTAAAGTCATCAGGATTGGAACCAAGTTCCTACGAAGCTACTCCATTATGCCTTTGGACAGTTCGGTTCTGGCAAAGTGTGACTCCTTTTGGCAGCCTTCCTGGAAAGCCATTGACCGGAGATTGACAACCCCTGCCCTGCTTTGCCCACAACATCTGAACTGAACTGTGCCTTGTATTTCTGGGTTTCGTCCCGTTGTTGCCGTATTAGTATCACTAAAGCTCATGGACCTTATTGCTCGTGCAAATGTGGGATTCTAATGAGTCTGATTTCCCTGCATATCTCCGTTGTTGTGTATTTGACTGCTGCTGAATGCCCGCATCAGGTAAGGAAGCCCCTATTATTTACAATGCAGACATGGGCAACTGCATTATCTCTAAGATTCCAGGTCTTCCATGGTTGGTTTTATACAGTGTGGTTATAAGACAAAGCTTCACAGACGCTCATACAAAAAGGAGGAACCTGTTACTGACACAGAATTGCTGTGAGGGGGGTTGGGGGAGGGATAGTACAGGGCACTGGAGTGTATTTGTAAATTCCAGTCGTAGATCCCTTTTACAGCTAAAATATGGAAAAGGTGACACAAAATGTTTTCTTAATGAGCATGAATTATAATATGTCTGTTAGAATTTTGACTAGATAACCCCATTAAGTGGCTAGGTATTTTCATGCCTTCCTCCTTTTATGACTGCTATCAGTCTGTCTAAATAACCATAGAACAGTCAAAATATAATCAGATTTTAAGGTGTAATTTTGGATACCTTGTGGGTTCATATTGTAAATATAAGGGTCTCGAAGCAGTGCCTGTCAGTGAAATCCACTCTGAAATTTACACAGCACCATTCTGCAAGCTAAAAAAACCTACATTCTAAATTAACTGCACAATGTTAAATTAAAATTAAAAATCAAAAGACAGAGCAAAAGACTGTCTCCATTGCAGTTTGGTGAAAGCCTGTGTGGCCTCACAAAATGACTTGGCCAAATAGCCCCTTACGGTAATTACCTAAATTGGCTCATTCAAAAACTCTTCATTGTAGAAGCAGTTAATTAATTAACAGCTTGAGTGACAGGCTGATGGAGAGAGCATGTTAAATAGGTTGCACTGGAACTCAATGCATTGTTGAAATAGATCCCTTACTCCCTGTAACCGTCCACCATTCTCCCTTCTTTGTCCCCGAAGTCTGTTTATTTCCATCAAAATTAACCATTCCCTTTTCTCATTTTCAAACATCGCCGCTTGCATCCATGTTTGTAAACACATGAAATGACTAATATTTGTCTATTTCCTTTGTATGTAAGAAAGAGAGTATTTTTACTCAATGACAAGATGTTAATCTCGACTTCACTTTTCAGGTTTAATATTCCATCAGTTTTCATAAACGATTTGTGTACTATAAAAATTAAATATTTTTAAATGTAAAATTCTCATTTTTGGCTGAAAAGAAAAACAAGTGTAGCTTATAAGCAGGAGGGGAGTTAATATACATCAGCGAATATAATCCCTTTTATTGCAAAGATATTGCAATAACTGGATATCCATCAGAAAAATATAATGTCAAAATAGATTTAAAGATTTGTCATTTATAGCCAAGAAGAAACTTTAATATTGGTGGCTCCCTTTTGATTTCATTTATTTTGTAAGTGGAGATGTTGCTGCCTTTACAGTAGCAGTTGATTCACTGTTTGGAGAAAAAGATTCACTAATTCTTAAGAATGAACCACTATAATTTTTTGGAAGTGAACTCTGTCCTGTCTTTAAGAGTACAATTTTTGGAAAAGAAAAAAATATTTTTAAAGCCTCAAATTCATTCTCAAATTGTGAAATTAAATGTAAAAATAAATAAACAGGCATGATCAATATTCAGAATTTCCTTGTAATTTCAAGGGAAATGGCAGACTTTTTATGACACTTCGCTTACAAATGATCACACAAAATGTGCTCTGATATCTGGAACTGTCGAACTGGACCAGGCTTGTTGTTGGTCATGTGACTCCTATCATTCAGGGGTAGGTACGTAAATCTTCAAGCCAGGTTACGGTGGCCTGTTCGAGCTCTATGAGTCCCTCCAGCCCATTGGGGGTTTTGTATATGGGGCACTAAGTGAGGACATGTTGGATGGTCTGTGGACAGCCACATGGGCATCGTCATCTTCAGGAGGGACTGGGTCCTGCCGCAGCTGGTGTGAAGACGGTTGAGGTGAGTCCAGGCCTCGCAGTTAAAGTGGTGACTACTTGATTTGGTAAGGTTTGATAACGTGACTTAATGAAGGCATGAAGTGCAGTATGGGATTGAATCCATTCCTCCTGCCTTCTCTCCTGTGCTCCAGGCTTGCCCAATTTCAAAACCATTTTGCAGTGTCCTACACAAAATCATGTATGACTCTCAGATCAGGATCCTGGACAGAGCTGTCTGTGTACGAAACCTCACATCCAGGGCATGAGGGGGGTTTTTGTTTGACCTACAAACGTTTGCAAAACTTCTGCCCGAACTTTAAGTGGTCTGTCATAGCACTAAGATTATTGTGTAAAAAACTTAAATAGTATTTTTGAAGTGTGATACCAAATTTACAATGTGAATGCGTAAGGCCAATTAATGTTTGAGAAGTTCATTTGTGAAATATGAGTTTGGCACCCACTTCTACATCTGTCTCAGTATCATAAAATGTCTGTGCAACACTATTCAGAAACCATAAATCAACCTAGTGCTGTAGAATTCCCCATGATTCAGGGTTCTACAAGAACTATTTCGATTGTTATATATTTTTATTTTCAGATGCCACACTTCTCTTATGAACTTTTTGCACTGAAACTGTATTCTCAGAGCAAAGAAGCAATGACCACTGCAGCAATGACTGGACCACAGTGGTGTGCAATCTCCAGTCTCACCGTGTTATATTTGTCCTGCAACTTTGGGTGACTTTAGAAATATTGTTGTTTTCTCTCCTCGCTTGTAAATTACTTTTTCTCTCATAGTTCTGCCCCTGTGAGGTGTTTTTCCAAATTACTAGTGTCACCTGCCTAAATATTCTTGTGCAATTACGGTGCCTGGAGCAAACTAGATGTGAAGAAGCCCTTGGCATTCTTCCAGTTCATTCAGAGCAGCAGGTGAAAGCATGGTAGCGCAAACAAAAACACAGCTAAAACAATAACAATCCCTTTGATTTTGGGAAAGAAAAAAAGAAAGAGGAAAATAATAAATAGTCTGAGTAAAAGAAAATCTGTGGTCAATCTGTAGGCTAAACAAAGGTCTGCACATTGATTGGGGCCCAGATTGCAGCTCTGTGCATGCTAAATCCTCTTGTTGCTACAGGAGGGTTTAAAGCCAAGAGGAGAGTGCTCTATTGTGGGCACAAAGGCAACTTAACATGCTTTCACACCAACAAGAAAAGGGAGGGGTGCAAGTATTGGGCGAAGGGTGGGGGGGCTATGGGAGCAGGGTGATGTGGGGGACTTTTTCTGGCTAAAATACGGAACAAGAGGTGTGAATGAGACGTGATTCTCATAGGCTTTACCTAAATCCTGTCCGTCTTTCTCTCCTTGTTTGTTCTCGAACAAAACAACAAACAGTCAGAGGGAGTGAAAACAAGGGGTTTGGGGGGCTTATGTGTCCTGTAATCCTCCGCACTTCTGATCCACTGTTGGCATGCAGGAGCCTGACCTCCTCATTGAAGCTTTCTGATGTGTTTCTATAGATGGGAGCACCCCAACCCCACCCTGAAAAAGCTAATTAAATGACTACCAGTGCCCAGGAATTTGAGGCTTTGAAACTCAGCAAAGGAATAAAAGGGTTCTACAGGGAGCAAAAGGAGGAAGGGCCGAACGCGCTCTTTTATTCCACCTTTTTTAATTCATCTCTAGACGCATTCTCGTTAGTATGATCTACCCTCGATTTAAAAAAAAAGCAGAAATCTCTCGCCCGGCATCAAAGCCCCCGCTGCCTCAAAGAAAAGTCACCCCATTCTGTCCCCCCTCTTCAGTTTCTTTGGCCTCCTTAGCTCTTTGCACTGCACCCCCCCCCAAAAGACCTTTCAAAAAATCAGCTCACTTTCTACTTATTTCTCTTATTTCTCTCATTTTAAAAAGAGAGCAATTAACCCCAGGGGAGTGGGTGGCGATGCAGAAGGGGGTCCAGGCCCCCTCTCTGACGCAGGGCTCCCAAATTCTATCCCGCTCTAGGGCCTGAAAAATACTAATGCTCGTCTCGCAGAAGTGTACTTCAGGAAACAGAAGGGAATGTTAGTCTGCATATGTGCCCAATTGCATTAGCATTCTCGGTGGAACTGACCGTTGTGCTCAACTTGGGAATCAGGTGTTGAGGGAGAAGTCAGGTTGTGTGTTACAAATCGACATTTACCAGCTGAATAGTTCAGTTCTACCAGCCAATGATCGACCTTGTGTAGTCTGAACATTCAATGAATACGTAAGTTAATACATTTTTAAAAATGAAATTGTGGCTTATGTGTAATTGGTATGTGAGTGTGTGTGTGTGCATGCGTGTGTGTCCTAGAGAGACATTATTATGTTTCATATTCTGTTTCTATCATGCTTGGACATTCAAATAATACCAAAAAGACAAAAAAAAAAAAAAACTTGCACATTGTGTAAGCTACGCACAGGTAGAGTTTGCCACCATCTTAGTTTATGTCTATTAACTTGTTTATTCTGACTTCATGTAAAGCCAATCATTACTTGTGCATGACCCCTATTTAAGGCTTTATAACTCAGGATTTGAGTATCACAGAGATTGTACAAATTATTTTAATGAAGCTAGACACTTGTAACATTTGGAAATAAAACTGATATGTGTTTATTTTCATAATTTTGGGACAAGAAAAGTGCTGCCAACACATGGAAACATCATGGAAATTCAACGTTTTGCAGAGATAGATTTTTCAGGCATGGCTCTGCTTTCTAATTTATGATTTTTTTCTGGAGGGCTCACAAATGAAAGAAAAAAATTAGTGCCAAATTTTGAAAGGGACCTCTCAGCACATTAGCAATGGTGACATTGTGTATTTACATAAATATTGAGCAAGAGATTTTGATCATTGACTAACAAAACGGGAATTTATTGTGTATCTTGTTATACCATAAGTATCATTTCACAACTGTGTTCATGTTCATTTAAGTATGTTTGGTTTTATGTTGTTGCTAGGAAGTTAGACAAATTTTCATAATATATGTTATAAAATATTCCTGAGTTGCTTCTGTGGCCAGATATGCCAGACTGGTAGCAGATCAGGTTTTATGGAAGATATGATTCAAACAATGTCTATGCCACTATTTCAGACTTTAGAACTCCCATTTTTTAATAGTACTAAGGCACCACCTTCACACAAACTTTTAACGTGCATCTATGTGCTCCAGGAACAATTACAATTACAGCATCATTTTGAAGCTTGCGTCTGGAGTTACTGCTCTTCTGCGCCAAAGATTTAACAGACATGTTGCTTTTTTCTTTATATCACAATGTTATATTTATATGACTTTTATATATCTTTTTATTATCACAGAAAATTGAAAGAAAAAAAAACAAACAAACGTGGACGCACGCAAACGCCAGATGGAATTGATGCCATATTTAGCAGACTTGCTAACAAGCGATTGCACTGAGAGTGAATGTCAGAGGTTTTATTTAACGCTGTGAGGCAGCTTCAATCAAAGCATGAAAACACTTCTTTAATCCAGGGATATGCAAAGCGGTGGGCCCGCTGCCTCTGTGTGGGGATAATTTATTCTACTCCTGTTGTTGTTCCTCTGGTGCTGATGTAGCTGATAAGACCTTGGCGTTATCACCACCGAGCAGGCAATTAACAACCGCACCCCAGTCTACCCACCGCACAGGCTCTTTGTGCTGCACGGATGAAGGTCAGCAGGCAGGCAAGCGGACCCCCCGTTTGCGCACACCCCTCGTTCTCAAGCGCAGGCGTTACCACTCCGGGCCTTCCCTATTGTCGCCCCACAACAGAACCGTGCGCTGACCTTCCCGTCAAAACCCTGAGTCAAGCATTTTCTGTGTATGGCAAGTCCTACTTTCCCTGAACAATGGAGGACATGACATGAAGTCGCCATATGAGAGGGGAGTTGGTATCCCGTGTTCTCCCTTGTCCTGTCCTACATCACTGCTGCAGTCTCTTTTTGTTTCACCTCCCTTGCCTCTGTCCTCCTTTGATATGACAAGCAAGTTCTCCAACTGACAGTCCCTGCGATTTGCATGCACTGCCAGGACACAAAGAGGCAATGCATGACTGTCTGAGTGTGTGAATAATTAATATAATTGAGTCCCCTCTAAGTACTTAGTGGTTCAGGCCTGAGCATGATAAGCTCTTGAAATGTTTCGAACGCCCCATGCCACACCCCTGTAAAATAGGTGCATCCATTTTTACACTGCCAGAGCCACTGTGTGGAAAATGGATTTGGGGTTTTAAAGAGCTCACCTCTTTTTGTCTCCATGGGATTGCCCTGAATGAACCAGAGCACTTATCAACATACTGTCTGTCTGCATGATGTTTATTTGTATACCATAATGCGCTATTATTTTTTTCAAACCATGACCCCATCTGCATCTACTGTAAATAAACCGTGCAAATGCATATATCCAGTGGGTGTATATTAACTAAAAGATTGTATATGTGTGTTGTGTGCAACAGTTTCTCTCTCTCTCTCTCTCTCTCTCTCTCTCTCTCTCTAACTCTCCCCTGGTGATCCATCTCATGGTGAGCAAGAGTGGATGGTTGTTGCTAAGAAACAGAAGGTTAATTAAATGTCCAAACATTGACTGTTATGAGAGGAATTTATTTGAAAATGAAAGGGTAAAATAACATGTGCAGAAGTATGTGAAATATTGAATCGTAGCTGTAGAAGTGCACCTGCATTCCCTAACCATGCAGACAGCAGTGGACCAAACATGCCAAAAATAAAAAAAACAATAAATAAAAAAAATAAAAAATGAAAAAAGTGCTTGAAAATAACTTTGCTGGACAAACAAAGAAAGCAAGAATACATCAAAAATTGTCCAGAATTGTAGAAACCATTGATAAAAATTCAAAAAAGACTGCATAATCAGCATAGCTAATAAATCAATGGTACATTCAAACATTTGGGAAACTTTCATGCTTTGACATTTTCTCTCCTGTTTCAATTTCCGAAGAAGTTAGAGCAATATAAAAAAAAATGAGAAGTAAATGTGGTTTGTGCATTATGCTTTACCTGTATTAAATTTAAAACATTGCTAAGACAAGATATTTAATGTTTTCCTTTCTGTGCTTTATTGCTTTTTTGCAGAAATAATTTCTTCTTCTGAATTTCATGCTTGGAACACGTTCCAGAGAAGTTACGTGTTTACCACTATCTTTCCCCTTTAACTCTTTCAACCCCAGATATTCTAGCATCACTATACCCTTCAACCCCACAGCCCTCTGTAGAGGGCTGGTCATTATCTGGACATTGTATCTTACTGTTATCTCTGGAATCCCATTAAATGTAACCTGATATGTTCCAATCAATTAGTCAGATTGTTTGAATTTTCCCTACAGGAATTTGGGGTTGAAGGGAATATGTTGGTCAGCCCTCTGTAGAGGGCTGTGGGGTTGAAGGAGTTAACTGCCCCACAAGAAATCATTTAGGGAGTGGAGGACACCAGTATTTCCAGTTTTGAAGAATTTTTTTTTTCCATATTCTTCTTTGATATACATCTTCAACTGCTCAGAGTCGGGAGTCTTCATTATTTATATCATTTTGCTGGTCTTAAAGCACAATATATTTTCCATGGTAGACAGATCTGGAGTGCAGGTAGGCCAGTCTAGCAACCAAGCTCTCCAATTAGGAGGCCTTGCTGTTAACACCTGCAGAATTTGGCTTTCTAATGTCTTGTTGAAATAAGCAGGAGTGTCCAAGTAAAAATGTCACCTAGAAGGCAGCATGTTGCTTCACAATGTCAATAAATCCATCAACATCAATAGTACCCACACGGTTGATCAAATTACCCATGGCATGGGCATGGACACTCACCATGACAGATAATGGCTTCTGGTCACAACCGAGATGGCCCTTTTCTTTTTTTGCTAAATGAACACAATGTCCAGTCTTTCTATACTCAACTTTAGACGTTCACTGATATTACAACAGCAAATTTACATGGTGCTTCAGTTCACTTCAGATGAGCTGAAGCCCAGAAAAAAACAACATTGTTTTTGGATGCATTTGACATTTGGCTTCCTGGCAGCACTGAACAGTCTTCACTGGCAATTTCAGATGTGATGATGAATGATGTTTATTGGCAAATATTTTCCAAAGTAGTCCTAGCCGATGTAGTTACATGTATCATAACAGCAAGTAGCTTTTCGATGCAATGCCTGTTATGTCCAGATTCTGCATTAATTAATTTTCTCTGCAGTTGGGCTGTCAGCATCTTTTTTTTTTTTTTTTTTTTTTTGGTTTGTCATCCTGATTCATTTCAGTCATTCAATTATTGTTTTGTGGCTTCGCGCCTCCGCATGTTTATTACTCTGCCTTCTTCCTGCACCCAACCCTCAGTGTTAATTGTACTCTCTGTGTATTTCAGTTTCTGTGTTTCATCTCCCCTTCGCCAGACCATTGACCTTCATTCATGTTGAGCTCACTTTCTTTCATTTCTCAGTGTTGATTGTTTTTCCTAGTTCCTGTATCTTCTTTGTTTTCTTTTTGGCTGCTTCTCTGCTTGTTGTCTTCATTGTCGATCGTTATTCTCCAACCTAGTATCTCCTGCTCCCTCCAGGGGTGCTACAGTTTTGACCTTGGACCTAGACCTCAACTCTGATCAGCCTCTTTCTGTGAACACTGTTTGCCACTGCTTGACCTCTGCCTGTCCCCCGACTATGATCTGCCTGCCCTCCATTGCACAGTTTGCCAGTTCTCTGACCTAGTCTGCTAACAAAGCTCATTCTGATTGTACTTCTGGCTCCCTCCACTCCTCCATCTCTGACACTGCCATCTGAAAAATTAAAGATCAGGGGCACTCAGCATTGATTTTCAACCTCATCCTGAACATAGAGATTTATCAAGATTCCCTGAATCTTTTAATAATATTATGCACAGCAGAGGGTGTGGTTCCCTCAAATAGTTTTCATAAAAATGAAACTATTTAGTGGAAAACATTGAAACCTTGACAAGAGTGTATTCTATTAATTGTAAATGGATGTACTTTCCCTTTACTGCACATTTGAACTTAATGTATGAAATTATGAACGTTTTTGATCATTATTTGCAGCATTTTTTTTTTTCATTTTTATTCAGGATGCCAATAATTCTGGACCTGAATGTATTTTACAACATAAGCATGATTCAGCAGAATCCACGGAGTCAGGGCTAGCACCACAGAAAGAAATGTACAACCCAAACTCCAAAAAACAGTGTGTAAAATGGAAAATAAATCAATGATCAATGCAAGTCTGTTTTCACCTGAATTAAATTAAAACAGTGCACAGTCATGATAATTAAGGTTTTAACTGGTCAACGTTAAAGTTCACTTGAGACACACACATTCTATGAGTGACCCAAATAACATTTATTTATTTTTTTCCCGGAGTCTTCTTTCATATTTTTCTGAAGCTGCACAACGGTTCGGGGTCATTGCTATTGTATTTTGTGTCCCATGATGCACCTCACAGGTCTGGACTGTGGCAGGACAGTCTTAAACCTGCACCCTTTGACAGCAAAGCTATGCTGTTGTCACATACTGTAAGCTGAATGTGGCTGAATGTGGCATCCCTGAAAAAGAAATTACTTTGATGCCAACCTATGTTGTTCCAAAATGCATATGTGCACTTCAGCATAAATTTTGCCTTCTTGGTGCCATGGGCACAGATGCTGGTTTTTGAACTATGTGTTGGTAAAAAATCTGGATTTTCCTTTTTTTTCTTGGCCCTGAGACTGCCAGTCAATTACTCTCGTAAAGATGAAAAAATATGGACTATTCTGACCACAGCACACTTTTCCACTTTGCATCAGTCCATCTCAGCTGTGTTATAGCTCACAGAAGTCAGCAGGATTCTTGGATTTTATTGATATACATGGCTTTGATTTTGAAGTGTAGTCTTAATTTGCATTCACAATTGCAGTGTTGATCTGGGTTTACAGATAGCAATTTTGTGAAATATTCACAGACCCATGTGGTTATGTTCATTATGGAAGAATGTCAGTTTTTAAGGATGTGGGATCTGCAGGCTTGAAGATTGCCTGCATTTAATATCTTTTTATTTTTACAGATTCTCTGAATATTTTAACAATATTATTAGTCTCTCAAGTCAGACTATATTTTTCACAATCTGCTAATGCTACATAGATAAGTCACTCATTCAGCCTGTTAAAATTTGAGGAGGAGGAAGCCGTCATCTCCCATTGAAAAAACTCCTCATACCAGAGGAATATTTGAACAATCACGTCAAATTGTTTGAGAAAATGTATATTCCTCGGAAACATAACCAAGAGAGCTTGCTAGCAGCGATGATATGCTGATGAAACCATTGAAAGAGAACATTAGAAGAAATGAAAAAGTCCACAGTGAGGAAGAGCCTCGCACCAGATGTGGACTTCCTCCACATTTCAGCAAAAAACACACAAATTTTGAGGTTAGTTGCAAATGTTATTGAGGCTGTTGCATTTGTCTGACTTGCTAGCTACTAATGTTACAGTTGTGAGCAAGCTAGTTAGTGATGGTTTGTTCGGTAGATTGTAGTTTATTTGCCAAATCTGCAAACAGGTCACAGTTAGATTTTTTGTTTGGTCTGATGTTTGGATAATGCTTATTGAGCAAACGAAAGTGTCTGCCATGTCCAATAAATGAAGTTTTTACCATAACCTGTGGGTAGACAGGCAATAACATCCTGGTGGTTAATCAGGTTCAGAAAATATAGGTGCTGAAGGTATTTCAGATTTGCCTCAAAATTAATTTTGCGAAGTTCCGAAAGAGCTGAATGGGAAATATCTTTTCCGAATTTCCACTTCTGCTCAAAAGCTAGCTAGCTAGGTGTTGACTAATTTGGTTTCTTAAAGTTCTTTACACATCTGCATAGGGGTTATGGAAGTGAGGAAATTGACCAGATATCTGCCTATTTTTTGTCACTCATTTTCAGCACTTTGAAAATACAAACTGTTTGGTGGAAACATTTGAAAATTGCAGAAGCCAACATGCCTGGCTTGAGAAATGACAATATTATAGACTGCAGATCATGAAATCTCAAAATTCCTTGCAATCACGCATTGGCAACCATTATTCCTAAAGTGTTGCTTGTAAATGACCATGGATTGTGATTTTAAAGCCAATCATTTGTTCTAAACAGGTGTTTTGACATTTCTCAACAATCCCCGTGTTACACCGCCATTGTCCCAACTTTTTCGAAATTTCTTGCTGGCATCAAAGTTTGAATTAGCTTGTATTTTCAAAGATCAATTTGTAAGTCGATAAGGTAAAACTGTACGCATCTTTTTATTGCACTTTTTAAAAATTAAATATAGGTAAAAGTGACTTTTTTAAATTTACTCCTCTCTGGTTGTATTAACATTATACACCCCAGCTTTTTTGAAGAGGAGGTGGTAAAAAAAACAAAAAAAAAAAAAAAAACTGCAAGGTTGTGTTGCAGGGGCTGACTCCTCAGGGCTTCCTTTAGTTATAATTATCCTGCCCAAATGGAGAGAGGCATTGTTTTTGGAGGCATTTGTTTGTTTGCGCATTTGTCTGTCAGCAGTGTGGTTAAAATACAGTTCACTCAAGCTACATGAAATTTGTGCAATGGTATAGGATTAAATTTGTGTCCTAATTGGGTCAAGGTCAAACTGGGTAGGGTATGTTGCACCTGGCATCACTTATTATTTTTTCCACAACACTGTTGTTATATTATTTCACAGCTATGTCTTGTCACCTGTCATACCTTAAATGTGTAGGAACTTTCACAAAGTATTCACTCGGATACGCCAATCTATGGACAATTTAGAGTCTCCAATCAGCCTCACATTCACGCCTTGAGAGAGGAAAGCAGAGTAACCCTGAGTAAACCCCAGCAAACATGCACACTCCACACAGAAGGGGCCCAGGCCAAATTCCAACTCACAACTTTTTTGTTGCGAGGTAACAGCGATACCTACTGCGCCACTTTGCCTCCTGGCTTCCTGTGATATCTCAGCCATACTGTCATGCCTCTTATTGAGGATGCTGTTTGAAAAGACTAATGTAAACAGCTGAAAATAACTCAACACAGGATGCTAAAAAAGTTTTGTGGTCCCTCCTCCAGAATTTATACTACTCGAGACGATGTGAAAATAGGTGCCTCATCTCTTAGATATCGACAGGCTCTTGCTGAATGTTTATGCCCTAAAAATCCGGCAGCGTGTACCCAGTCAATTCCAAAAATCAGACTTTGGACGCCAAATCAATCTGTGTAAATATCCCGTATGACAGGGGTGTCCAATCTTATCCAGAAAGGGCTGGTGTGGGTGATGGTTTTTGTTAGAGCCCAACACTAACACATCTGATTCTACCCACCAAGGTCCTAATTGAAACCCCTGATTAGTTAATTAGTGGAATCAGGTGCTGTAGCACTGCTGGCTAGCACAAAAACCTGCACCCACACCGGCCCTTTTTGGATAAGATTGGACACCCCATGCTGTATGACAACATAGTGTCTCATGCAAATAACCCATATGAACACATTAAATGCTAAGCACACTGAATCATTGTTGCTTCTTGATTAGGAGGAGAGGTATGTTATTATGCGTACTTGAGATACACTGCCTGGCCAGAAAAAAAAGTCACCACTTGGATTTACCTGAGCAAATAGGTTAGAGCAGGGGTTCCCAAACTCGGTCCTGGGGCCTCCCTGGGTATGCTGGTTTTTGCTCCACCCTTGATTGCAATCGTAGGATTTTAACAGGCTGTTAATTTGTCTTATTTAGGTGCATTTAAATTTAGAGCAGCAATTTATCCTCTCTTGACATACAGTATTTTGACAGATATGCATACATACAGTGAGGAATAAATTCCACATCCACATTGCGATATATGAGTAACAACTATACAAAAAGAGGGAAAACAAATTTTACCCAATCAAAGGAAAAAAATCAATGGGTTCCTAATTGGTGAAACTGTGGGAACATGGTTGCAAAAACTTACAACTTACTAGGCAAGCCAATGATAGTCAAACCTGTTTTATGTTATGTTTTTGTTATTGAGTGCAAGCAAATTATTTTGAAAGAATTCTAATCACCTGTGTTGAACAACCTGATTTGGTGGTAAGTGATTTACTCAGTGCCTGACTTGATCAGTTTAAAAATGTTAAAGTATTATCTGAAATGGCTTGCAAGATCGAGAGAAAAAAAAAAACTGTATATTCTTTTATTCTTCATGGCACACATGGATATTTCTATTAAAATTTGGCTTAAGACAGCAAATAACTTCTTTAAACACAAAATGCATCCAATTAGGACAAGTTAAGAGCTTATTAAAATCCTATGATGGCAATTCTGATTGGAACGAAAACCAGCATACATAGGGAGGCCCCAGGACCGGGTTTGGGGACCCCTGGGTTAGAACCTTCCATTGGATAATTACAGCAGTGCTTAATATCTTACAGCTGGCAGCAAGTTATTTAACCCTAACTGACGCAGTGAGTTGCTTCTCATTTCTTGAACAACCATGTCAGAAGACATGTTCTGTGGTCGTGGAAAAGATGTTACTTTCTTTCAGAAGGGTCAAATTATTTGCCTGCATCAAGCAAAGAAAACAACGAAGAAGATTGCTGAAACTACTAAAACTGGGTTAAGAACTGTTCAACACATTATTAAAACCTGGAAGGATAGTGGTGAGCCATGAACCTAGCGGAACAAATTGGTCGGAAAAAGATCATGAATGATCACCATCACAGATTGCCAAAACGTTCTGAGAAGTCTCATCCTTAAAAATGGACATTACAACTCATGGCTTTGTTCAATTGTGAAAGTGAATGCATTTACCGGCACATAATGCATCAAGAACTTGCAGGATTGGGTCTAAACAGCTGCTTGGCCACAGGACTGCCACTTGTTAGTGAGGCTAATTGTGAAAATGACTTCAATTTGCTCAGGACCATAAAGATTGACCTGTGGAACAATGGAAAAAGGTCATGTGGTCTAATGAGTCCAGATTTACTCTTTTCCAGATCTGGGTTGCTTCAATTTGTCAGATCTAGACTCAACAACATTTTGAGCACTGAAATGAAGTCAGCAGACTACTAGAACCTACAGAATGACCAGGTTATTGTTCAATGGATTTTTTTATCAGTTACTGCATTGTCAGAGTGCAGGATGACAATGCCAAGATTCATCAGGTTTGAATTTTGAAAGAGTAGTTCAGCAAACTTGAGGAATCATTTTCACACATAACTGACCTTCACCTGTTGAAGGTCTCTGGGATGTACTGGAGAAGCCTTCATGGAACGAGTGGTTTGACTCTCTACGATCATCAGTACAAGATCTCAGCCAAAGATTCATGCAACTGTGGTTGAAAATAAATGTTATAACATTGCATAAGATTGTCAAAACAATGCCAGGACGAAAGTGCGCCATGATCAAAGCTAAAGACAAGATATTGGAGTGTGTGACTTTTTTTTTTTTAGATGGGCAGAACATAGTGAACAAACAATTACTAAACTTATTACTATCGCCGATAGCCAGACTAAGTTATTCAGCCAAAATTTTGACAGTTGTAATGCAAGTTATTAATCAAATTGTTTATGACGATTGCTTGTATAAGCTACTTATTTGACATTATTAACTAGATATTATTTACTAGTCTACATAATTAAATTTCATTGGGATCATAAATCAGAGACACTCAGTACAAATTGGAACTTCTAAGAAGGAATACTGGCCTTCTGTAAGGTCAAGCATCAGCCACAAGTGGAAATCATCAAATTCAGAAAACTGAGACTGATTTGAGGGGACAGAACACTCAATCTGCACTTACGGAATTGCAAGTGTGATTAGGCTGGAAAATAGAGTTTGTAATGTTAGTGTAATATACAGTAGGTCACAACTGGTAAAACATTGCAGCAATAGTTTCAAGAATTAAAGTAACTTAGACAAGACTATTTTAAGCCCGCACCTTGGTCTGGCAATTTAGATATATAAAACAATGCATCATAATTATTTGTGAGGGCACAGTAGGCACTGATAGAACATTGATGTTTAAGAGAAAAACAGTAGGTGCATGCAGGTCTCCAATTAAGTTAAAACATCTTTAATTAGAAGAAAAAAGATTTTTAATTATTTCTGCTATATTCCTGTCCTTAATTTAAGTAGTGATGTCAATCACTATGCAAGGGAAATTGAGTTTTCCATTTCCTGCAATTGAATGGCTTAATGCCTAATTTTATTACCTAAATGAAGATTTTTGTTTGCTATGATAATGAGACTATAATACATGAGAGTTGCAGAATGTTTTGGATAAAATTTAAGAGCGTGACAACAGTGAGAAGATCTATATTTGTGCTTGAATTACAGCAAAACATGAGATAAAACAGTGCTGGGGTTCTTAAATTAGGGCAGGGCATTCAGAAACCCGCATTTAAATATGCATGTAATATGTGTTTCAGTTTTATACTATGTAAGTCAAATAAATTTTTGATGGTTTCTTTTTCTGTGATAAAATTAATACATGCTACATATTCACACACTACTGTTAAAGTCAGAAGTTTACATAGGTATATTTTAATTCCTGACATTTAATCCTAGTAAACATTTCCTGTTTTAGGTCAAGATAGTATCACTACTTCATTTTAAGAGTGTGAAATGTCAGAAGGAATGTTGAGAGAAAGATTCATTTCAGCTTTTATCACTTTCATCACATTTCCAGTGGGTCATCTTCACTTGGTCCTTTGCTGCTATTATGGAATTGATTCACAATTTTTGCATAAAAGTACACTATGTCCATCACTAGGAGACAGAATGGGTCTCCTTCCTGACACGTTTTTGCAAGTATAATGTTTATACTTGTTTTATTGTTTGTAAGGATGCAAGAGGTACCTTCAGGCATTTGGATATTGCTCCCAAGGATGACCAAGACCTGTGGAGGTTCACAATTTCTTTGCTGAGTTCTTGGCTGATATCTTGTGAATTTCCCATGATGTCAGGCAAAAAGGCACTGAGTTTGAAGGTAGACCTTAAAATACAGCCACAGTTATTCCTCCAGTTGACTCATATGATATCACTTTGATTACCAAGGCTTCTAAAGTAACGGCATAATTTTCCAGAATTTTCCAAGCTGATTAAAAAGCCACAGTCAACTTAGTGTATGTAACTGTCTGACCCACTGAAATTATGGCATAATAAATAATTAGTGAAATAATCTGTCCGTAAACAATTGCTGGAAGAGTTACTTGTGTGATGCACAAAGTAGATGTCTTAACTGACTTGTCAAATATATACAGTATTTTGTTAAAACCTGTGCAGTGGTTAAAAATGAGTTTCAACAACTTCAACCTGAGTGTATATAAACTTCTGACTTCAACTGTATATAGCTAAAGTGTGCAGGCACTTCACAGAAGCCTTACTGACATACCCAGAAAACAGACCTTTAAAAATTGTAAAATTCAAAATTTGAATTGAATCTGAAAATAATTGGTCAATATGGCCAAATAGGACAGATATTTGCTTCCATTTGAGGTTAGTGCAGTTTACACTGTAAATTTGTATTACCATGTGGATTTCGTAGACTTTAGTATACCCTGGATTTCATAGACCTTAATATACCCTTTACTCCCTTCTATACTGGGGTCTCCATTGAAACTAAGTTCAGTCATGAAGGGGCAGGTGGAGGTTGGGAGCACATACAGATAGGGCAACAATTTCAAATTTGTGGAGCAGAATTTTATGGAAATACAATAGACAATACTTTACTACCTTAAAAGGAATTCATTTTGGATCACAAAGCTTTGATAAAGAAAACAAATAATGCATAACAACATAAAATATGAGTTTACTAAGAGCATAAAAGAGATAACATTTTCCAATACCTGGAAATTAAAGGTGAGAGTGTGTCCTATCCACCCATTCTGAACACTTCATTTCAAATTCGGTCACACTTTAGATGAAGTGTTGCGCATAAAGGCTTTATACGTAAGGGATAATCAACTCGTAGGTGTGCATTACACGGTTTTAAGGCATAGCGCGGTGGCGAATAACCACCCAACGTGAAGCGGAGGGTGGTTGCCTCTGCGAAGTGCCTTAAAACCGTATAATGCACACCTACGAGTTGATTATCCCGCGTATACCATAGTCATTTGCCAGCAATATCAAATCAAAGCATTCAGAAATTTTTGGTGAAAGTTTTGCATTTAAAAAAAAAAATGAGCTGGTAATCATTAAACAGGTGCCGCGCCTTCTCATAGCCAATACTATAGGCCAAGCTAAACTGAACCAGCTAACTTAGTTCAGTTTACCTTCATGGAGAAAGAATTTTTAGCGCACGCTAACATACTTTTACCAGCAAATAATTTGGTAACAGATTCCAGCTGAAACGGAGATTATGCATAACACAACATTATGCACAATTATGCAGACTGTAGCTAACTTGCTACCCGCAATTACAATGAACTTATGACAGTTTCCGTAGAGCCAGCGAGCTGAAATCAGTTTGTTGTCACAGCATGTAGCTAGCAAACTGTCAACAGTTGCTGATACATGAAGTGGACACATTAGCTTCCTTTGTAACCGAACACAATTACTATTGTTTAATGAATAAAGCGCGATTACTTGGCTGCTTTAATATATACGGTCATTATCGCTGGAGCACCTATAGTTAACCGCCCCGCAGGAAGTAACTTATCTGACGCCGCCAAATTTACCGGCGATAAATGAGCAGATAGGTTTCTGTTATACCCAGCCAAATGCCAGTGCTCTAATGTTGCTACAGTTATAGGTTGGCTATCGGATGAATTTCGAACGGTGGAACTACCATAGGCTGAACTACCTGTGTGGTTCCAAAGTTTTAATCAATACCTGCCAGCCAATCAGAAAAGAGTATTCACCCAGAGCATGGTATGAAGCATGTATTATGCCTTCATAAATGAGACATAATGTCTTCATAAATCATACCTAAGCAAATGTCATGCTTTATATAGAGTTAAGTAACACATCCTTATTCAGCACGTGATGCCAGATGTGACCATGAAAATGTCACTGAGCTGACAATGCCACTCTTAATAGTATTTAGACACTAGCTAATTAGCATTGTCAGTTATATGACATCTGGCATCACATGCTGAATAAGGATATGTTATTTCACCCTTTACAAAGCATAACATTTGCTTATTTATGATTTACGAAGGCATTATGTCTCATTTATGAAGGCATTATACATGCTGTATAAAGCCTTTATGAGCAACACTTCATCTAAAGTGTGACCCCCAAATTCAATCAAAATGTCAGAATTTGAATTTAAATATGTCTGTTTTCCCATTTATACTCAAAAAATGAAACAGTTCCACACAACTGTTTTTGGTAACTTCAACATAAATACTAAAATATTGATCAGTCTAATAGTTCAAATTAATTTGATCTTACCTAAGTCAGTTGTGTGGGACTGTTCCTTTTTTGTCAGTGCATGTCAATGAGGTGTCAAAGTGTAAACTTTTGGCTATGTGGAGTATCAGCTGTGCACTCATCCAATTAATTAAGTTCACTTTGCTTGAGCAATTTCATTATTGTAAATTAGTTTAGTTGTTTTAAGACAAAACTGGAATGAGTTTCCCGCCAATCCCTATGAAAATGTGGGGATGCATGTAATTTATTTTAAAATGTGGACATTTATTTGCTAACATAGCTGATCAATGTTCATTATCAAGGCTCCCCAAATCTGGTTCTCAAATCCAAATCCTCTCCTTCCAAGCAATAAAGTGAACAGTTATTGCCCCTAATTGGTTCGGACTGTCATCACACCTGATTCCCAGGTAAAGGGACAGTGGACAACCAGCAATTCTTGACTCTCAAACACCGTGACTTAGGGAGCCCTGAATGTACAAGCTTGGTTCCTAGTTTCTTAATGTGAATGATTACAATGTGGGTGGCAAACATACTTGACTACACCCATCTGGAGTCGTAAACATTTCATAATTGGTATGGAGGGTATCTCTCAATGATGGATCAAACGGATAATACAGAATCAAGTCACAAATTTTTTAATGTATACTCACTGGCCACACTCACTTAAGCTAGTACTTGCCTCAGTGAGCAAACAGGATCGCCTTTTGCCTTTAGAGCAGTCTGAATTTTTCATGGCTTAGGTTCAATAAGAAGCATGACACATCCCTCAGGGATTTTGGCCCATGCTGACTCAATGGTAACATGCAATTTGCGCATGTTTGTCAACCACACATTCATGCTGTAAACATCCTCCTTTGCTTCATCCTAAATGTGCTCTTTGGATTATTAACTGGGTCTATGCAATACTTATGGAACCAGCATAAGGTAATGCATGCTCTGTGACACAATGCATTATTTGGTGGGAACCGTCTATTTGAAAAAGGTTAGACTGTGGTCATAAAGAAGTGCATATGGTCAGCAACAATGTCAAGGGTAAGGGTAAATTCATTCAAATAATTTTGGTATTAAAGGGTGCCAATTGCACCAGTCTCTGTACACTGTGCAGTGCGTGGAAACTCCAGGAGGGCAGTTGTTTCTCAGGTATCGCAACTGGCATATCAGGCATCAAAAATCATTTCACGTGAATGAATATCTACAGTGGTCTCCAGAATTTTTAGCACCCATAGTTGATATGAGCAAAGCTGGCCCTGAAAAAAAAAATGCTGTTTATCCCCTTAGTCTGTCATTCAAAATAAAAATTAAATAAATGTTGAAATTAGAAACGTTTTTTTTCTGCAAAACGTGTGTGCCGCTATCATCGACACTCCCAGAAAATCCCATAATTAAAATCTAATTGAGTGTTTTTCCCACTAGACTTTACATTGTTAGGTTCACCTGTTTGATAAGGAGCTATAAAGTGGCCAACCATGACTTTAGCTTCACTGGCATGTAAACATGAGGCGACACAAGCCAAATTCCCTTTGCCCTTCATCCCTATGGAAAACCCAAAAATACAGCCACGATGTGTGCCATAAAGTTATTGAACTACACAAATCAGGAAATTGACATAACAAAATCTCTGAACAGTTGAAAATACCAATTTCCACTATCTGAGAAATAATTAAGAAGTTTAGAGTGACCTAAGATGTCAAAAATCAGCTTGGAAGGGACATGTGTGTTCATGCACTGTGAAGAGGATGGTTTGACCGGCAAAAGAATCTCTAAGGATTAGAACTGGAGAATTGCTGCGGTTAGTTGAGTCTTTGGGTCAGAACTACCATTAGGCACCATCCATCACCACAAGTTTTTAGGGAGAGTTTCCAAAAAAAAAAGAAAAAGAAAAACCTCTACTGTCAATCTACTGCAAACTAAAGCACCTACAGACATACCTTGAACTTTCAGTGGGATGGGGTTATATGGTCAGTTGAGGCCAAAATAGAGCATTTTGGCAACAAATAGCAAAGGTGAGTCTGGCATATACAGAAAGATGGCCACACAGAAAAGCACTGCATACCCACCGTGAAGCATGTTGGTGGATCTTTGATGTTTTATGGATGTCTTTCTTCCAGTAGCCCTAAGATGCATGGTATCACTGAATCCATCAAATACCAGCAGATATTAACTAAAAACTTAATGGTGAAAATAGCCTGTGAATAGACTTTCCAGCGGGTCAATGATCCAAAACATACCTCAAAATCTACACAAAAATGGTTCACTGACCTTTGAATAAAGGTTTTTTTCCATGGCCATCACAGTACACAGACTTAAACCCCATAAAAATCTGTGGTACAAGCTGAAGAAGAGAGTGCACAAGCATCGAAGTCAGAATCTGAAGCATGATGATCTGGAAAGATTCTTTACCAAGGAATGGTCTCAGATCTTTTGTCATGTGCTCACCAAACTAATCGCGCATTGTAGAAGAGGAATCAGAGCTGTATATTTGCAAAGGGAGGCGGCACAAAATATTAAATGAGGGGATGCCAATAATTTTTGTACTTATATTTTTAAGAAAAATATTTTTTATGACAAGAATTCAATGTGTCTTTCAATTTTGTTACGTCAGATAAAGGTTTGTTTCTCTGAATACTTTGAATGAAAGATCATGAGGATGACAATAAAAACATTTCACGCATCTTGTTTTGATTATTTTTACTATAGGGTGCCATTAATTCTGAAAGGCAACATAATAAAGTATTCATTGAGTGTTCAAAGACATGAATCAGCTTTAAATGTATTTTTTTTTTATCTTGTTCAACAAAAGAGCTTGTTTTCTCTGATCTATCGAAAATGATAGGAAGTTGCAGTTGTTGGACTGATAACCTGGATCTTAGGGATGTATTACTGTTATGTAAAATGCTTTGAAGTTGAAGATTCAATATTTCCTCTGTGAACTTCAAAGCTGAATAATTTCAACAATCAACATTAAAAAAGAATATGCTCATTTTGTGTAATGATATATTACAAATCATGTGGAAATGTGAAAACATAAATTGGAAGAGAGGAGGAAGCCAGAGAGCAAGAGTCTTGTTGCTGTTATATTCTGTGTTTGTTGTTCTAGAAGAGGTAAGGTTACAGAATTTGGGAGGATGACTTTAAAGTCCTGAGTTAGCAAAATAGCATATTGTGGTATTTCATTGATTTAGAAAATGTACAAAAGAAAATAAAAAATTACCAGACTCACTCGCAAAAGGCATGGAAAATAACACCCAATCATATTTAACCATATTAATTTTCTGATTAGAATCAAATATGAGTAGGCCTTTGGCACGATTTTAACAATATAATCTTTTTTTGACTGATAAAAGAATCTTAACTGATGATCAGCTACACAATTTCACTGTTCATTTACAAAATTAAATTAAAAAAAAAATCTAAATACGCATGTTAGCAAAATTTCAAGGATGCATCATACTGGCTTTTGTAAAAAGGGATAACAGTCTGGGAGAAGCAAGCTTTTGTGTGTTTAAGAAAATATTGATCTTTGTGGAAGGGAAGACATTAGCAATAGTGCCTACTTGGTGAGATGCATGGGTAAACAGCTTTGTCAGGTCTGGCAGATCCACTTCCATCAAGGAAATAAATAGACAGACTATTTGCAAGCTGTGTGCAGAAGGCAATTTCAACAGTCTGAAGCTGCAGATAGCACAACGGGATGTCACAGAGGCCCGGTGCTGTGCCGGGGTGTTTTCAGGGGTGCGGGTCTCATCTTGCTCGGCTGTGGTATGTCCAATAGTTATTTGGTTTCATTTTCACCCCAGGATGCATTGTGCTAATTTGCTACATGCTCAGGTGTTGCTTTGGGCTGTGCCCAGATGCCTGCTCTTCACATTGTGAGTCATACTATTTTCTGTGATTTCATCTGATATCGTGTAAATTGTAAAGTATAACCAAGTGTATAGCACATGCAGAGTTTCTGCCAGTAGACAAGCAACTAATGAATATTAAATAAAAAATATGAACTCTGAACCCTCCTGTTGTCCCGTGAATTGTAAAAACATGTCCTTACACTGGGATTTTCTTTGTCCTGTCGCTGTGGACAAACATGTCTCAACAAACTAACTGTAAGGGAGCATTGCAGTGCTTTAGTTATTCCATGGTTTTCTGTTCATGAGTTGTGTGAATTATTTTCATTCCAGTTAGTTTATGCTGTCCTTTTAGTTCATTAGATGAGAGTTTGATTCCCGGGCTAATGCTTGTGACATACGCTGTAGTAGTATCTCCCAAGGCCTGTCACTTCTAGATTGTACCATGTATCACCTTGCTAATTGCATGTTGTTTTCAGCATCTGCGTGTGAAGTTTATTATAAAAATGATTTGGCATGGTCAAATGGCGTCATTCCGAAATTTCAAGTCTGTCACTCCATTTAATGCAGAATTCATTGCACGCTTAATGCAGTGTTAGTTCTATTACCCCCTTTTCTTCTAGAAATGGATTGCCCTCCTCCCCTGCCTGTCTCAGTCTTTTTTGTAGCCAGCTCAGGTGCTGATGTGAGACTGGACATTCCCAGCTCATGCATAACAATCAGGGGCTGAGCGCCATGGCGACAGAATGGGGTGTATTGAGGGGAAGTCCACCACCAACCCTGGCCACACACTTTAAAATTGGCTGAACATCACGCCCTCATAGTTCACTGTGAAATTACAAAGCTGCATCAGATTCAGATTAAGTTTCTCTTGCGTGGAAAGCAGTATTTTTAACCATTTTTCTCCATTCTATTTTTGTAGTCGTTAACTACATGAGTACAGTGGAGAGAATGCCCAAGGATGGTATGCAAATGAATGAAACAAAGTGGCCAAAATCAAGAAAATTCTGGTAAAATTCACATAAACTGCATTTGTTGGGGGTGAATACAGTAATTGTGCATGACACAATGAACTTGTGTATGTGTACCAAAATGTGGATACAAGTAGTTCAGTGAACGTTCAACTCACAAGTGTGTATTTTTCTCTGTCCCATCAAATCTATATTCCTTTCAAAACAAAATGTTCTGAGCAATCTGCAGGCAGCCAGGTTTGGGATGAAACAGTTCAATATGGGGGAGGATAATTAGTTTGCTAGAAATGGGGGAAGGTGCTGCTGTTAGCTCGTCTTCCAAAGGAGCCCACCCCATTAGTGCGCTATAGGTTTGCAAATGACTAAACCTGCTTTACTCTTGTTTCCTGACCCTCCATCCCTTTTAAACCCTCTGCCTGACACTCACTCTCACATATGCTCACAAACACATACACACAGCAAACCAGACAGGATATGAATATTTAACAGTTGCTCCTTGCAAAGCACGAAGCCTGCCAATCCTTGTCAAATAGTGTCTAATCTTTTCAATTTCTGCGTGCAAATATTCACACTGGCCACTGTTTGTCAGCAAGATTAATGAACCATGGTCCCCGTAATCCTCCGCTGCTAATTCAAGTGGCTGCTAGTGGGGATAGAGTGGGGAGAAACAGAATGATGGAATACATACAGCTCAGAGCTTATTGCTTATTACATGCATTACTCTCTCTCTCTGTTTTCTGGATCTGGTGGATCTGATTGTGTGCTCTGTAGATAGTAATGTTGAAGATCTGGCTATGCAGGAAACAACAAAAAAAATCTGGAGATAAATTTGAGAAGCAACAAGAACAACAGCAATAACAACAGCAGTAATTTTACTACCACTACTACTATTTCTACTACTACTTCTACTACTACTGCTATTATTACTACTACTACTTCTACTACTACTACTGCAGTTACTGCTTCACTACTTTTACTTCTACTACAACCCCATTTCAAAAAAGGTGGGTCGCTGTGTAAAATGTAAATAAAAACAGAATGTAACGATCAATTGAACTCTTATGTTTAATTCAAAATAGTACGAAGACAACATGTCAGATATTTAAACTGAGAAGTTTTATTGTTTATTTAAAAAAAAATATCATTTTATATCATGCTCATTTTGAATTTGATACCATGAACGCGTTTCAAAAAAGTTGAGATGGGGGGCAACAAAAGACTGGAGAAGCTGTACGATGGATAGGGGTAAAAAAAATAATACACCTGGTGAAACATCTAACAGCTAATTAGATTGATTGGCAGCCGGTCAGTTACATGATTGGATATTAAAAAGAGCATCCCAAAGAGGCTGAGTCTTTCAGAAGTAAAGATGGTGAACTCTTTACCACTCTGTGAAAGACTGTAAATAACAATTTATAAATAATGTGTCTCAATGGAAAATCGCAAAGAATTTGGGGATTTCATCATCTACGATATCATAATATCATTAAAAGATTCAGAGAATCTGGATTTTCAGGGAATGATTTTCAGGGAAGGCCGTGCTTATTTCTGCAAGGCAATTCCACACACCAGTCTCTGCACACATTACACCAACATGACTCCATAGTAAAACAGCCTTGGTGCTAAATTGGCCTGCCTGCAGTCCAGATCAGTCACCCACTGAAAATATTAGGCGTATTATGAAGCAAAAAAATTGACAAAGGAGGCCACAAAGTGTTGAGCAGCTGAAATCCAACATCAAGCAAGAATGAAAAACATTTTGCTTTCACAATGATAGTAGTTGGTAACCTCAGTTCACAAACACTTACAGAGTGCTGTTCAAAAAAAAAAAAAAAAAAAAACAGATGATGCAACATAGTAGTAAACAGGCCCCTTTTTTTGAAATGCGTCGATGGCAACAAATTCAAAATGAGCAGATATTTTTCTTAAAAAAGCAAAATTTTGCAGTTTCAATATCTTTGTTGTATTTTCAGTTAGATATAGAGTTTTGATTATTTGCAAGTCATTGTGGTCTGGTTTTATTTACATTCAACACAGCATCCCAACATTTTTTGGAAACAGGGTTGTACTACTTCTTATTCTATGTTGTGCTACTACTACCACTACTACTGCTACTGCTGCTAATACAACTACTACGATGACTACAAGGACTACTACTATTACAAATACTACTATTACTACTACTATTACAACCCCATTTCCAAAAAAGTTTAGACACTGTCTCAAATGTAAATAAAAACAAATGCAATGATTTGCAAATAACATAACCCCTATATTTTATTGAGAACACTACAAATACAACATATTAGATGTTTAGTCTGAGAAACTTCATTGAATTTGATGCCTGCAACATGTTTCAAAAAAGTTGGGACAGGGGGTTGTTCCTCACTGTTTTGCATCACCTCTTCTTTTAACAACACTCAATAAGTATTTGGGAACAGAGGAGACCAAATGCTGTAGTTTTGAGAGCAAAATATTTTCCCATTCTTTATTGATTCAGGATTTCAGCGGTCAACACTTCACGGCCGCCTGTGTCATATATTTCATTTCATAATGCGACAGATATTCTCAGTAATTGATTGGTCTGGACTGCAGGCAGGCCAGTCTAGCACCCAGACTCTCTGACTACCAAGCCATGTCATTCTAATATGTGTAGAATCTTGTCTTTGGCACTTTCTTGCAGAATAAGCCAGGCATTCCTTAAAAAAGATGTCTGGATGGCAGTATATGTAGCCACAAAACTTGTATATACTGTATTATTCAGCATTAATGGTTCACAGATGTGTAAGTTACCCATGCCATGTGCACAAATTCACCCTCACACTATCATGGATGCTGGCTTTTGAACTGTGTGCTGAAAACAAGCTGAATGGTCCCTCTCCTCTTTAGCCTGGAGAAAGCAGCGTCCATGAATTCCAAAAACAATTTCACATTTTGATTGGTTAGACCAACAGACAGTTTTCTGCTTCACCTCTGTCCATGTTAAATGACCTTGGGCTCAGAAAAGGCAGCAGCTTTTCTAGATTTTGTTTAGATATGGTTTAATGTTTACATGGCAAAGTAACTTGCATTTGTGGATGCAGCAACAAACTCTGTTAATCAACAATCGTTGACTGATGTGTTCTTGAGCCTGTGCAGTGATTTCCAGTGTAGAAACCTTACTTTTTTAAAATGCAGTGCCGCCTGAGAGCCTGAAACCTCAGCTGTTCAATATTTGTTTTCAGCCGTGTCCCTTACTTACAGAGATTTCTCTGGATTCTCTGAATCTTTCAATTACATAATGTAACATTGAGGAAAAACTCCCCAAATTCTTTGCAATTTTATGTTGAGAAACGTTATTCTTAACTTTTTGAACTATTCGTACATGCAGGCTTTCACACAGTGGTGAAGCTCTCACTATCTTTACTTCTGAAGACTTTTTATGCCCAATAATGTTATTGACCTTTTGCCAATTAACCTACTTAGCTGTGAGATGTTCCATCAAGTGTATTTCTTTCACATAATATAACTCTTCTGGTCTATTGTTGCCACTGTCCCAACTTTTTTGAAATGTGTTGCTACCATCAAATTCAAAGTGAGCAAGTATTTTTAAAAAACAATAAAGATTATCAGTATAAACATCTAATATGTTGCCTTTGTACCATTTTCAATAAAATTTAAGGTTTAAGTGATTTGCATATCATTGCATTCTGTGTTTATTTACATTTGACACAGCGTCCCAATGTTTTTGGAAATGGGGTTGCACAATTACTACTACTACTACTACTACTACTACTGATATTATTATTATTAATAATAATAATAATAATAATAATAATAATAATTTTGTTATGGATTTTACAGTCTGAAAGTGATGAGAGTATTGAGAGCAACTCATCTGAACCATCACCAATTTTTTTTACTGTGTAACAAAGAATGGCCATTTTGACAAATGACATTTTAGTATATTGCAGTACTTTTCAAAACTCAGTTAATAAGACTTGCACTAAATTATGTTCTCTTGTGCTGGTTCACATCTTGCTGTGAACTTCGAATGGAGAAGACCTATTCTCACTTATTTTGCAGCAAGCTTGCAGCAGTATGTTAAAAAGACAGAGAGAAGATTACCCTCTGTATGAGAATAGAGAGTTTAGACAGGACATTTGTTATACTCAAAAGGCGGCAAATGTATCATTGTAATCATCCGGGGATATTATCTAACTCCAGTGTACAGAGGCAGTATGACAATTAAAAAAAAAAAAAAGCCAAAGTGTTATTGGGGACAAAAAAAAAAAACATGCAGTATCTCTTGGTAGTTATGCAATGAACAGCGCCTTAATTCTAATAGGAGATGTATTGAAAGAGAAATTGATTTAAAACCTGTTTTACATCCATTCTTTCTATAATATATGTTTCTATAAAAACATGTCACATGCTGTACATTTTAGCCCTGTGTAGCAGAAGTCTGGCTGTGTGGCTTTCTATGTGGTGGTATAATTCAGTCTTAATGAACTTTCTTTTCATTCAAATCATTTTAGGGGCATTTATCTCCCACACAAACGCACACACACTTACACGCCACACACACACGCACGCGCAAGCGCGCACACACGCACATGCGCGGAAACACAGTGGAGGGTGAAGTCTCATAATGGTGTCACTTGCTCTTACTGTGATACATGGTTAGCTGTCACTGCCTCTTTCCACCATGTGCTGCTCAAGATAACAAGCTGACCTCTCTCCCCAGGGGTCATACAAGGGTTGAGAGTGCCTGTGATGTGCTGCACCTATTGGAAGAAAGGGAACTTATGCATGATAATTCAAAGACTGCAAATACTAGATAATATTGGGATTTTGTATTGTATTTTCACAAATTTGCATATGAAAAATTATCAAAATATACACAAATGTGCTTAAGTTATAGAAATTGTAAACAATAGTGTAACATAAGTTATATTACAGAATGGATTTCATCTGCCCATGCATTTGTTTCACACAAACCGCAGGAAGTCAGAGTACACCCCCTATCCCTGAGGACTACTGCTTCAATAATCACATGAGCTATAGAGGAAACACAGCTCTGGGTATCAGCAGCCAGGGGGGAACAAAAAGAAAACAAGTAACAGAGAAACACGGCGTGATTAAAATTTTTAATTTGAATTTTTTTTCTGAGTTGAAGACAGTTCAAACAAAAGATTTTTTCACAACTAAGTCAGAAAAAGTAAAATCCCATAATGTCATGTCACACGGAGGTAGGCTGGAAATAAAACAATTAGCAAGAAATATAAGGATAGGCCTACACACGTAAGTATCAATATGTGAGTTAAAGAAATGCTCAATAAGATACTTAATGTGTAAATACAAAAACGAAAAAATATAAGTACAGCATTTGGAATGAGATTATGCATACATATTTAAGTTTAAAGTGTCAAGTTTATTCCTATCTGGCATTTAATGATCATTTAACGGGCACTACACTCCCGCTACTCGTTTTATACTTTTGGTATCCTGCCTAAAGGTACAGTTGCCTCTCATTCATTTTCATTTCAGAAGTCATCAGTTTAAATGACTTACTTTTTATTGGTGTCAAATATGAATAACTCTTTACGATAATGATTGAACTCCGATGGCATTAAACTGTCAAGGCATTCAATTAAACAACACAGAGTGCTATTAATAGATTACAATTCTGCTATATGATGATTGGTGCCAAGGATAAGAGAAAATATGTGCCAGTGAAATAACAATTTATAGGAACAGAGAGCAAAGTCATAGTCATCTAGTGATGGGTCAGGGGCTCAAACCACTTAGCCAGTGAAGCAGTATCAATGTTTTTCTTCTGCTACGCAATAAAAAACACAATAAACAGACACTGCTGGGTCAAATGTCACCGCCAGCTGGAATAGTATGACCCTGTATTGCAAGGGTAACCCATCCTCTTCCTGAAGATCTACCATTCTATATGATATGACTACATCCCTGATTTGACATTGTGGTTCAAAGCTGATATTTAGCTGCTGAATGCAGTGCATTTCATGAGGCACAATCTGATATCATCATGTAAACTATGTTCTGAGGTCAACAAGATAAAGTTCATCCAAGAGTTACATTAAAGTCCATCAATGAATGAAAGCTCTGCTGTGATGATGCCATGAAACCACGAAGGTTTTACAACTGTGAATCACACGTGGTTAGGATGAACGTCAGATTGTGGTTCAAACCAGCAAAATCCCCGAAGGTGAACAATTTAAGACTGAAAGTGATATGAAGATTATATAACATTTATGAAGCAAAACTACTTTGGGATTTTTGATGACATGAATGTCTGCACATCTTTACTCATCTGCATGAAAAGCTTGCCAACATTAGCTGGCTAACTTTAGACTACTAATACGCATACCATTCATGAGCGCAGCATCACAGCTGTTATTCACTGGTGGACTTTAATGTTACTCCAAGACGAGCATTATTTTGTTCATCCTCAAACAAAACTTACTTGGCAATCAGAGTAAAAACCATTTAGAGTGTTAGGTCTCCCAATTAGGCTTTGTTTTAGGACTGCTGCTCTGTAAAAGAGGTCCTCATACGAGTAAATAAGGGAGTAATCCACACATCCTGATTATGATTGAGAAAAACTCAAGGTCATTCTCCCTCTGACCTGCGTTTCTTTCTGCCTTTCAGGAGTTTAAGGGACATACAGTAGTTCTGGCCCAGTCACCCAATGTCTTGTAGCAATACATATACTTGATCTTGTGCTCAACTAAGTCAACCATTTAATTACCTTCAGACAACATTTCTGAATGCATAATTGTGCTGTCCAGTTTACTGTAGGACTGATACAGGAAAAATACTAAAAATGCATTTAATTACAATACGAACCATAATAAATTGGACGGTGGTCCATTTTTAGTTATTTAAGTTATAGTCAATCACCAGTTCTGAATTTAAATGAACGTGCATTTTATGCGATGAAGAGGAGACTGAAGGCAAATTGTCTCTGGAACAAGCAGAAATTGAAGATTGAAGTGGCAGTGCTGGCCTGGCAAAGCACTAGGGCAGATACCAGCATCTGGTGATGTCAATGCATCACTGACATCAAACAGTCATTGCATGCAAAGGATATGGGATCTATTATTGAAAATTAATACTATATTCTACATTATGTTAAACTGTCCAAATACTTTTGATTTGCCCAAAAATGGGGGCTACTTTGTACAGAACTGTGAAAAAGTATTTGCCCCCTCCTGATTTCTTCTATTTTTGCTTCTTTGTCATATTTAAATGTTAAATGTTTAAATGTTAAATTTAAATGTTTCAGATCATCCAACTAATTGCAATATAAGACAAAGACAATATGAGTAAACTCAAAATGCAGCTTTTAAATTATAATTTTATCTATTTTAAGGCAAAGTGGTATTCAAAACTTATATCACCCATGTGAAAAAAATTATTGCCTCCCCGAACCTGATAACTGATTTTGCGACCCTTGGCTGCAATAACTGCAGTAAATTTTTTTGCGGTAACAGGCATAGAGTCTTTTACATTGCTGTGGGGGATTTGACCCCTCTTTTCTGCAGAATTGTTGTAATTCAAGATATATGAGGGTTTTCAAGCATGAACTGCCTGTGTAAGGTCATGCCACAACATCTCAATCAGGTTCAATTCAGGACTTGGACTTAGGCCACTCTAAAACCTTCATTTTGTTTCCTGCTTGAGGTGGGCTTGCTTATGTGCTTGAGATTTTTCTTGTAGAACGCAGAATTCATGGTTTTATTAATTATGGCAAGTCACCAAGCAGCCCAGACTTATCACACTACCACCACCGTGCTAGACTGTTAGTTCAATCACAAAGACTTCGGATTTAAGGAAAGGAGATTTATTAACAATGCAATGACATGAAATAAATGATGTCACAGGACCCAAAAAGTCTAACAAAAATTACTCTTTGGACACATCAGTCTGCAAAATATTAGCCCAAATGTCTTCGGGGTCATTGAGATGTATTTGGCAATAAGTGAGACGAACCCTTGTGTTCTTTTTGGACAGCAGTGTTTTTTGCCATGCAGCTCTCTCATGGATGCCATTTTTGCCCAGTCTCATCCTCCTTTTGGAATAGTTAAAGCTGATCTTAACCTTTTCCACCCAGAGGAATATTCTCTGGAATTCAGACAATGTATTGGATGAATTAATTATTATATATATTTTTTTCCATCCCTGTAATATTACTATTAAGTATGTTGTCAATGCTTCCCATTGGTGATCTCTGTCATTTCTTTATAAATTATTAATAATTACAGGCTTATACATTGGTCTTGTTATTCAGTAAATAAATTGTGTGATTATTAATCAAGCAATCTTAAAAAAAAGAACAGCATGAACAACACATTCTCATCCCAACTCGTCATGTAGTGATGCTGCCTGACCAAGCGTTGATATATGATGAAAAAGGAGACTTTTGGCATCTTATTTGACACTCAGGGTTAGGGTTCGAGTTAGGGGTTGTTGTTTGGGGTTAGGGTTTTTTTAAACTGGCTTCAAATAAGGATGCTTAAACCATCCTTTTGAGTTGTATAATAACGCTTGGTCAGGTAACATCACTATATGATAAGTCGGGATGAGACGGGGCTCGCTGGAAAGCATTTATGAGTTTAAAGGTTTGAGGCTCACGGCACACCATTGAAAACCCTGTAACACCGGGGTTACTGCTTGGGGGACATTTCTAGACTGATAGATGTCAATAACTTTGTTTCTCATCTGTTCTTGAATTTCTGTAGATTGCGGCAGTACATGCTGCTTTTTGCCTACTTCTGCAAGAAAGGTTCTATTTTGTTGATGTTTAGAATCAATAGGGCTGGCAGTAATCATGCCTGGGTGTTTCCAGTGAATTGATCCTGATTATCAATTAAATTTGTTTAATTGGTTGATTTAGTAACTAAGGGGCAAATACTTTTTCACATAAGACCAGGTAGGGTTGGAAAGCTGTTTTCCCTCAATAAATTAAATCATCATTTAAAAACTGCATTTTGTGTTCACTCTGGTTATCTTTCTCTAATATTAAAATTAGTTTGATGATTTGAAACATTTAAGTGTGACAAATACAGTATGCAAAAAATTGAAAAAGTCAAGAAGGGAGCAGATGATTTTCCAATGCATTGCACAAATGGTGCTATCACATCTAAACGGTTCATCATATATAAATGAAAACATCCACAAATCAAACCTGACAGTCTGCACTTCCACCTCGTCATCATTGAATTCTTATGAACTTAATCTGCTACAGTACAGATCTATAATCAAAATGTGTCACTGCCCAAACAGTTGTGATGCTCGCTGTATACTGTATGTACAACTGTGCATAAAAGTCAAATCAAGATGTTTTCATTGTATTTAGAGAATTAAGGTCTTGTTTGGGTTTAATGTCATGCTCTGCTGCACTCCATTTAATATAGCAATTAGTGCATTCTAGTGAAAGACAGGTTCTAAAATAAAATTGGGGGCAAATGTCCTTTTGACGATCCTCGTCAGTTTAACCTTACCTTTTAGTGTAGTCAACTTGATTTTCTGATTGCATGCGGAGAGTTATACTGCTGGAATGTAAACATAGGTCTCAGATTGAGAGACTTGTCAAACTTAATTAGTTATAGGTTATAGTACGATCAAAGGGAACATCAATGTTTCTTTTAAAAGCTAAAATAACTGTTGACTTGCGAGATAGCGCATATAAGGTTAGTATAACAGGCTCCTCGATGAGAATTTCTGGCATCCGTCTGGTCAAATACCATGGAGATATACTCAGGAAATATGTTTAACCCCATTAAACCAACAGACCCTGGGTCCTTCAAATGCTGCTGCTGTATTCAAACCTGTGGAACTTCAGGCTTACTTAAAATTCTAGTAGAGATCTAAAGGTTTCCAACAATCACAAATATGTCCTGCTGGGTTGCAGGGAAATGTGTATAAAATGATGTATAAGATACAGATATTTTCCATTTGATGTAATGTTGTTGCCATAAAAACATGCCATTCTAGGTTAGAATATTTCTCTCAATATGAGTGTGATGTAGATTCAGTGAAGCGCTGGCACCAGCAGAGACAGAATATTACGTGGCATTGTCCTGCAATATGAAAAAAATAATTGAAACCTATTTAAACGTACTAAAAGGAAAACTTAAGTGATGAGAACTCAGAGTTTATGGGGTTAAGATACTGCAGTTTGAAAACTAGCAATGGCGTTGAAGTGAAATAGTGCACCAGTGGCTGAACACACAGTTTTTAATTGGGAAAACTTTGGTTACTCTCTCCGTCCTCTGAATAATATCAATAGGCTTCACCAGGAGATGGTCTTATGGCACTGGCTGCTTAGAGTCTTATAGCCCCTGATCTGATTAATGGAGTTGATGAGAGGCTGAAGCTCACTCCATGTCCCCCCTCATTAACACAGGGCATTTTCTGGCAGCTCCAGGTAATTTCCCTCATTATGTGTCAGTAGCAAGGTTTGCACTATGCAGAGGGGGCTACTTGATGGCTCTCTCCTGCTAATGAATATTCAAATATTCCATTGGTTTGCTATGCAGGCTATGCCTTTTGTGAAGGGATGCCTGGATGTGTGAGTCCCCTTCTCTATCCTGGGGAAGACCTATGTTTTTGTCATTGGCCCTGCAGGTATTTTTTATTTGCATTTTTTTAACCAAGATTTAAAAAAAAATGTATAACAGTTTGCATACAAATCATGACCATTCCTGTCAATCAGTAACATATCCAGTAGAGATGCTCCAGGTTCATTTTGAATTTAACTAGCAAATAAAAGTCAAGGCACCGCAGGATCACTCTGTGTGAAGAGCCAGTGGTTTCAGTTGGACACTTTATTATGATGCGATAAAGGATATCTCCCTGCTTGTGTGTATGCTGGTTATGATGTTCTATATGTGTACAGAACACACTACAGCATCAGACCCCAGGTACGAAGCAGCAGGCGATAAAAGTAAGGCACAGGGTTTGGTTTTGGTTGAGCTCTCACTGTTTGAATGTCAGTGGCCCAGGATTTAGTGGCAGCCAAGAGGTTGATGTAGTGTTAATGGAGACAGTATCTATTAGCAGCTATAAGTGAATTGGATGATAGATAAAAGCCCCTGTTGAGCACGATTGAGAAAAACAGTTCACTTTACATGAGTTGTGGTAGAACCTTACAAAGTGGATGAGCTGGCACTGAGGCAGGCATTTGTATGTGTGTGTACATGGGTATATTCATAACTGTGTGAGGATATGTGTTTGAGTGTCTGCATGCAGTGTGTGTGTGTGTGTGTGTGTGTGTGTGTGGAAACATTCATGTCTCTGTGTGCATGCTTTTATGTGCTTAAGCCTGTGTATGTTTGTGTATGCACGCTTGTGTGCATGTGGAATTGTGTGTTTGTGTGTATAGTGCACGGACGGCTGCATTCATGTGTGCTTTTGTTTGTTGGAGTGTGTGTTTCAGTCCATGTGTATGCTTATGTGCGTGGCTGTGTACAGTACACATACGGGAATGTGTATGTATTCGCAAGTATGTTTGTATATGTGTGCTTGAGCACATTCGTATGTATGTGTTACATGCATATGTGCGTGGCTGTGGACTGTACACATACGTGCATGTGTATGTGTTTGCGAGTATGCTTGCATATGTGTGCATGAGCACATTCGTATGTGTGTGCATGTTTATATGTGTATATGTGTATATGTGTAAGCGCACGTGCACGTGAGTGTATTTGGCAAACCCTCCAGGCTCCCCTGGCCCTGGACCCCCTGAAGCATGTTCCGGGCCCTGATGGCTCCCCTGACAGCCCGCTGTAATAGCCTCTCAGTGCTGTGAAATTGGAGACGGGCGCCTCGCACCTGAGGGCTCGCCTGCACCCCCTCAGAGGAGACAAACAGCCTTTTAATCGGAGCACAAGAGGTGAAGGAGAGGGGTCCCGAAGAGGGCTACCAATCAGACATCCATCAAACTAACCTCTCCCAGAGGACCGGCCCGTCTGAACAGAGGGGAGCGGGTCTGCTCTTCGCTCCGCCATGCCCCGAGGTGTCCGTGCCACTGAGCTACGGGGTAAGGAGAAGGCCATGCTGGAGGGAAGGAGCATTACGCGTCCATGGCTGACGACGTAACTCCCGTCATCCCGTTCATCTTTTGTGTTCCTAGACCGCTAGGATGATTATTTTTAGGGAACCCCCTTGTACAGGCCCCATCTGCTAACAGGCTATTCTAAAACAGTAGACAATATGCAGCTCAGCTCTGTATCTAAATGGGCAAAGATGTCAGATTGGCTTTCATATGATTTTAACTGTCTTTCAGATTTCCTCTAGCTACCAAGGCCAGCACCCTGGTACCCCATATTCACTTGGTTCCACTGCCATCTTCTTGTTTTGTCTTATCGGTCCAAACTGATGGCATTTTTCAGCATTCATGCATTAAGTCAGTCTCAGTGTAAATTCTTTTCATTTATGTTATATATGGTTGCTATCTATGTCTGTGCTGCATGTTCATTCGCTACATTTTCTTGAGAGTATCCACATATGAATTCAACTAATTGATTTGTAGGAGTAGGACTACATAGTACTCATCCAGATGTCAGCCATTTTCTTGTATTTCCCCACTCTCTGACATAAATTGGATTAAACAGCTCTTCACTTTGGGGCAGTTAATTTCAAACTCAAAATAAAACTCAATTTGATTTTCATATCTATTATTGCAATTTATGCCTCAGTTTCTTTGGCTGGGTTGATTTGATTTTCAGTACTGCCTTGTTGAACACGATGTGCTTACAAATAACTTGCCTGTATTCCTTGTTGTATTTGAAAATGACAATGCATTTTATCTGTAGTATTTTAGAGCTCCAACAGAGAATATAACCCAAAGTGATCATGGCATGATTTTGTGCATGGTGAAAAATAATTTTAATATGCATAATTTCATTTTTTATGAACTCTTTTTTATAATTATAGTCTTGGTATCATACATAGAATCTAGTGTTTTATTATAAGTGGTCTTTTTGGTATATTTTAAACAAATTCATTGTTAAATTCCGTCATGTCTTATTTACAAGCATTCTTAACGTCAGTTCTTAATGTCAGCTTGATGACCTTGATTCTGTAAATCAAGCCGTGTAGTTAGTCAGTGGCCTTTTTCAATTTTCTTTCCTTTCCTCTGGTTCGTCTTCTGGTCTCAAAAACTGACAAGGCCATGTAATGAATTTCGTTAATAACAGCCATGCGTTGGTTGGTATGCTCCCTCAGATCTGCGAATGACGGCCTTCATAGTCAAGGCTACCATGGTAAACCGGGAAAAATAGGGACTTGCGCAGCAAAGCTATTCTGTCCTTTCAGTGACAAACTTTCGAACATTTTTTCCTTCAAACGTTTTCTTTATTCCTTTGTTTCTTACTTTTTCTTTCTTCCTTCCTTGCTTTTTTTCATTTTAAGAGCATTCCTGAATATATGCGTAATGTAAATTTTCACACGGTCAAGTTTTAGTTGGTAACGATCTCTGTCCTTCAAGAGGCACGATCGGCGACAAATAAAAAGCCTCTCAGGGAAAAAAAAAGCCCTGATGACAAAAAGGAGGGATGGGATTTAACGTCTGTCCGAGGGAGGTGGGCTAACTATTGACGCTATTCAAATTCAGCTAAGAAGATAATTGAGACAATACACAGAGTACTTTGGTTTCAGAACCTTGGACAAGGCTTGAAGTCTCACCTTAGTCCATGCCAAGTTAAAATAAACTGGAAGCAGAAAGTAAAATAATGAGTGAATTCTACCCCAACACTCGACGCTCAGCGTTACAACTACAAGAGGCCGACCAGATGCACGCTTTCCCACACAGTAATTACGGATTAGAGCGCGCTTTAAAAATAGAACCTGTTTGTTTTCTTATTTTAACGTGTTTGCAAACGATTTCTTTTGTACATGCAATGTATAGATTCAACCCTGCGAAGAGTTATAGCCTACTGAGCTATCAGTCCCAAATCAGAGGACATCCGCTATATTTTCCCCTATATCGCTAAAGCTGAACCGCATAACTTCAATCCATTCAAAACTGCTCTTATACGGTACTAGACAGTCTAGGGTTTCGGGTCAGTACACTGTTAAAATGTAAACGGTTTTTCAATATACAAGTCTTTTAATCATTAAGAATTAAGCCCAGACAGCTAGAAATTAACCTTTATTTCAAATTCTTGCCAGAAAAGCGTATCAGAAAGGAAGTCGGGGATTCACTTCACGCACAAGAAAATAAGTAATACTCACGTTCAACGACAGGGGATAAAAAGGTGCAAGCAAGAGTAAACTTGCTACGGCAGGGGTCTTTGCTTTGCCTAGGGGCTCCCCTTTTCAATCTGTACAACCTGAACGGCATCCCGCTGCCAGGGAAAATTGCAGCGTTTTATTATGTAGATTCAGTACTTCACACCTTCGGGGCGGATAATGACGCCGAAGATTTCAATATCAACAGAAAACTATTTGCTTTAGCATTGAACCACAAGTTATAATAATAATAATAATAATAATAATAATAATAATTGTATCAGCGAATACAGGGAAGAAACGTGCCGCATTTTGAAGACTGAAAAATGTATTAATTATCGCTAAATGGAACAAATTATGAGCCTACCCACAAAAGAGTAACTTTTTTCTTTTTTTTTCTTTTTTTTTCCTTTTTGCCAGATAACTAGCCTAACCAAACTTCTGGGGGCAAGGCTATTCACGAGGCGGTAATGGTGCTTCAGAAATTATGATTATGCTTAGGCATTATAGGTGCGATGCATTCGAGCACCAGCTAAATCAAACGAACTACATACAATTTTTGAATTAGGGCGAATATATCATATGCTAGATTTATTCCAACGTCTAGAAGCTTTATTGATTCATATCTACATATATGCAACGCATTATTTTGTTGCAAGTACATCAAACCATTAATTATTGGGGATATTATTTTATTTTACTGGCTTTCAGAAATACGTCAAGAAGCATCCGAGTGTGTGAGCGCGCGCCTACGTCTGTGTGTTTGTGTGTTAGAGTGAGTGAGAGCGAGAGAGAGAGAGAGAGAGAGAGAGAGAGAGAGAGAGAGAGTACTATCGGACTGGCCTGTAAAACTTCGAAGCGTGATTGGATAAGTGAGCACATTTGATTCCTTAAATAAAAAGGTACGGAAGGATATCAAGACTTTCTTTAAATGCCTTTTTAGTTTAGTCTATATATATATATATATATATATATATATATATATATATATATATATATATGTATTCCGTCACCATGCGCAATTTCACCATGTTTATGTGAATGTCTGACCTATTTACTTTTCCTTCATTGGCTATATCTAGCTGAGGTTTGTCTCGTAATGGCTAAAAATGATGATTGTGTTATTTAAAATTCCGTAGGCCTAAATAGTGGATTTTGGCATATTATTATTATTATTATTATTATTATTATTAGTAGTAGTAGTAGTAGTAGTAGTAGTAGTAGTAGTAGTTGTGGCAGTAGTAAAGCTTTTTTTTCTGCTACTGTCGTTGATTCTTATTGTTTATGCCAAATTTCTAATGAAAAGTATGGTCGAAATTAATGTATAATTAACTGGAAAATTCCTTCCACTGAGCGCTTGCTTTTCTGAGACACAGCATTCTTGTTCCGAATGTAATTAGCCTATGTTCCACGTGATGTAAACATAAACATAGACTAAATCAAAAATACCGACAGTTACACCCCACGTTTCTGAGTTAAAATCTCTTTCTTAATACGGTCAACTTTTTTAAGACGCTCACCCTACTTCACCTCTTGTGTGTTCCATCTCCAGGGCACACTAGATCAGGTTTGTAAAGCTGAAAGCACGCAATGAAATGACGAGCTAAATATTTAAATCCCCATGCTTTGTGGCTACTTTGTCAAGCCGCTTGTAGATCCCTCCCATTCTATTTCTCGAAGAGAGTCCCAGCGTCTTAATTCGGTGCATTTCCCTGTAAATACTGCATGACAAAAAGCGCGTGAGCTGACAGCAACCACCCCCACCTCCCACCCGCCTCTTTGCCAAAATAAAACGTTTAGCTCACCCAGCACCAACCAGCCTGGGACGGTAACTGTATAGCGCTGATTAATAATTTGAGGGGAAAAAAAGGTTGTTGTAGGCCTCTGTTGCAGATTACGTTCAACGATAGCTACATCAGTGACACTCAATCAAGTAATTTAAGTAGGCCTACAAGAAGTTTTATCTTAAATCTTTTTCTTACGTATTTTAAGAGTCCAGTAGAACCCCATAAAAAGGGAACACTTTGAGATTTGTAGTGTTCTTAATGTAAGTAGTTTATGGCGTGGTCGTTTTCAATTAGCCTACACAAACATGATAGCCCATTTCAGGAGTAGACTAACTTCTGCGTCCGTCCAGAAACATTTACATTTATTTTCTTTTCTCGGGTCCTTGACAAAGATTTCTCCAAATCATTAGACCGAAAATCTGTGTACCAATGGTCCCTCTAATGGAGGCCTCCGACAGCTTCTAGCAAGACTACCCAGGTGCTTATGTGATGTAGGCAATCCTGGACAGAAACAAACTAATGCCAACCTCGTTTATTTTTGTATTTTCTAGAGCGCCTACGGTTGAAAATTTCCCTATTCTCAAATATTGTCAAGTGTTTTTTCCTAGCACTCTAAACCCGGAACAAAATTTGGTCGGAAAATTCATTAATGCGTCCCCATAACGACTACGCCCTGATTGGTTGCTCATAGAGAACCGCAAACGTTGACGTCACAAAATGTGAATATGGATCCGCGAATTACCTCAAACTGAGCGCACAGCGATAAGAATAGTGGCGACGTGAGTTGATGTGGAAAAAAGTCAGTCGAATACTATCGAGAATGAGATAGGACTAAATTAGGAGGAATGTGCAGTAAAAAATAAACCTCTTTATGCCCAGGCAACCAGAACAGAACATCTGTGTGATTCATCTCCACGGACCACCATGAT